>VZTN01031894.1:376817-440350 GCA_013400515.1 Erpornis zantholeuca | reverse complement strand
CGTCTGCGCTTCCCACCCCGCAGCGGCCCCTCCGCAGGGGCGCCCCGCGCCCGAGGTGAGGGGAAGGCC
Organism: Erpornis zantholeuca; assembly: GCA_013400515.1. NCBI lineage: Eukaryota > Metazoa > Chordata > Aves > Passeriformes > Timaliidae > Erpornis > Erpornis zantholeuca. Next base: position 440,281 of record VZTN01031894.1, on the reverse strand, counting down.
TGGCGGCCGCCGCTCCCGCAACCCGCCCTTCCCCGCGGGACTGCCCGGGACTGCGCTGCCTTTGTCGGCGCCCCACGGAGGCGTTCTGGGGAGGAGGACCAGAGACCCCTGAAATGTAGTGTTGATTGCCAGATTACGGTCCTGCCTGATAACCCGTTGCGCTAAACTCGGCTCACATGGTGCTTTTATTTGGCCCCTGGAAATGCCTAGAAAAATAGATTACTCCAAATTATTCAAGTGCAATTAAGGCCACAAAAGAAAAGACACCTGAATTGACTCTGTATAAGGCAGATGGAGTTCAGTTAGGCTTAGCAGCAGAGATATCCACTGTCTGCACAGAATTACTTCAATTCCAGATGAAAGTCCGAGCGTGTTGAAAGGCTCTTGTCAGATCATATTTGGGTTCCACAAGGAGCACCACTGAAGCAGAGCTAGTAAATATTGATGGACTCAAGCTTCATGTCATGAAATCGGGTCTTGTCAATGCAGTGCTTCCCGTTCTGTCACAGTACACCAGACATTTTCTACTACTGGGCACCGTGATTCCTCTATTACTGTTTGGAAACTGGATAGTGGATTGCATAGTCACTGTATTATCCAGCAGCTTGCAGAAGTAATCAAGCTTTGATGCTGAATACGACGTCAAATAAAGTACGCATTCCTTGTACTGGAAAAGCACTGTTCTCTCTGACATATGTTTCAAGCACACTTCCACAATTTATTGTTTCCATTAGAAAAGAATCTAGTAATCTGAAAATCGATCTGAAAACCATTGTTCTAGATACTATGCTTGACACATAATAAAAAGAAAGCTCATGCCCTGCAGAGCTTGTAGCAAGAGCAGATTAAACATGTTCTAAGGATACCAGTTGAGAGAGTTGTGCAGGTTTTCTCAGGTCTCATAAACGTGTTGCACCAGCACAAACAAACCTGCCACAGCACTTTTCCGAAAACCAGCACGCAAACAGACAGGTCCAAACAAAAAGGCTGAAGCTTTAACCTACCTCAAAACTCTTCCCTTGCTTCTAACAAGCCCTCCTGACTCTGAATGACCTCTCAGTTCTCCACAGAAGCGAGGGCCGCAGCTCGCGGGAAGCCAGCATCTCTCCCGAGCGAGCCGAGGGCAGAGCAGCAGCACACACAAAGGTGATGGGTTTCTCCACAGGCAGACACACGCACACACCGTGCACCGCCTCTCCGGGCTACCTGTCTCGTCTTGTTCTAGCCGTTTCTAACGAGCAGGCAGGGTACTGGAGCATGCAGAAATCTTGCTTTTTTGAAGCACCATGGAAATGGGCTTGTATTTCTTGGTACCTCAGTGGCCCAGAAGAACTTGTCAGGGAGCAAGCACCAAATAGATAGTAAAATAGGCACAACTATGGGGGAACCACAGTTTCATTCTTCTTGGGCTTCTCAGTGACCTACAAGAACCAAGAAACACCAGAAGAGGAGACTGAAACTGCCTCTCTCTTGCTCATTCTTCAGTGCCAGATCACATCAGGCTGTAAGATACCTGAGGACTATTTGTTTGCAGCCTGCTGGAAGACAGAGACAGAATCACCTATTGGTGAGTCATAACCACACAATCGCAGAGGGGTGATGGCACAGACTTGCAAAGACACAGAGAATGATAGTGGCTTAAAAGTGTCTTATTTCCCTTTCTACATTTTGATAAAAAAGAAAAATATTGGGACTAGATCCTCAGCTGTGACAAAGCAACGTAACTCCATTGCTTTTGTCAGAGCCCAGATTTACACTTTCTGAGGTTATAGCCCATTCTGTTTGTAAAAAATTGTTCTTCCTGAGCAGATCATTACTTCCTTTCTCTAAACTTGAGTTTAACTCTTGGAAAACATCTGGCTTGCAGTGCTCTAACAATTGTAAGCCTTGCTTGACAGGAAAGGAAGGCTAATCAAATACTGTGTCCACTGGCATGCAGAGCAATAAAAAGGGAAGTGAGGGTATCTCAGGTCCTTACTGCCACAGTAAAACTCTATAAACAAAATCTGCAGTGGAGTTGAAAATCTGTTCCATCATTCCCATACCTTCAATTTTTCATGATTGTTTTCACCGAAGTGAAGACCATAACTGATAGACATGCTTATTCTGTTATGACTTTTTGTATCAACACTCTAAATTCATTCTGTGAAGGTATATCACTGATTTTTGTAGGTGCTGTGACCCAAAAGTAACTCCTTGATATTTTTACCCCCTCTTTAACTTCTGCAAGATGGGAATTGTAGACAAGACATAAACTTAGCTGTCCACCATGTGATGTACAGACTTATGCCAAGACCTTAGTGAGCAACCGAGCTTGCTCATCAGCTACAGATCAAGGCTATCCCTGATATTTTTTAAATTAGTCTTCTGGGGAGTGATTTCTAGTAGAAACACCCAAGTTGAATTATTCCTTCTTTCTCCCTAATAAAAAAACTCAAAAGAACAAGAAAAGGTCTTTGTGTGATCATCAAAATCATCAGCAAAGTAGGTAACAGTAATTTTTTAGCTTCACAAGGATACATACTTAAATACATCCAGAAATGCACCATATATTTTTGATATGCTGGAGGGTTTATTAGTTCTCAGCAGACACAGACAGTAGATTAGTGGTGTCAGTTGCTATTGTTGTTCTGGGTCTCCTCTTGTTTCACCATATCTACAAGTTCACCTAACTTTTAATCATGCAGATTGCTTTCTGGTTCTTTCCATGGCTTTTGAGCTCACCCTAGGCCATTTTCCTGGATGCACATTTTTTCTGTGTAACTGAAACTTTATTGGAAAGGGTTTGCAAGGAAGGGTCTGTCACTGTGCTCCCTTTAACGACGTATCTGAGAGCCTACTGAGAAAAGCAGAGATCCCTGTGAGTTTTGCTTCCTCATTGCACCATATTCTTCATGATTTTTTAATTTAGTCCTCCTGCAGATCCACTAGACTCAAGAAACCTGCAAGTCCTTTTCTCATTCTGGGATGGTTTCTTTGTCATCTCTCCCTGAGCTTAGAGGATGAGGGCTGTCATGGCAGAAAGCAAACTGGTAAGCAATCGACTTTTTAGAATTTCTGTCTTTCTTTTTAGGGAAGGCAAATTGTTTCCTTGTAGTATCTGACAAAGTGACACAAGTAACTTGCCATGGCAACCACCTTATGGAACAGAAAAAAAAGTTATCATTACAAGGTTCTTTGTTACTATAACACCTAAAGAAGCTGAGATCTTATCAGTTTTGTTCACTTGTGTGCCATGCATCATCTAGGTAGCAGAACCTGTCAGTAGAAGTTTGTATTCAATTCAGTGCAAGTCATCTGCCTTGTGGGCCTATCTGATACTTGGATCAAAGCTGAAGTGCAGTCAGAAGGAAAGAAGGAAGTGTTCAGAAGAATTGAAACAAGGCTGGATTCTCAGAAACACAAGGACAAATCCATTTTCTCAGCAAGCTGATGCAACTTTGAAGATGCCAGTAAGAGATGAACCAATTCTGAAATTAATTTGGCTTGCATTCTCTGACAGTCTCCATTATTTTACTGTTCTCTGTTTTTTTGGTTTTTTTAAAGTGAATTAATCTGCAGATCTGTAAGTATTTTGGAGTTACGTGGGACAGAGGATGGAATAGGCTTGCAAAGTCTGTCTTCAAACCCATTCTCTTTACAGGGATGCCTCTGGGAGGGACAGACTCACTGCCACATAGCTTACTTGGGTTAGTGAGTGAATTTAAAAATGGCAAAGGGAATCAGCTAAGGGCAGAGAGGGGAAACCCTCATAGTTACCACTTTATGAGGAAATAAAGAATGAGTTTTATTGGCTCAGAGGAGGACAATTTTGAAAACTGTTGTTTGTGCAAAGAGTCACAGAGGCCAGTGGAACTACCCTGTGCTGAGGATAGGCTCAGTTGTAGATCTGGAGTGGGTCTAGGGTATGCTTTACTCTGGAGCTGGAAAGGATGTCTTCTGTAGGACAGATTTGAAAAGTGATGGAAAAACTGAAAGTTTCTTAATCCTTTGACTACTGATTTGGGCCACAGGTAACACAGCTCCAACTGTGTGATGGAATAAAGTGTATGCTCCCCTTCTATTTTAAAAACACTCTCTCCCAGTTAAAATTTATGCTGTTCATGCATTAGTAGTAATGCTTGAGAAACAGTGGCCAACTTTCTGAGCTGCCTGGGGCCTAGCTGAATTCACAGGTAAAATTCTCATGACTCATGGACAATTCTCTTCTAGCTTCCTGGTGAGGTTATAGAGAAAATACTGCTAGATTACAAACCCTGACAATAGCATGACTTGGAAAGAAGCCTTTGAAAAGAAATTCCTAATGTATCAGATAAATCTGTGTGAGATGCAAAGCTAGAGTTCACTCTTGACAAAGAATTCTTATACTGTGAGTGACTGACTATAAAAAGACTTGGGAAAGATCTGAGTCTCCTGCAGCACAAGGAAACCATGAGATAAATGAAAGTCATCTCAAAGGAATCATGCTAAAACTGTTCAACACTATAATTTAACACAGTCTCCTAGAGACTGGGAAAAGTCAGCGGGCTAATCCTTACTGCAGGTTGTACCAAGAGAGACATAGCCACAAGAGAAATCGCAAATATGAAATGTCACAAGTGTGTTCTGTCATCCCAAGGGCCTGGGAATCTTGGAGATACCTAAGACTTGGAAGCAGTAGTCCAACTGAGAGAACACACAGAAAAAAAAAGACCAGTCAGTGCTGGCTGCAAAGGATTTTGCACTGAACTGGAAACATCTCCTGGAGTAATCAATTAACAAAAGAAAACATTGAATTAATTAATCAATCCTCAATAAATCGACAAAATCTTCCTCTATATCATCTCCAAAGACATCACATTGCTTCAGATGATGCAAGCAGTGAACGGGACCACTTTGTTTTTAATCCCCAAAATAATGGCACTAATATTGGATTAAATTCTGCTAAATAAGAGTGCTTAGGTTTCTTTCAACCAAACCATTTGAAATGTTGCAGAAGATTCTGGGTGGGCAGAGCAAAGTCGTCAGTTCTTGAGAGTTATCTGATCCAGGACAGGATCTTTCTTATCATGGATTTCCTTTTTGAAATAAGCAAGGCAGCATCTTGTCAAGTGCCTGGCCCAAGCTCCACCAAAGCTAGTGAAAGGAAAGATTCCTGTTGACTGAAATAAATTTTGTTAATAATTGGATTTGGTCAATTTTGAACTGAGAGTAGAAACTTGCAGACAAGATGCTCTGGGATTGCAGAAATGAAGGGCTTTGTAATCAGAACTTGGAAGTGGAAGGAGATCTATGTTCCATAGTTTAAAAATACAGACAGCTGCTGATTCTTTTTTTTTTTTTTTGCTATTAAAAACCTCACAACCCAAACACACATACACAAAAAAGACATAATTCAAAAACTGGTCATTTCCCAGTCAGCCTCCTAGTAGATACACTGCGGGAATGAACAACTATCACATCTCCCTAGATGTGGTATGCAATAGTTGGTAACATGGGGCCCTCACCTAAGTGGATGATGGGATGGTTGGACTTCAGATTTTGCTGTGTGGGGTGAGCAGGGGAAGAAATGAGATACAGGTTTGATTTCTGAGTATTTACAAGCAGTGTAGCTTTTTACAACTGCCTGCTAGTTTCAGTGTGATCTGAAGCACTCTGCCCTCTGTGGTGTCCTGTTTGTTCCTGTGGGTGTTTGCTTAAGCCCCCAACAAATGTTCTTTTTGACTATTCGTGCTTTTTTCAGGGAGTTGTAGCTGATTATTTGGTGAGTCTGGAGCCTGTGTTACTTAGAAAAAACACTCATTCTCTCATGAAATGCCCCCCCTCATCAAAAGTTGCCAGGGTTGGTGAGGTCCTCTGTCTCCTTCCTCTCTCTGCTGAGCCTTTCAGCATAGATCAGCAAGGGTCATATAGGGTAGGAGGCCTGGTAATGCAGAAATCTGCAAGTTGGGAGCCACACTGATTTCCCTGGCAGTGGCTTGCTGGCATATGTACAGGAGCTTTTGTTAGCCGTCAGCCTGAATGGAATGTCAATCATTCCCTTGGAGCCTGATCTTCAGATCACTGCACTCTGAGAGAGAGCTTTTGCCTTTGTCTTCATACAGCAATAACTCAGGTCTTTGGAAGCTGGAAGCCTTATTTTTTGTTAAGAAGCCCTTGTGATATTTAGTCCTCATGTGATTTTCAGACTCTACAGAAAAGTTGGAACACTTTGCAACTGATATGCTACCAGGTTTTTTTTGGGGACAGTTTGGATCACTTACCATGCTCTGGGTCATCTGTCACTTTTGCTGGCAGGAGCCAGATTTCCAGAGTGGAAGCAGGATGAGTTGCTAAGGGATGTCTTGTGCTCTATATATTTCTGCATTCACTGATGTGCAACAGATTTATCTGTGTAGTTCAAGGTCTCTCTGTACCAGATGAGTTTATACTGAAATCTCAGACCATCCCTCATGTTCTCCTGGAGAAGACACTAAGATTATTGGTATTCTTTTTAAAACAGTCTTCTTCTTCATCAGCTAATGCTGATTTTCTTCCCCTCAGCCTCAAAGAACAATTGCTAACTACATCTCTTTCTTGCAGAAATCTTGAAGCAGTGTTGCACAGCATGATTCAGTCATGCACACATGGTAGAACTAGATACAATTAAAGACATTTGTGTTTATCTGTTAAACTACTGGTTCCTTTTCCTTTGACTGTTTTTTAGTATACTGACCACACATTGTCTCTATCCCTGCCATGCTGCCCTTCTCATCATCACGCTCAAGCTGCTGAGCCATTTTTTCTCTTCCATTAAGCCCCTCACTAAATTCTGGTTTTCCTTCTACTGTAAGGAGATGCCATGAGCCTTGGTTCCTATCTATGCAAGCAAGTAAAGCTGATGTGAAGCATTACTCACGTAAAATAAAATCACTCTGAAGAGGAGGATGGAATCCAGCCTTCTCAGTCTTTCTGTGCTTCTTAGTGCTCTTGACACTCCAGTGTATGCTCTATTCCTACCCAACGTTAGTAAAGCATGCTTATCTGGTCGTTTTTCATCACAGACAGCTGTTTTCCTCTGTGGAAGCCTCTTCCTGATGCTGTTGTGCAGTGTTTCCAGCTACCCCTTCATCATTTCTGTGATTACCTAAAATACGTGCTGCTGTGGTAATGAACTCCATGGGTGACCTCAGCCTTGATGTTATTTATAGCAAAGGTAGACACTGTCCTGCAGTACAGCTGCTTCTGGTCAGAGCTAGAGATCCTGAGTTACAGAGCTCCCTGGGAGTTTATGGTGGTAGCAGTATTCCCACATCAGGTAAGATCCAGATTAGATATTGTAAGGTCTCCTTTCCAGTTAGGCTATGCTCTTGTGTCACTACCCTGTCTAGGCTGTCCTGAGAGACCCCTAGTAAAGGTGACGGCATAGTCCTTCCACGCAAATGCCTTCAAGAGCAGCACGGGGCTAGAAACCATCCCTTCAGTCAGAGACATGATGTAATTGACCTCTCCAGGGTATTTCTACACCTATTTCACACAGATTCTCTTCTTGCTGGCAGTTACCCTGCTCCTTATTACAGAATTTTCCCACACTGAAGACATAAAGTCAACCACAGCATCTTGGGTTTTTTGTCTGCAGTTTGGTCATCCCCTTTCTTCTGCTGCTTCTGCATCAGAGAAGGTGAAAAGCAGAAGAGGACCTGCAATCACCTGCATCTTGCAGGACTGCTGCAGGTCCATTGCATGTTTCTAGGTAAATTTTTAGGCAGATGTTCAAGAGCTCAGCAGTGGTGTGACTCTGTGTGCATGTATGTGTGTATGTATGTGTGCATGCAATCCACCCAGATACTCTCTGAGGGCTTTCAGGGGGCCAACACTAAACATTTCAGAAGTCAGACCTCCTTCAAGATCCGTAAGCTGAGATGCCCAAAGCAATATGTTGCAAATTTCTTATCTGGTTTCAGACTTACGACTTTGTGTTTCCCACTTCCAGTCAGCAGACAATGGTTGGGGAAATACTGAGGTTAACGTACAAAAACACTGATCACAAATGTCACGTGAGTCCAAGTGATTGATGGAATTTCAGCCATTGATTATGATAGCATGGGTAAGCTTATGTTAATCTATAGATGTTGTATTAACACTGAGCCATTTCCCAGTTCTCGTATATTCATTAGCAATATGCTTTGATAGGGGTAGAAGGTGTTAGCTGTAGTTTCCCTTCAGTGAGCTGTTTAATCATTGGAGCTTACTGGCAATGGGATTTGGGGGACTTACGTGATCACAAAGTGAATTAAGAGTAAAAAAATACCCTCCCTCTGGCTTCTCTAGGATGGTGCACAGAGGAAGGAATGGATTCAGAGCTGCTCTGTTTCCCCACTTAAGTGGCACTGGTGTGCTCCAGTGAGGACTAAGCAGGAAGCTGCTGCCTCCTTAGTCAAGATCTTCCCGGTTTTCAGGAGCACACTCACAACAGCTCTCCTGCAGATCAGCACATGCCAGCGAACTTGTCGTAGCACGTTTAGCCGCACGTTCTTGTTGGCTTACTGAGGTCTGATGCAAAGCTTACTGCAGATACAGGGAAGATTCATGTACTTCTTCAGTGGCCTCTGGTCTACTCTGTGGAGGCAAAAATACAGCTGTGGTAGATACATGGGTGAGTGAACCCTACATTACCACCACATTTCACTCTGAGGAGATGGCAAAAGGGATTCTGCAGCCCAACCTTGTGTGTCCCACAGCAGTAAAAGCAACACGAATCCTACTTAATAAGTAATTCAAAAGCACTCTCTGGTTTGTGAATCATCTGCATCCCAGACTTTTTGAGACTCTTGGGTAATGAGACAAGAACAGTGCAGCTTCTGCAGTCATTTTGACCTGCTCACTGGTCTGCCAGCCTGGTCTGGCCCTAATTTTGAGCTTTTCATTTAAACTGCTCTCTGCCACTAAGCAATTCTCATCTAGAGATCTCAGACATGAAGTAATCCTCCCAGCTTTTCTATAAAAAAAGCCAACTATCATTAAACCTGTTTTACAGGTGGGTAGGCTGAGCTCCAGTCTGCCTGAGATCACAAAGTGTTATTTAGGGCCAAACTGCCTGGGCCGACACATTCCTGCAGCCAGGATGACCACCTCTCTTAGAGGAAGAGTGCCCAGGAGGAGGGAGGGCTGGCCTCTGTTTATGTACATGCTTTGCACATGGCTGTGAAGCAAATAAACCTCACAGGCTGCATGGCTGGAATCCAGGTGTCCCTCGGATGAAGATGCAAGTGTAGGGTAAAGTAAAACGCCATGCTTGGTTCTGTGCTGAGCCATCCGGCAGGTGGGAATGCACAGCTCCGCCTGATTGCTTATGCCTGAGTCACCTCCTTCAGCATTTGCCATTGCCTAGCGTGTTAGCATGCTGCCTGCTGGATAATAAATGACTTCATCCGCTGCAGCAGTGAGGATACTATTAAAAATTAACCCTGGGAAATGGTCCTGCATATTTTTTTCAATCAGAGCCAGACAAGGGGAAAGAAGAGAGGAATGCTGTTGAAACGGGGTTTGCAGAAAAGGCAAGTGGTGAGTTTTTAGTAAATGGGGATGGTTCAGGCTTCGGTTTAATCACTGCAGTTGTTGGCAATCGATGATCAAAATTCAGAGAGCTTAAGACACTTGATAAAGTTAAAAGCAGGGCAGGTAGAAAAGACTCAATAGGCATATTGCAGAGGAGGTCAAAGAATGGGATAAATGGGGATTGCTGTGCTGCCATGTAATTTATTACTTGTTTGCAGAAATAAATGAATTTATCACGTGGATGTTATTACCACTTGTAAGGAATGATGCCTGTAGATGAAACACTCTCCAGTTTTGGTTTATGTATTTCTCACAGTATCACACTAAGAACCACGCCCTTCCTATAGCAGCATGCAAAGTATATTTACAGAAGTGAAGGATTTGTATAAAATATCTCAGGAAACAGAGCAACTGACAGACAGATATTTCATTTTCTTGGCTTCTCTTGCCTCCAGCACCCACACAGTATCCGTCAAATTGTCTGGAGTCAAACCCTCACAGGCTGCATTTGAAGCTTGGGCAAGGAGCCAGGCTGGTTTAGAGAGCAAAGTCCTGTCTGTCCGCACACACTTACCACTGTCTGTGTGCTGCAGTCTGGAGCAGGGGAGCTCAGCCTTAGGCTCAACAGAAAATACCCCCTTAACTCCCTTTGCATTGTGCCAAGAAAGGGATTTGGTCTGAAGCCTGCAGACGCTCATTTTAATGATCCCATTTTTGACACAAAAATTGCACCTTGTTCTGAGACGTCATTCAGCTGGCTTTGGAACAGCAGCAAGCAGCATGTCCCATCCTGAGGGACGTCCTGGCTCCTTGAGCTGCTCAGTTTGTAGATGGTTGGTACCTATAGATGGTCTGGATGGCAGCACAGGCTGTAATGCCAGGTGCAGTGACCGTGCAAGCAGATCTGCCCTCTGGCTGGCATGTTTTTTTCCCAGATGCATATTGTAGCTGTTGATTTCACAAATGTACAGCACCTATCCAAGGGTCAAGTTGAGGTCTGCATGTTTGTCCTGAGTCACCTGCTCGTCTCCATGTGGCAAAAGTATTTTTAAATGCTGGGCTTAAACAGATATTATGTTGCAGCTGGAAAAATGATTTAAAGTTCCTTCATAAATAGTGTTACAAGTATGCTGGATAAAAGGTACTCAGATATTGCTATGTCCAAATGGGAGACAATTCTTACTTTAAGATCTTTCCTTATCTGCGATATTTAAGGAACCATAGTTGAAATATTCCCCAGGCTAATTCCTGCATTTTATTTATTGTTTCTCCTTTCTCTCTCCATCCACACAGGGCTTTGTCATTAGCCCCGGTCCTTGGTACCTGTGTACATCTCTTGCTGCAGCCAAGCATGCTGCTAGAACAAGGATTTTATTTTAATGATTACTGACCAGGAGTTATCGCAACAGTTGTCATCAACACAACACCAACTTATAAACATGGTCTTTGTGGAGGTTTTGGAAAGCCCAATAGCTTAGAGTTAGCTTGGCACCTCTTTGCAGGGTAGATGGTGCATGTTGAAATCACTTCCTTTAACTTCAATAGGTTTGAGATCACACCCATGGTGTGGTTATTTATTTCCCTCCTCTTTCCCCCCATGCCCCCAAGGTCTCTGTATTTCACATTGCCAGGTTGCCAAGGGCTGTGTGTGTTGCTCATGCATTGTGAGGCGAGTATCTCAAAGAAGAAAGAAGTGACCTGTGCAAACGGCTGTAGGCATATGTCCAGCTGCCCAATTCTCTAGAAAAGGATGTTGTGATCTACGCCTGGAAAATCCGCTTCCACAAACCAGGAGTTAACCAGTAAACAATGAATAAATACATAGCTGCGTCTTAGACACTTGTGTTTCCACTGGCTTTTAAGGAGAATGAGAAGGAAATGTATTTTTAACACCAGCTCTGATCTGATACTGCAGGGAGAAATCAACTGAGAACTTAGATATTAGCCAGCTGCCAGTGTTTGGTACACAGGAGTACTTGGAATGGTCTGTGTTAGTACATCCACAGCATGGCATAGGAGGCGGCCATTGTAGGGCAGGACAGGGGAGGCTTGTGTGTATTCCAAGGAAGACGGGTTCTGCCAGTGGTGATGTGTCAAGAGCTGTTGGGAGGACATGCATTTCGCTTTGTCAAAAGTCCATCTCCATTACTAACAACGGTGGGCAGGTCTGGGAACGAAAGGTCTTTGCTCAGATTGTGTAGGAAGTGAATAAAGGTGAGTCACAGTACTACAGGAGCTTCATGGCTCCTACAGATAACAGTAGTTTGTGGACATGGGAGGATTCCCATTCTGAATTTCTGTCTTCTTCTGAAGGGATTTTCTCAGCCACATGCTCACCACCCAGCTCAGGCACTAGGAGTTTCTATTCAACCACTATAAGGGTTAACCCAGGGTCTCTTCTAAGGTGTTTCAAGAAAAGAGGATGGAGTGCTTAGCCAAAAGTGCAGGCATTCATGGCCAAAGAGCAGTGATAAAGTGCAGGTTTTCATGGCCAAAGAGCTGGCCTACAAGCACAACTTGAGTCCCCTGTAGAAGAATATGCCATGTTCACTGCCATGAGCTGTCACCAGACAGCGGGGCTGCTGACAGATCCAGCCTTGAAAACAAACTGCCGAGCAAGGCTTTTGAGGTAGGTGTGAGATTTGTGTGGACTGGGATGTGTGTTTTATGGTTTTCTTTACTTGGGAACATAACCTGAGCATCTGTCTGGGTCTCAGCCAGCATGCTGAATTAGGTAATGAAGCTGAATTTTACTGAAACTTTTAGACAGTGCATAAAACATACAGAAGCATACCAATAATCCATCTTTTCTCATCACTAATCTAACTCAGCTGCTGGAATGTAAGCACACAGTCCTTTTTCTAAGCACACATTATGCAAAATCAGAGCCAGGGCTGTAAAGAGAGTGTCTGGAAATCAGGTCTCTCCTGTCATTTTGGGGACAGGGAAACATTCTTCATTCTCTGTGACAATAGGATTCCTTCTAGTAGTCTAGAGGAATTTGGGCAATGACCCAAATATAGATTAATCTCAAGGCTTTCCAAAGAGGCTATCCATGGGAAAGGCAACCTGAGCTGCTAAAATTCTAGGGAAAATCCCACTATGGTATGGTGGTGGGTTGCATCACTTTTCACTCCTGTATAGTATTTGCTGAACTCAACTCCAGGCTGCCTGCAGCAGAAGCAGATGTGTAGGGTCAAGGGTTCCTTCGACAGAGCAGAGAGGACCATTTTTGCCTTTTCTCCATTCATTCACTGATGCTGAGGCAGAAGGAAGCACAAATCACCTCGTAGCCTATGCAGCTGAAACACCCCTGGGGATGGGCAAGGTACTTGAGGCTGAAGGGGCACTTGGCTCTCAGAATGTTAGGACAGGGGCTGTGTCTTCCAGGCTACCCATGCTGGCCCTAGGATTACATGGGTGAGCACAGGGATGCACAGGGTATACAGTGTTTGTTCCAGTCTGCAGAACTGCCTGGCCCCATTTATCTACCTGCTGATCTCCCTCCACATCGGCAGACTGCACACCAGCCACCTTATTTCCTGCCCTGCAGGACAGGGATTTGTTGAGGGCTTTGGCCAGAGCTGTTGTCTGTAGTGTGGCTCGCAGTGGTGCTGTTGCTGTGATGGCTGAAAGCCCTGGTGTACATGAGTTGCATTCAGAGTAAGCTTTGGACTGTGCAAAGCGCATGCAAACTAGTGGTGTAATGGCATGCAAACTGGTGCTTTGACCTGATTAAATTTTTTTAAAGCCCCAATTTCTCCACTGCTTCACATCATATGTTGTCAGTTACACTGATGGGAAGTGAAAACAACAACTCCTTTCTGATTTGGTAACATTTTATGGTGGCTTTGCATTGGCAGAAAAAGCAAGTACACATTCGAAAGCTGCTGGTTCTCCTGTCTGAAGACAACTAGATGAATTTCACAGATAAATCCTTCTTGCAAAAACAAACCTAAAAAGCACAGTGAGGCTGCAGGTTCATTTACACTGCAGCAAGTGATGAAAAAGAACAAATGTTGCTCCTGAAAAACTGTGGAGAAAGAGTCATTGACTGTAACTCCTTTCCAACATCAATTCATTTTCCCTTTAGTTTAATGTTGAAAACAAAGTTGTAACTCAATCATTGGCCATGGAATTCATCCCAGAAAAAGTGCAAGGACCACCAACAATGTGGTCCAGGTGTGGATTATATATATCATCAGGAAGAGACATTCTGTGTCCCAGAGGCATTAATCGTGCAGCTGGTGCTCTTCCTTTTATATTTTGATTTTATACCTGCCATTTTTACTTCTGAGCAAGACCTTCACTTGCAGAGGATTCCCACCTCATTCTGTTTAGGGGTGATGCCCCTAAACTGAATGAAGCCCTATAGTGGTACTACAGTTGTAACAACAGTGGGTTTTGTACCTACCAGTTATTTGGTAAAATTTATCATCTGGCAGCTGCAGAGAAGCTTTGGACTTGTCCCATACCGTGGGACAGGATACCATACACTGGAAAAGGAGATGTGTGCAGTCAGCATCCTTGAGCTTTCCAAAACCAGGAAATAATTTGACCCAAAAGAAATTGAGAAAGGTAGAGGGCCTTGAACAGAGGCACAAAACAATAATAACTTATACAGAGGCATTTCAAGTTATCATTGATTCATCTTGAGTCAGGAATTGTATAAACAAGGGAGTACAAGCATACTTTTCTGGGTCTCAGTATTTTTTTCAGATAAGAAGCCTTTGTTTCCTTTTTCCTGTAAAAATGTAAAGCGAGAAAAATATTACATTTACTGATTTATTTATTTACAACTTTTCATTAAAATTAAGGCAAAAATAGGAAATAAGCCCTTCTGGAACTAGGCAGTCCTGTCTCAGTGGCTCAAATATTAATACAGTGCCCTGTATCATCTTTACTACCCAGTGTCTCTCATCCCAATCAATCATCTTGACTGCACAGTAATGCAACTACTTCTGAGTAGAATCACTTGGTCGTGAACCAGAAGCTGCTTTTCTAAAGCAACAGTACAAAGGAAGGAAAGATCCCTCTGGTGTGGCATCTGCACTGGGTATTCCTTGAAAGTAAATGGGATTCCACCAGAGTTCTTCCCTCCCAACAGAGCTGAGTCAGGGTTTAACCTAATGAGATATCCCAACACAATTTAAGCCTGTGTTAAGCTTACCTTTTCTCTAAGAGACTCTGTCCCATGACAAGGTGTTATTTGCTGTGTTTATTGCCTTCTAGTGCCCCAAAAATCTACCATGCCAAGGAGGGTGTTCACTTCCCTTGAGCGAGTGAGAGGAGACAGGTTCTGGCACTCAGCACTGGCACTGGACCTCAGAAGTGTGTGGTCACCTTCAAAGGCCACACATGGCTTCTGTGTGACATTAGTGACATCAGTAGTCTGGTTTACTTGTTTATAGAAACAAGGGCAACATAAAATTATGAATGCCCATCTTTCAGTGTGAGTTACAACGCTCTATAAAAACTGTTATCAAAAGTTTTTCCAGGTCTAGTTCAGTTTGAAAAGATACAGCTTTGTACAAAATGCCATATGTTTCCTGATGAAGCTTTCCTTTCTGATTGCAGTTTATGAATTCACATAAGGCTGTGAAAAGGAGCAAAAACAAATGCCCAGATTCATTGAATCAGAGATGTTTTATTAACTGGATTCTCTCATTGCCCTTTCTTTTCATGCCAGGTGCAGTGACAGCAAAATAAATTCAATTTGCAGACTCCTGTCATCCTCCGGATCTTTGGATCAGTTGTTTTTCCCTCTCAGCCTCATTCATTGCTTCTGAGGATGAACTTCTAAACACCTGCTGTGGTCGAAACTGTTATTACATCATCTCCTGAACATAGTGACTTCAATCACATGAAATCATGAGGTTAATGCCACAGTCGAGACTTCAAAGCTGTTTCTGCAGACCTGAGCTGATTTATTTTGAAAATGCTACAGTAGCTGTTAGTTCTTAGAATTACCAAAGTTGTCAGTGTTCTGCTTATCATGCAATACCAGAAGATGGGAGAATTTTCTAGCAGAACTGCAGTCTGGATAGAGGTGGCAGAACCACAGTATGAGCACTCTACTTAATCTCAGATTAGTTTTCATTTTTGTCTTTTTGTATAAAATGGAGATGAAAACCCTTTTTCTGTATTACCAACTTGAACCAGAGGACCTTTAAAAGGTCTCTTCCAACTCAAACTATTCTATGATTCTATCAAATTGTTAGTTGTGCTAGAAAAAGGATTCTCACAAGAAAAAAGGTGATTACGAGGGCTGGCTAATGAGGGTAAGAGATCAGGCTGCAAGGGGAGCTATCTTCAGAGAGACACTTTGAACCAATCTTTCAGGAGGGAGACACTGATATATGTCTAAATTACTCTGATGGGGTAATGTGCAATAGCAGAAAACTTTCCTCCAACCAGAAAGTCCCCTCTGGTTCTGCATTTCTGAGTCGTAGTACAATGAAATTCTTAGATGTTAATAATGCAAGTAGCAACAGTGATTATCTATTTATCAATACTATTAATTAGACACTGGGATGATTGGATGTTGCTTGTAACTGAATAAAACCAGAAGAACAAATCTCTTCTTGGAAAATAAGAATCCTAAAGAAAAAGTGTGTTTATCTAGGCTTGGTTTTCAGAGGAGGCTTCACCCAATTCCTGCTCATTTGAGTAGCACCAATATAATTAATCCAGAGTAACACATTTTGTGGAGTTCCTGTGAGGGTGAGATCAGAATCAGGTCCACTGTCTCCAGGTGGGTCCAAGGTATGCTAATTGTCAATATTAAGATTCTAAAACTTTCTTGGATAAACTGAAACATAACTTTTCTTTCCTATAAAGATTCATGAATGTACAACGTGGTTCCTGGATAGAGATCGCATCAGCTCCACAGTTATTAATTTACGGGTTTCTCACTGACCTTAGCTCAGCTCTGGGAATGGTGCCAGCACAATTACAGTAACTCTGAATAAAGAGATGTAAAGCTTCTGTATCTACCCTGAAATTGTGCCAGAATTTTCTCTTCCTCAATGATGGAAAGATACATTTCTTTGATTGTTCTCAAATAGTTCAGACTGCATTGGCCATAAGTAGATTATTTCCAGCAAAACAAGGAAAAGAAGAAAACTACCATGCAGATGTATGCATACACAACACACATACTCCACAGATAATCTTTGGGAAGTGTGTCCCACAAGGTATATGTTGGGAAACTGAGTCAAGGTGACTTGAGCTAGTTATCTGGAAAAAAATGGCAGATTGAGAATAAAATTCCAGGGGCAGATGCCTGATTCAGTATTGTTTTCACTGAATCACACTACCTTCCTGGAGCACGTCAAGGCCCATTGCCTTCCTTCCTGTGAAGATGGGAAGCTGGTTTGCAATGACACCAGGTGGAGCTGAGTTCGATCATCACCTTGGAAAATCAGGCCCCTGGTGATTTTCTCTGATGTTAATTGACCGTCAGACCCTGCAAGAGGGGAGTCAACACATTTCCTTACCTATGGTCTAAGTGTTTTTCAAACCCTAGAGTAAATGGAATGTAATTGCAAAGGAAATGCTGATGCAATCCAGCAGCAGCTGCTGCTCTCCCACATCCTCACAAAGGCACAGAATGTATGGGAGGTGCGAGGGGGTGAGTGCATGCAAGTAGTGTAGTCAAAATCCCAGCCTCTTCTACATGGCAGGCAGGACTCTGTGTCTTCCCTCCAGACCTGCCTTCCTGCCTCTGAGAGCAACACTGTTAAGCCCAAGAAAATGCTGGGTACCATCCTGAATGTAAACCCCTGAAAAAACAGGCCTTTCATGTGCAACCACTGAGCATACACTCACATCTTCCTAGGTGCCTGATTTATTAATCCTATATCAAAATGTGGGAATGTAGACATCTGCTAAGTGTGAATGAGAATGGTAAGAGCTGCACTAGAGTTGCACTCTTGCACCAAGATGTTTGATAATGTCACCAACCAGAGTTGAACCACATCTCTTGGATCCAGAGTATTATAAACTTCATTCTTATGTGTCTAATCTTTTGACAACTCTGGTCTGGAAATTTAATCTTTTAATCTGTTTGTTTTTTCGGGGTTTTTTTTGGAATGCAAAGTCATTTAGTGAAGCCAGCCTTGTTACCTTCCACAAGCTGTATTTTTTGGTCTTTAACACACTGCAGGCGTGTGGGATCACCATTGTGAATGATTATGTCATTAGTTTTTCATCGGCCTGTAAAGGTTTTGGATGTTGTGTGGAACAGAGATGTCCCCAACCCCTTCTTCAGCCGTGTGATCACCTGTCACCCAAATCCCACACACGGTCCTGCTGCCTTTCCCGTCCCGTTCTTGTCCTCAATGCCGTACCCACCCCTGCTCCCCACATTTTGCTCCCGCTGTCCGCCTTGCTACGGTTCCCGCTGCAAGCACGCTCTTCTGCTATTCCCAGCCGTGAGCCCTTCCCGGCTCGGGAGAATCTCCAGACTCTCCTCCTCCTTCTCTTCCCGGGGGGGCAGCGGGCGGGGCCGNCCCCGGCACGGCCGGCAGGTAGGAGCCGGCCCGTGGGGAGAGAGGGAGGGAGCACTGGGAGATGTCTGTCTGTCCGTCTGTGTGTGGGTGGGTGTGTGTGTGTGGTGGGCGTGGGGCTGAGTTCCCCTCCTTACCCTGCGCTTGTGCACCCGGCTTTAAGAGGAGTTGAAAAGGCCCTTGTGGTGACCACGGTAGACTGGAGCAGGACACACGGACTGGTGTGGGACACCTCCAGTGTGTCCCAGAGTCTGAAGACCCCACCAAAGCATGTGCATCACTGTAGCAATCCAGCCAATGTGCAGGTGGAAAGCACCTGAGGTCTGAGACTGAAAGTCTCTGTTTATGCCGGTGTTGACAGTGAATCTGGGAGATGAAACAGCGTATTTGAATTTTACGTTTTGGTGGAGCTTTGAGGAGCAGGAAGTTGATGAGTAAGTAGTGCCGGGCAGGTGTAAGTTGTAGAAGTATTCCCAGGTATTTCACACTGAGAGAACGTGGCTCCTCCGTGGTGCCTCCTCAGCTTCTCTTGAAGGGCTGAAGAGATGTGCTGGTGCCAAGCTTACTTTGTTCAGCTTCTTGCAGATAGGGCTCAGGCGTGGTCCCTGTCCTGCTCATGACCCCTCTATGGTATGGAGCATGATTTGGGAATGAACGTGCTGTCAACAAGAAACTTGCTTTACCCACTCATAGTTTTTAGCAGTCAGTAATTAGTTAATTGGATATCTTCACGTGTCCCCTTGTCCTGTCTGTGAGGCCTGTACTATCCTGGCTCTGCACCCGTCTTCTGTGGTTATTGATTCCTGATATAAATGTTCCTGCTCACCTATTGTTTTCCATTTTGACTGCTTTTGCATGGCAACATTTTCTGACAACTGATACAGTGAAAGTATGCTAAATGTTGACATTAACCTTTTATCCCATGCTACCACAATGGCAGTGTTTTCTCTAACACAGAGTCAACTTAGTCCTACCAGGAAATCAGTGTTCTTTTTGTTCAGTAAAAAACTTTTCTTCCCCCAACTATGTAGATTCTTTTCTATCAAGTCCTTCACCTTCTCATGGTCTCTTTGGGAACTGTAATGAGTTACATTTTCATTAAGCTCTTCTAGGCTCTACTGCTTCATGTCCTGTTCCACTTTTAAGCCCTATTGAGCATGGAGTTCTGCTGCTACAGTGAATAAAGTGCTTCTCTTTATTAATTGCTAAATGCTCAGAATCTCTTGGGTTTGTTTTGTTGTTTTGGTTTTTGTTCTCTTGAAGATTGTGTTCTTACTGTTGTTTTAGCAGGACATGGAACAATTAAATGAGCACCTGTCAGTCAAGATAAATCAAGATAAATGGCTGTGACTACTGAATTAAAATCTCAGTAGGAGAGGAATGGGAAATGATGCAGAACAGCAGTGGCATTGGAAGAAAAGGTAAAGTAATTTCAAATGTACAAATGACTGAAAATGTTTCAGAACTTTTTAAAATTACTTTCCCATTTAATGGTATTTTTTTTCTTCATGTTATTTTGTCTGGTTTCAATTCACCTAAAATCTTGGATTAAAAGTGTTCAGGTGTGTCAGATCTCAGAGTTGCTGGCATTAACAGGTTTTATTGTGGAGGTTGCAATTTTTTTTCCTGAACTTTGTGTTCTCTCTCTTGCCTTTAACACTGAGAATGACTATGCTCCTGTAGGTCTGACTTCTCAGGGGATTGATATGTGGCTACATCTACCTGTGGGCAGCTCAGTTTGTTATTTGTATGCTGCTGTCAGTAAAAGAACAGGCTCTGCCCATGGCCTGGGATGCCATCAGCCTGTTCTTACACCATTCAAGGGACCTGATCCTATATAAAGCAGGGTGCAGATTCCATGTGAGAACAGATGCAAGTTTAGCACTGGACTGGAATGATATTATTGATGGTGATGCATGTGCTTTTCTAACTGAAGTTCCTTAGGGGACACAGTTAAAGAAATCACATTTTTCCTCATCGTTTGCAGTAGTGTAAAAGTGCAGCAACATAGCAACATTATGGAACAGACCATAGATTTGGAATTGCTACACTTGTCACTAATGGGAATGGATCAATATTTAGTTGTGACGGATTATGAAGAGGTTATTGTTTAAAATTGGAAAATTCACGAGCTTTTCACAGAAAATAATTATTTAGCTATATCTGCATAATTTTAGTTTACTAGTATAATGGTTAGTGTTTTTATACCTTCTATGGATTCACATGTGGGCTTGAAAAAGAATTGGAAGCAAAACCTATTTTATATCAGTAGGATCACAAGTACTTGCTATAATACAAATCAGAAGACCAGATTTGCCACGGCAGATGCAATAAATACTAATGTGTCTGTATTAAAAGGAAAAGATTGTGGACTCTGGCTAGTTCAAAGAAACATTGTCTGATATTGAAAAAAAATTCAGAAAGCAAACATTCCTTTGACTGCAGCTTCTCACATCTGGAAGCAGTATTCAAAGTATAGCAAACTGGCTGTTTATCTTGCATATTTTACATGTTCAGTTTTAAATTAATTTTTAGAATGGACTTCTAAAATTACTTTGGTTTTCTTTTTTTTTTTAATGTTCCTAACGTATGTAGTGTTTGGGCATGGGTTTGCTTTATTTTAATGGAGTATCCACCCAAGTTCAAAGTGGGGAAAAGAAACATATATGAAAATGAAGCGGCTTAAGTAAATTATTGTTACTTGGGAAAGAGTATTCAGCTATTGTGTTTGTTATCTGAAAATATAATCTTGCAGCTGGTCAAACAGACAAACAGTGTTAAAACTTCTGAGAATAGGAACTGAAAGCAGTGGAGGTTCATGTACTGTCTTTATGGCCATATCTTGAATCTTATGTGCAAAGTTGATCATCCTGGAGGGTAAAAGGCAGAACTGAAATTCTTTCCATGGCATGCTTCAGGGAGAAGAGGAGATGAAATGAGATAATGCAAAAGAAAGCTATAATTTAATGAAAGGCATGGACAGTTGGATGTATCCTCCATAATTCTAACTGCTGTTGACCTAATTTCTAATTTTAGCCTCCAAGCAACCTATGCCTGTCTTTCACAATTTAAATAAATACAATGCAAAAATGCACTTTGTCAGTATTTAAAACTGCTTCCTGATAAAATTTCTGTGTCTTCTTTAGTCATTGAATGATTATTTGTCATGTCTGCAGACATGACAAATAATTGCTTCCCCGTACACCTCCCCAGCTGTTGAACACAACTCACCTTTTGGACTGGGGAGATTCTGATTGCCAGAAATTACAGCAGCATGCCAGGGGAAGGATCACTTTGGACTATCTCTGCTTCTGATACTGTTCTGAAACTGTTTTTAAAGGATCTGTTTCTGACTACAGTAGCTAGCTGGAGATCTGCCTTAGCCCAGCAGGACAGTTATGCCACCTCATCCACAGCCCAAACTGATTTCCTGAGGTCCTTTTCACTCCGAGTCTTCTGCCTTTGCTGAAATTTTGGCAATGTCTGTTACTAAATAAGCTACTGTGACATCATCCACTGTTCAGTGTTTTTCTACAAGTTCATCTAGAATCTATCTTTTTTAATACAATCTGTCCCATTTGAGCAACATACTGGAAATCAGAAACGTTGCAGCTGCTCTTCAAAGGCATTCAGGCTGGGAAGGAATCTCTTGCTTCAAATAGTTTAATTACCAAACAAAATGGACTGAAAATTGTTTGAGGACAACCAGAGTATGTTGAAACTCAGAAATGCCATATAGGATGCATTTTCATCCTGCATAGAAGTTTGTATTTCAAAAGGCTCATAAATGCAATGCAATAATAGCTGGGCAAAAACGGTCTGTTTTTATTGTCCTTTTCATAGGTGGAATCTGGAAATGCTTCTAAATGGTGGAGATCAAAACCCTAGAGTTTTTCTTCTCTGTAGCTTTGGACTGTCACTCAGTTTTGAGTCCATGGGTTAGAATATATTTGTTCATTTTGAAAAAATAGTGATTCTACAAAACCTTGCTTTGCTTGTGTCCTTTCTTAGTATGTCTAATAGCATGCCTAGCATCTGAATTTTTAAGTAATCACTGAATTGTGCCTTTTAAATGCAAGGAAAGTAAATGCATTTCCAGTGACATCTACATTTAAGGCAGGGTCTGTGTGTGTGACAAGCACAGATACATTGATATTTTTGTACCTTGTCATTAGCTATCTGTGACAGGACCCCTACATAAGGACAAGAGGATTTTAACTAGACCAGCCTAATTTCCCCCTTATTTAACATCTGGATACTGTTGGATAAAAGCTTGTGGCAGCTCATGGCCATGAAGGGCCAAATTTGATTTCCTGATCCCTGGCTACCTTGATAAAATGGTGAGGGACTTACTGTTATCTAGTCAACTGAAACAATCCTAAGGACATTTGGCAACCTGCTGAGAGTGAAAGCATAGGTACCTTGGAGCTCTGCTTTTCCATAACCCCTGTTGTTCACCAGGTATCCCCACATCCTGCTCTCTGCTTTGCTTTCTAGGGCTTGTTGTGGGGACAGGTAGCAGAAGAGTGTCTTGAGACATTTTCTTACAGCAGGAAGTTCACTTATATATGAAAAAAACCCTCAATCTGTAGTATCTTGCAGTTTCAGCTAAGGGTTTAGATAATCCGTAGTCATCCATAGCCACTGTCTGGAGACTTGCACTGCAGAGAGAATCAATGAATATTTGTAGGCAGACAGAAATTACCACTGACCACCTTCCATCACAGGACTCTAAGAACTAAAGCCAATTGATGGCACTTCAGTTTATTTTTCCTTTGACATGTAATAGAACATATAATGGAGAGCGATCTGCTTTTATATCCTGCTATGAGGACATTTTGTTGAGAAATGATCTTAGATCAGGTACTGGGTGTCCAGCTCCAGGTTGTGCCCTGGGTGGGGGACATTTTGGGAGCCCCAGGCAAGGGGCTGTGACCTGGTGCTGACCCTTTGCACAGCAAAGGGCACAGAGACCTGTGGCACTGGCCAGGTGACCAGGGACTTGGACACAGCAGGAGCCAAGGACTCAGCAGGTAGACCCCAGACTATCACAGGCATGGAGGGTGCAAAACCTGGGGATTCCTTTGTTGTTCCCTCCCCAGAGGCACCAACTTGAGCAGTTTTTGTGTCACTGCATCACAATTAAATCACTTAGAGGACCCAGACATCTGAAGCTACTGTAGGAAACTCGGGGCTGAGCTAAACCTTGTCTGACTGTGTGAGTGTGGGGTGTGCAGGGGCCAAGAGGAGCACCCATGGGGTCACTGGAGCTCCTGCTTTGAAGGAACTTCAGTTCCAGCTGTGGAAGTCAGGGGTGGTGGGAGTCAGGACATTGTGGCTACTGGGTGGTCAGGGAAGTTTCCTTAAAAATTTTGCAAGCTAGCTCCAGAATTATTTAAAATATGGGCATTTCCAGCTCATATGATAAAACATTTCCCATCACCCTGCTGAGCAGAATCTCAGGGGGAAAGTATTATATATGTAATTTTAATTATGAAATTACTATATTTAATTATCTACTTGGAATATGTAGATATATAAAGGAGAAATGGGTGACATTCAAAGGCATTGCCTTTTTATCATTACTGTTACATTTTTAAAGAATATTAGACATCTTTTGTCTCAAGAGTGTCTGAGTTTGTAGCATGCATTTTCTTCTCTGGGATCACTGCTTTGAGTGACAGCACAGTTTGAACTCACCTTCATGCATGGGAGTATTACAAAGTCCACAAAGCTCCCAAGAGCTTTCCCTGAGGAGTCTGTGGGACATAGATCCCGAGGCTTACCTGCCATGGTTGTGGTAATTGTAGAGCAGGATTTATGTTAAATAGAAAAGAACTGAGAGTATCAGAACATTCTCACAGCTTTTAAAACCATAAATAAGGAAAGTAAACAAATGAGATAAATCAGTACACTTGCTTTCTGTGCACATTTGGATGCTTGAACCAAGGCCTCAAATTGACTGAACAGTTACACAAAAATATCACTGTAAGCATTTGATTCATTCAGTGTCATTAAAGTCAGTGAAATTTTAACTATATTAAATGAGATATTGTTATCTTAATATTTCAGCTTTCTCTTAAAAGCTTTTTTTCTTTACTGGGGCACAGAAGTGGAATATTTATGAATGCTCTTTATAGTGTTTACAGGATTCCCTTGGTATTAAAGTAGCATTACTGAAGTAGTTGTTACCTTGTTCTGCTTAACAAAACCAGAAGATTAAAATCAGATTGTTTAGTCATACACACACAAAAGTAATATTAATAACAGGACTGGTGGTTTATTTTTCACCTTTTTAGAAGTTGCACCTGCTAAAATAGACTGATGTGTTGCAGGATGCTTTATATTACATGAATGTTGCAGGAACTGTTTTTGCCATTATGGGTGGATTATTGTAACAGTAGTTTCCTGATGACATCATAGTAAATTCCAGCTGCCCAACAGTTATTTTCCAGAAGAGGTTATCTGCAGTGCACTTGCGCAAAATTACACTTAAAAAGGGCACTTATAGTTCCCTTGGGACTTGTAAACCAAACGTTTTGTCAAATCTGTAGTAAATACACCATTCTTTGCTTTCATTCTGTGTCAGTAGTAACAGTATGGGCACCACCGTAATCTGTGATTCTGAATTAAACAGACGAACATTTTATTATGCAAGAAAAGAGAAATGGGAGTCTGCAGTGCAAGCTTCCTGTCATGAAGGGATAGATAGCACAGTGGTTCTCAAATATTTTTTTTCTAGAGAAATTTTTGGCTGGTGACATACAGATAAGGGCCCAGAAGTTGCAGTACCCCCACTGAAATGGTACCTTTCCTGTCCAGTGAAGGCGTGAGCAGCCACAGAGCAGGAGAGGATGCTCTTTGAGAAGCTGGACTAAGGCAGTAGAGATTCCATTTTGTATGGGATGTTAATATACAGAGGGATATGCCTTTCCTAGAGTGACTCTCGATTAATTGCTGTTGTTTGGGGGGAGTTTTTTGTTTTTAAACAGTAAGTTAATTGCTTGGACAAGCTCTTTAGGTAATGTCATGAAGGCTGCATTAGGTCTTATCATGCCTAGTCACACAATTCAGAGGTTCTTTCCTGGTCTTAAGAAGCTGTAATTAATATTGAGTCAGACATTTCTGGCAATTGCTGAATTTGAAATGCATATTAATATATATTTAATGAAGAATACGCAAACCTATCACTGACTTTTTGATAAATCTTATAGCAGGAAAATAAAATCTTGGAGTCTTACCAGTTAGTCAAGCCCTAAGACCATCAAATAACAGAAATTCTCTGCCAATTTCTTTCTAGCAAATTACAGTATTCTGAGGGGATTTTAAATAACATGTTGTTCCAAGGATCATTTAATTTTAATAATGGTCTTTATTACTGGTATTGTTATATGTTGAAAATGTCCTGCAGTTTTTAATGAACTGTCACAACATGTCTGTGAACTGAATAACCTACCATGATCACAAGCACTCGCTTGGTTAAGGAGAGTGGCAGCAGTGGAGAAAGTTGGAAGATTAACTCTTTGTAGAATTCAAAATCTTCCATCTCACTGCTTTGCTCATTGATTTCTCCTGCACTCAATAATTATTTGCTTCTAGTTATTCACACATGTAAGAGTCTTCCAAGTTGAGACTTTTGATGCAAATCCTCCAAAAACTAATTTATTGGTTTCTTTCATTCTTTTATTCTTCTCAGTGTTCACATGCACTATGAAACTCCATTATTTTCCAGCCATTTTCTCTTCCCCTGACACACTGGTGTTTACTGGCATTGCTCTGCTGTCCCATGGGATTCACTGCAGGTTTGTGCTCGGTGCAGTTAGGTTCCATCCTTGTGGGTCCTACAAAACACTGCAGGAATGGTTCTATTCAGCACATAGATCCAACATATATCCAGTGCAGCCATCTTCTCCATGAAGGAACTCTTCAGATTTGTGGCTTTTCAGACCTCCTTAGTGAAAAGTCTTTTCAGTCCCTGTAAACTGTCCCACTGAGGCTAAAATTAGTTTGGGTCAGAGTTGGCTTGTCCTGTGTATTTGGCAGAGCCTTAGGTTTATCATATGGACCTGATGAAAATGAGCAGTGTGACTCCTGTGTCTCTAGGAGGACAGTGTTGTGCCAGGCCCCCTTCTTGTTCCTATGCAGTGCTGAAGATTTCAGAGGTTCATGGGTTTTACAAAAGGCTGGCACCTTACCACTAGAATTCCTCTGCTTTTAATTTTTCTACAATCTCATTTTGAGTATGTTATTTTGATCCATGTTCAGGAGGAGATTCTTTCGTCTCTGGAGAAAGCTTTGAAGTGATAGAAACATGTAAAAAAATAGTTTTGCTTGCTGACAATAATTCAATTTGATCCCAAACAATTTGTAATGAAAATACTTTTCTCCTCGCTAATCCAATGTTACAATAATTACAAGAGCAGATCAATAGCAGGAAGTATAAAACAAAGTATTACTTCAGATATTAAGCCACAAATTGATCTCCTTGTCAGGACTAAAGTAAATGCCATATCAACACATTTCAAAGATTTGAGGATGCTCTGAAATGTGGTGGTGATGGCCCAACAGAGGGAGAACAGTAATTTGTTTTCTGCAAGTGTGTTAATGCTTTGCAGCCCACATCTACAAAATCCTGCTCTTATCTCATTATGTTTTGCACTCACACATTATATCAGTGTTCTCTGACTATTGCTCCACTTGGCTCTGATAACATACAAGATTATCTCTGGATAATAGCAATCCTCACTTGAATAAGGAAGAACCACCAGTACTTGCACACAATCCAGCACAAGTCTTGTGCAATTGGCAAAGGATTCCAGAATTTATGTGACAGATATTCTACCCCAAGTCAGTTACTGACCAAAAGAATTCCTTTTGAGGAAAATAATGACAGCGCCAGGAGATCTTCATATCACAGAAGGTTCTTTAATTTTCTTGGATAACTGGTGACTCTTGCAACTCTATACTGGCTAAATCATACTGACCTGTTCTAAAGAAAGTAGAGGAAAAAAGGCTGAGAAATTCTAGAATTCTTTAGAAAAAGAAGCAGGTATTAAAATTTATGTATTGTAACTTTTCTTCTAAAATACGAGACATGGTCTTTTTGAGTATGAAAGTTGTCCTTACACTGCTATAGGCATACTGAGGTTTTAGAAGCTGCAAATATCACTACTCAATTCACTTTATGGTGGTTCTTTTGTAAGCCAGTAAGAAAGATTGAATGGAGTTGTGTGACTCTGAAGAATTTGTGTTGAACTTATTTTTTAGGCATTGAATATTCTGTGGCTTAGGTGTAGCACATTTGAGCAGTCAGCTTCTCCTGTAAGAGAAGCTCACTAGGTAGGTACAGTGACCTGGAAAAAATAGAGTGTGCTTTCTGTGGGCTTTTTCTGCCCTGATAAGTCTACTGAAGGAGCACTTAGGAATCTGAGGGTTTGGTTCCTCTCTTCCTAATGTAGGAGATTCTTCAGGGAGAGGTTTGGTGTGTCATCAGTTTTTTTGTTGCTGTTTTTGTTTGGATAAAGGGCTGCTATTTTTTCTGACAGTACTGAGTCCTTTGAATTTCTTTTTCTTGTGCAAGTGAAGAATTTTGACTGGACTTGAGGAGTCAGAGGAAGAAGTCTTTTTGATCCAAACCTCTTTCACCTTCTACCGAGCCAGTCCTCTCAAGCAGAGATGACCAGCTGACCAGTCAGAACTCCTACTTGTCCCAACAGAAGTTACTCCTGTGTTTAACTGTTTATTAGTATGAGGAGGAAGGAAAGTGGTAATTCTCAGGTCTTGGCCACCACTGATGCTTTGTCAGCCAGTTATGATTAGCTTGATTATTTAATTACTTTTCCAGCACTAAGAATAAATATTACTTCACAGTGGAAAACAGAACAAAACTGCAGGTGTCCCTTCAGCAGAGCAAGATGGCTTTTCTCTAGTCTAGCCTTTTGTTGCTGCAGCAGTGTTTCCAGCTGTGACACTTCCTTGTTGCCAAGTAGTAGTAAATAGCTGTATAAATCACAGTAATGCTTGTACCATTTGGGTACAGCCGATTGCTTTTTGACTCCAACGAGTGTACATATGCTTACTCTCATATTTCAAAGTTAATTGTTAATATTTCTGTGCAAGTGATATCATTGGGAATTGAAGAATGACTACATTTGAAGTGCTTCATCTTCAAACTTTGTATTTCATTCCTCACTTAAAGCATTCACAGTTTTGTTTAAATTACATTTTAAATTTGTTTTCTCCAAGACTGTCTTCAAAACTAGAAGTCAGTCATCATGGCCTGCCTAACCTAGAGTCAGTAAGAGTGCTGGGATGTTTGATTTAGGACAGCAAATACAGACAGGTTCTGTCCATGCTACATTCTGTCCATGAGCAGGCAGAGCTCAAAATGCTAGAGAGAGGTGGTGTTGTGCCTTGGTACTGGCACTTGCAGTCTGGAGTCCGGCAGAGTTTTACTGAGTGTTGTTCATGTTTCTCAAGAGGAAATGGGTAGGTAGGGAGCCTGTGTGGATGGGAAGCTCACTGCCACTGGAGAAAGATGAGTGGAGTAGTGAGAAGGCTGGAAAGGACTAGTGTCCTGAGTTGTTTGTTCTCAACTTTCTTCTTTGTACAGTGCTATAGGTATGCCTGGCTTATTGTATATCTGCAAACAGTAGTTTGCTGTAAAAGCTTACACTCAAAGCTGAATGAAGTGTGGTACTTGGGTAGCTCTTGAGGGTGAAGAAAAGGAAGAATATGTGTAACATAATGCATGGCTTTGGGTTTGTGCTGATTAGATACCTGCATCTCCATAGGCATTTTCTGTCTTGCAATAGGAGTCAAAATAGATTTTGCTGACAGAAAAATAATAAATATGGGTAGAAAAATCAGACTGCTTGTTACCCTTTTGTTCAAAGCATGTTGAGATGGACCTGAAGTTGAATCCTGACAGAGTTTCTCATCCGGGCTCATCTGCTGACCAGGAGACTGATTTGAATTGGCGAGACAACCCAAATCCCAGTCCGCTGATTAAAGATGATGGAGAGCTGCTTATGGATGAACATCTTTCCCCCAGGAAACTGGTGAGTAGGCATCCAACTTTTTAATGAAGTGGAAAAGGCAAACTGGCATATACAGAGCTGTATTAACCTTCCAACTGCTATTGTACTGATTGTGGATTGTTGCCTCTGACATTTAGACTTCTGCTTAAAGTAGATTCTGTCTTATGAAAGTATATCAAATGTTTGTCCTCCTTTCACCTTGTTTCATATCAAAAGTATTCCCAGCATGAATGTGGCTGTGTTTATTGCAAGGATTCTTGAAGCAGCGTGAAGAAAAGTACAGGTAGCATAATTATAATCTACACAGATCTCATTAATGCCATCTGGAGTACTTTGAATGTTAGCATTAAAAAAAGAATTCACATTAACCTTGTTCTAGAGATAGGAAATGTAACTTTAAAAGGATGGGTTTTTTTTCTCTGAGTTAGTGAAATCCTCTGTCCTGCTAAGAAGCCAATTAAAATATTCTACAAATGATAGAAGTACTTTCTATATATGTCAAAGTGAGTGGAATTTCAAAGCATATTTGAAAACCTTGTTCCTTTTAGACTGGGGGAAGTGATTTTGGTGCGCAGCCTGTTGAAAGAGAGTAACGTGCTGAAATCGTCATGAAGGAATTCACTTTGTGAAATATTTGTGAAAGAATACTTGGTTGCACATTGTATTGTACTTGCTCCAGACTAATTAAGGGTGAAATCCTTTGGGATGTGTAGGAGCTGAGCAAACAACGTCACTTTTCCGTGCTAAAGGAAGGGAAAGTTGAGAGCAGAACTTGAGGAGAGAGGCTTTCTGTGTTGCAGACCTACAGAAAAATATCTCTTCCACGGGGGAGCATTTGTGAAAGACATATGGGGCTTCTGAGGCTGTGGTTCCTGTGCTCCCAGCAGACATGGTGGTGATCGCAGTGTTCGTAATCCCCTGTGTATCCACTGCACCAGTGCAGCTTCTGCAGGGAGCATATTCCAGCTGCAGGTTTACACCACTCCCTAGCCACTCCCTAACTACATTCCAGTCACCATTTTGACCATGTGCTGTCGATTAGAACTATTGTTCCCTTATTAGCCAAGTCTTCTAGTGTTTATAAAGTGGTTGGAGGTGGAAAAATCCCTTACTGCAGAGTGGATATTTTAAGCATTCTGGAGAACAATTGCTACATGTATGGTCTGTGCCGTTCACTTTCCTTTGGCTCATTCCAACTACTACTTGGTCTTTTTTTAAAACCTGGTGTAGAATTTGTCCAGTCTAATGTGTCTGTGGCCCACAATACCCTGTATAAATCCCATGGGAACCTCTCAGGTTGGTCTGTATTGCTAGGGCATGAACCAAAGCCATTAGAGTAACCAAAATGGCTGCCCTCTGATTCAATCAACTCTGAATTAAACCCTTAGGAAGCTCTTTCATTGGCATGAAGTTCTCTTACTCTGCTACCTTAGTTCACAGCAATTTGTAAGCAATAAAGTGTGTATAAGGCAATGTTGCCCACATTCCATGAAGCTGCTGTTTATTAATTTGTAATTTTTAAAAAATGCAGAAAAGAAAAATAATTGAGTTTTGCATTTTTGAGATTGAGGGTTCCAACATTTGTAAGGAATCTCATTTCAAAGATTCTTTAAATGGAGGTACACTGTCCTGCTAATTTTTCTGGACACAGTTATTTCCTGCCCTGGAACCTGACATTTGTGTTGGCATAGCTGGAATACTTCCTGCTCAGAGGAAAAACTACATGACATTGTCAAGGAAACATTTACAGTGTTTATAGCTTGTTTTAATAACATACCCAGTCTATCTATTCTCTGACCTTTATGTTGATCAAATGGAAACCACTGCTGCCATAAATTTATTCTTCTGGATTTGCAAATGCTCAGAATGTTCAAACATTTAGTACAAAACAAGTTTTCACATGCAAAATTCTTTAAGGACCCACATGACATTGACAGTCAAATGGTTTGAAAGATTTTATTGCTTAAATCAATACAATTGCAGTATCTTTTTGATTGTCTCATTGTTGTGAATATTTTAGGAGTTATTGATCGTATCTGTTGAGGTGGAGAAGTTCTCTTCTCTGAGAAGGAAACTTAATAGACTTAAAATAAAGGCTTATTAAAGGAAAATTGTTTTACATTCAAAAAAGGGGGCATGGGCCACACTTTTGCAGTATTGTATAGGCAAATTTTTGGACACCTTATGGATGTTCCTGAGGAAGGTTTTTGTTCTAAGATACATACTCAGCTTTATTCCTCGTGCTTGCAATGGTCTGTCTTGTACCAGTGGTGTTCAGGTATGGGGAAGCTGCAAAGTCCCGTTGTGCAGAGTCTGTGAAGATTGGGCACCTTGAACTGCAGCCTCATTTCTGCCTGCACATTTGACTCATTTTGCCCTTTCTCCAGGGGGATGGCTGTCTATTTTGTAGTGAAACCATTAGCAGTCTCCATTAGCAGTCATTAAGAATTTATTATTACATTATTAAGAACACATTATTAAGAACTCTCTAAAACTTGTGACACTTGTTTTCCTTCACTTTTTTTATCCACTTGCTGCATTGTTTTCCTCCAAAGAGAGGAAAGTTTGGCTTAGACTGCTTTTATTTTTTTCCTTTCCTTTTTGTCTTCTTGGACCATGTAGAACTAAAAGACAACTTCTACAAAACCATTGGATCCTTGCCCATTTGTTTCCTCTCCATAGTGGATCCCATCACTTAGACTTTATGGCCATTCACCACAGAGTTTGTGGTCTTCTGTAGCCTTGTTTCAGCATAATGTTCACTCAAATCCTGTATGAGTCCATATTTCCATTACGTTAATCACATTTAGTTTCTGCTTGTTGCCAGCTCTCTTGCTGCACTATCATGTAACATCCTTTTATATTTGCATGTTCTTCATCCAAGGCACAGGTCAAAAGCTTTTGATGCAAGGGTTGGTATCATTAGATATCATTTTTATTCTTTCTGCTAGTATCAATATAAATTTTCTGGCGTACTCTTTATTCTTCCTCTATATGAATAGGCATTCTTGCTTTTCCATTTGTACTTGTCCTATTAATATTTCCAGCTCTTTATTTCCCTAGTTATTTTCCTATTAATATTTCCCTGCTCTGCCCGTCCTTATGCATGGTTGTCAGATATTGTAGAATACCAGGGTGAGAAAATTCTCACTTTTTTATGAAAACTGGCTAACAATGGGCCATTAATTTTTAACTCTGTTAGAGCTGTGACACAGATTTTTTATTAAACTTGGAGAAACTGAAATTAGGGGCACCACCTGTCTTTAATCACATTTTTATTTTGTTCTATCAACCCCCATCCTCTCCCTGCTGTTTGCAAAGGATCTGTTCCTGACTTCCACTAAAAGCATTCCACATCTCAGAAGAAACTCATTTTACAAGGTCAAATGATCTTCCAGACATTGTCACAATATAAAACCCCATCACGTTTGTGTGTGATCTTTAGAGAAGAAAGGAAGTATTCTCTAATTTCTCTTTTTATTGATCCTGCTCCAACTAATCGTGTTTTCCAAACTCTGGAACATGTGTTCGGAAGTGGTGTTTAGTTTTGTTGCTCCGGAGGATAGGGTGTATTTCATATGGTATGCACTCATCCTCATGGGAAAAAGAAAATGCTGGAGGGTCCTGGAACAACAGATTGGATTCTTGCTGAAATGGCTCACTTGTTTCCTTTTTTCTTTTGCAGAAAGTTTTCCTCACAGTTGTAAGATAAATGGATTTGAGGAATAAACTGGACATCACGAAAGTGGAGAATTTTGATAAATTAGGTAGAATAAAGGAATGGAAGTAATGTTCACTTCAAATCCTGTATGACTGAATTTGGATCTCTTGATTCCTTCATTAGAAATGTATCATAATTTTTTTTTAAGTTTGAGGAGTCCTCTGGAGGTCTGCCAGTTTGATCTTCTGCTCTGAGCACAGCTAGTTTCAAAAGTTAGATCAGATTGCTCAAGGTAGCAGATAGCAAAGGTAATACTGTGAACTGGAAAGAAATTACAAAGCCTCCTTTAGTTTCAGGGCTTTCCTTTCATATGTTCTTTCCTAACACTAATACCTTTACAGTGGTGAAGGCTTGAAGTTATTGTAGTAGTGTTCATCTGTTGGATTAGTGTCCATCCTGCTGCTTAGGCATCTGATGTTTTACATTCAAGTTTTCACATCAGGAAGCTTTATATTTATATTCATGCACACACACATGTATGCTTTTTTATGAAAAAACCCAGATATTCATTGACTAACAGCCACCAATGCTTAACTAACATAACATGGCATTACAGACTTGACTTTTCCATGTTCGGTGACACAATCTTGAACCATGACTGTAGTTACTGTCTGCACACCTAATTCCTAGACAGGAAAAGGAGATTATGTTGGGGTATAACTTTTTTTACATCTCTGCGAGTGAAAGTAAATCCTTAAAACAAATCTAAGCAAAAACTGATGTAAGAATGTCTACTATCCTGTCCACTCCTGACCTGCCTGTTCAGCACATAGTTGAAACTGAGTTTTTTTCCTCCTACAGAAATGACACAGGCTATTTCTGGGAGATCAGTAAACCTCCCATCTTGTTTATGGTGCCCTATGTGTCCACTGAAGTTTGCAATTGTTAGATTTCCCAGCAACTTGCAATATCAGACCCTTAATACTGGTTTAAAAAAAGGTGTCAGAGCTGTGAATCCCCAGCATGAGTCAGTGAGAAGCTGAACTGTAGATAACAAGACTAGGCAAGGGCCTGTCCATGTGGATCTGCTGGCATGACTTGGGGGCTTCAGCACAAAAATAAAGACATCTTTACTAGTGCATCCACCACTACTTAAATTTCATGTTTACTGCCCTCATCTATATATAAGGGCACTTCCCATATAAGCCAAGAAAATATCTTTTTGTAGCACCTAGCTAATCTCTTTGTCTGAGCTGAGAGAAGATTGTATTTATCTGTATATGCAGAAACTAGTGAAATACAGCTTAATATTTTAATTATGGGCATCTGCAGCATTTAGCCATTTTGAAAGTAAGTTTGCCTGTGGGACCACAGAGAAGTTCTGTTCCCTTTCATTGAATTACTTAAGGCCTATTAATTTGCTAATATTTTTCTTCTTAGAAGAAATATTTTGTCACATTTTTAGCAACTTTGTTTTCTGTGAAGGAGAGATTGTACTTGAGTTGGGAATCTGAAAAAAAAAAAAAAGCAATAAACACATGAATGGACATGAATCTAGAATTTGCATACAGGTGTAGTATTCAAAGAGAACAAGCTCACCACTCAGGAATTCCTGTCTTAGCCAAATTAACCAGGATCAGCAAAATAAATGCACAGCTGGAAATATTTCTCTGACAGCTGCACGCAACTTGTTCTTCAGCAACATGCCTACTTTTCTTAGAGTATGTGAAAAATCTAGGGGAGAGAGAAGACATCAGTTGTATATGCCAGTTTTGACTGAACAAATTTTATTTGCCAATTATGGAATTTACAAATAGCTGCAAATGGGACTTGAACTGGATTTCCAGCATCCCCAGGTGACTGCTCTGCCAGTTGGGAAACTCTGCATGCACAGAAGTATTTCTCGCTAGCAGTTTTTTACAGAATACTTACTGGCTTTTCTTGTCAGTCAGAGGAGAAGCTTTCCAAACCAGTGCACAGTCCCCCACTGGCCAGACATTTGGCCAGACATTTTGCATGGTGGGAATGGTTTCTGAGACATCATGGACTTGCTTCTTAAAATACTGGCTAAATCATTTACCAATAGCTTCTGCATAATATAATGAAAAATATTTTGAAGAAGGTGAAAAAATATAACGTGAACTTTGTCTTTGTTTTCCTTAGCCTGTATTTGAAGAATCTTCAAAGGCTTGTGCAGTGCTTTACCATAGAAATGTGTCCTTTCAAATAAACAAATTTACAGTGGAGTGGAAAACTGCTGCTCAGAATCAACTTTTCAGGCCACCTTCTTGAACATCATGTGCCAGAAAGATTTTGATGTTTGAGTCTTCAGAAAACATTCCCCTTCTCTGTCTAGCTGATACCTGCCTTGCAGGGCTGTAGATGGGTGGCAAGCAGAGTCCTCTCTGAACATCAACAGTCAGTTTAGAATTATATTGGTTTTTTCAAGGTATCTTTTTGATGTAAAATAACTGTGGATATATCCAACTCTTTGCCTATAACAGATCCTTGGTCCTTTTTTGTTTGCCCTATGTGGATGCTGAGCAGCTGGAAACAGCCAAAGAAACACCCAGATGGTACAGCACCTTCGTGTCTGGGGCACAGGCAGAGACATTCTGTCCCTGGCTGTCAGAACAGCCCATCAAGCTATGGGCAGGCAGTCATTACCTGAAGCCACAGTGGGACACCTCTGAATTAGGGCAGGAGCCTGTCCTAGACCTGGGGTGTCCCTAGGAGTGAAGAGACACAGAGCACTGTAGCATCACTTCTATCCACATGGTGCCAGATACCTCTCTGTCCAAGCTCATGACCCCTTAAGTGTGTTGGGTCATGATTATTTTTTTTCTCTTGCAGCAAAATTCTTCCTAAATATCCTTCCTTTCAAATTTTGGTGAAGATTCCCATGACAGTAAACAACAGCACATAAAAGAAGATCCTGCTAAATACATTTCACCTTTGCTTAAGTGCTTCCACATTCTTCCCTAAATATCCCCCATTCCAGGTGTCTGAATTTCAGCTGTGACATGAGAAGTATCACACTTGCAGGTGCACCAGCATGCCAAGAACAGTGTCTGGAGAGTAGTAATGTCCTAACTATCGTCCCCAGGAACTGTTCCCCACGTATCTTTCTCTTGAGCTGCCGCCCTGGCCTTTGCTTGCTGACTCGCTTGCAATCAACCCCTGGGGTCTCAGTGCTTTCGAGCCTTTAAATGAGCTCATATCTTCCACCCGAGAGCATTTCTCATTTCCTTCATGTACTACACTAACTTGTTCATCCCACAGCAAACTGCTTTCAAGCTGTCCCAGCATCTCCTCCCTGTCAGCAGATGGAAGGACAGTGATTTTCACAGACTCTTGGAAATGCAGAACAGGGAGGTGGGCACCAAGAATACATAGAGTTTGTCGCATCTGGTTAGCACATGCTTTGGGGCAGCTATCTATAGTTCAAAGAGCTGGTGGTGACAGCCAATAACCCTTTCCAGCACTGGAGTCATAGTTCTGCCTATTGCAGTACAAAAATACAGATGCACTGAGTGGCTCATCTCTCAGATAGTGGAAAAGGTACAAATAGTGGATCGGGAAGAGGAAAAGGAGGGCAGGGAATGACACTGGTAATCTCTGGTATGAGAAAAAGGAGTAGGGAACCCTAGACAAGGAGAGACTATAACTTCATGCAAGTTTTATACTTGAATTTTGAAAAAAAAAGATCAGGGAGCAGAACTGTGAAGGGAGGCTGTCTGGAATACAGCAGGGGAAGGACTACATGCAGGGAACTTGCAGACAGAAAAGGAGAAAAGGACAAAATAAGGAGCAAAGGCTCCTTGGGGTACCAGGACCTTTTGCTACTCAACTGGCCGAGTGTGTGACCCTAAGCTTATTACTTGTTCTGAGACTTCTCCCTGTTCTGTTTAGGCTCTTAAAACTATTCTGATGGGGAGCAGGGAGGTATTTTTCAGAAGCTTCTTCCTTTAATGGCAGTGAGCTTGCATCCGAATCCAGCAATCCAAGTGCATGGTTTTATGCCAGGACATCAGCTAGCTCTCGTTTCACACATAATCTCATGCTATGTGACAGACAGTGTCATCTGCTGCAAAGGGTTACTGCAAAATGTGTCTTACCATGAGGGATCTTGTGTTCACTTGGAGGGAGAAAGCAGTCTGCAGTTGATAAACTTGCTTGCCTTTGCAGGAGCAAAACACATTTTGTGGTGGCTGCATGTGGGGATACAGTCTAGAAGCTTTCTTATGCTCAGCCTGCTTAAAATCACAGTTTAAAAAAATAAGATTAAAAATAATTTTCAACAAAATGTTTTAAAATTAGGTCAAAAGCAGTCAAAGATATTGGATAATTCTGGTTTTTAGGAGTACAAGTCAAGACCTTATAAAGAGGGACAGTTTTTCAAGAAGGAATGCTCAGCTTTTTGTGGAAACCATGTCCTTTTAAGTTGCCATCTCAGTTACACTCAGACTGTTTTTGGTCCTTTGTAAGAGGATGTGGAACCATCAGAGGAAGTTGCAGCCACGATAAAAATGTTACCTAATGAGCAGGAATGTTGCAACCACCATTTTTTCCTTGCAAAATGAACTGGATATTCTTGTGGTTATTTTTTCTTCCCAAAACTCATAAGCAGAGGTCGTCCTACACATTCCCTTCTAATGAATAAGTTCTCCCTTATTAAACAAACCTAAAGAATGTTGTAGCTTTTTAATAGTGAGAAAATTTGTCTTCTGTACATGGAGATTACTGAATGACTTTCTGCTTTCACCTTTAGTAAAGGCTCAAAAAGTTGATGACAATCCTTTGAACCCATGCTCTCAGTTGCATCATTGAGGAGGAAGCTCTGATTTCTTTGAAGTGAACATATTCAGCCCCACATCGTAGCTCTTTTGACACAGAAAGGTGGAAATTTTGAAGTTTCATCACTATGTATAGTATCAGCTATTTCAGGCAGTTAGTGTGAGAAATAAACCTTGCTTCTCATTTCTCAAGGATTGTTTCAGACTCCTCCATGAACCACCAACCCATCAGGAAGAAAGGATACAGTTCTTCTGGTCTGCTTTGAATTCATGCAACTAAGGTGATGCAAAGGAGGTGGTGGGATATGTATCCTGAATGAGGGAAACTGAGGGGACAGAAGCTGGATCATAGCTGGAAGAAATAGGGGGATGAGAGCAATGGTAATGTGAGATTGCTTCAGCTCCTTGTGGAATTGCAGCCTGGCATCTTAGGATTTCACAGCCTTGCTGTAGTTTTCACTGGCAATCATAGAGCTTCCCTCTCTCCTCTGTGTATAACTTCTGCTTGTTTTGTTCCTCCTGCTTTCCTGTACCAAGGCAAAATGTACATGTATGTACCAACACAGACTTCAGGATACTAGGAAAGAGTCTGCATTCACACACACATCCTCGCTTAATGCAATGGTTCATCCAATCACTACAATTTTGTAAAAATAATGAAGGATTTTGAAGGCCTCTGTTTGCATTGCCTAGATATTTTCAAAGGAATTCATAATTCTTGTAATTAGTGTAGTCTGCCTTCAGAAAAGTGAGCTGCTTGAGCTAAAATCATGTTTCCTTTTATTGTTCTGGGTTAAAAGATAAGCAGTGTGTTTTATTGAGTTTTAGTACCTAGCACCTTTGGAATTACCAGTGATGCTGAAGGTTAACACTTTCTATCTGCTGAGGATTGGTGCAAGACTTGTGCAAGTCTTAAAGCAGGGACATACTGTTTAAATGAAGCTAGCTGGCATGTAGTTCTGTTGTTGGTTTGCAGCTTGAATTTAACCCTCAGCCTTGACTCTTTAAGCAGTGTATGAGTTTTGGGAGACTAGAATGGTCTTCGAATACTAAATTTATTTCAATGTGATTGCATGGTGA
Source organism: Erpornis zantholeuca (assembly GCA_013400515.1). Taxonomy (NCBI): domain Eukaryota; kingdom Metazoa; phylum Chordata; class Aves; order Passeriformes; family Timaliidae; genus Erpornis; species Erpornis zantholeuca. The sequence continues at coordinate 401,679 of VZTN01031894.1, read as the reverse complement.
CCTGAAATATATGTTGACACAACACTGGTTTAAAATCTTTCCACGCCTTTTTGTTGCTGTGACATCTGGTTTATTGCATGAGAGTACACATATATTTCTGCTTATCTTTACAGCAAATTTTGGCAGGGGTAGATGATCTGCAACAAGTGAAGGCCCTAGAGATGCGAGTAGACACCAGAGAGATCAGCTTGGGGAATTTTGGTAAGAAAACACTTTAATTTCTGCTCACCATTTTGAATTTTTTTAATTGTGTCTTGAGTAGGGACTCACTAACCAACAACCAGTGACAAGTACTGTCCTTCTCAAGAATTCTTGAAACAGGACCTCCCTGGTGTACCTCACAGTCTTTGATCTCTGTCTTCTTGTGTGAGGCTCTGAATAGGACTGGGAGCTCTGGCAATGGGATGACACAACTTCTCTCTAAAGCAAATTAGTTTGAACAAATTTTTTCTTGTATGATATGCTAGGCCCTAAATGAGCAATTACTCTTGTCTCTAGTGAAACAGGAGCCAAAGGTCAGCTTCTCTTCACTGTGAGATTCCTCTGTGACTGAGGAATTGCCAGTGGTATCAGGTGGCTTATGCTCCCAACAGCCTGTCTTTGCACCCTGTACAGACTCACTGGGCTGTGCTGGAAAATGAGCTGGAGGCAGCTCCTGTAGATACATCATTTTGATAAGCCCCAAACAGCCCTAACACTTATCATTCATTTTTATGTCATCATCACTGCACCAGGGGAGTGAGACGTACCAAAGGAATTCCCTCTTCACAGAGACTATAAAGCCTTCCTTTTTTTCCAGTACTGGCAGTCATTTTCTGTCCTGTGGATTCCTACCACACCCAAGTCCATCTTCTGCTACATTGAAGCTGAGTAACTACTACAGGGTAGTATTTCAGTGCTAAGAAGGAGTCCTGTCCCCAAAACTGTGTACTGGTGATTTCAGTTAAGCAGTTAATTTTTCATACGCAAATGACTATAATGTAACAGCTGATTAGCTTTAATGGGTCTTTTGATGTCTATTTGTCAAGAATGGTTGAACAAGAACAGTGAAGGGGGCTTTTGTTTTGTATTATACAGCCCCTTTGTACTGGTTATTCTGTTTATTTCATGAGTAAGTCTCTTTCTCATAGGCACTTGATAATTTAAGGTAAATTACATCCGTTTCTTTCAGAGATCATAATCTATTCAATCATGTTTCCTCCAGTTGATAAGGAAATCTCATTATGCCATTTCTATAGTGCTCAAAAGTGGTGCTCCCATTCCTATGCCATTTTACATTAGCTGTGACAAACTAGCAAGATGTTTCACCTTCATCACTCTCTATTTCCCTTTCCTTTCCATTACTGGAATAAATCCTTTTCTCGTCTCTATGGTTAGGCTTTTGCTACCTTTACAGAATACAAAATAGAGAACACTATGTCCATTATGCAAATAATTTCCATCTTGTTTAAATCCCACTGTTCACACCAAGAGTTGGCCCTTGAGGGCCATAAAAAACAGCACCTGCAGGTCCCCACTGCTTTTGAGAATAGCAGAACATCAAGACCATTCTGAATTTCCTTCTGGGTATTTTTAAGGTGTGTTTCTGAGTTTCCTTCCTGTGAAAATCTCTTTGCAAATGTCTAGCAGGTGTCTAGGGCAGAAAGTTTGCTTCAGTTTCTTTCTATTTTTTCACATGGCAGATGATTTTTAGGCACATGGAGTAAGGCCTAAATTTTTAGGAGTTTTGCAGAGCAGTTTCCACCTCCACTGTGAATGGTGCAAGCGAGACTGCTGTTGAAGGTGTTGGGCTCATTGCCTGCTCTGTGCTGGCTGCCTGCCCCTGGAACTGTGCTGCTGACCTAGTCTGTGGTCACAGGGGTCTGGAGAAACAGCCTGAGGAAGAGATGGGAAAGAAGCAGACTAGCTGTAATGACAGAAGTTCCAGTGTGATGGGATGTAAAGTTTTCCCCCTATTAGAATAGTCAAGCAATAGGAGTATCCAGAGAGGTTTGGAGACTTCATCCTGCTAGGTTTGTCAAGTGGAAGAAGACCTGAGCACCCTGGTCTGATCTCACAGACAGCCTGGCTCTGAGCAGGATGCTGGGCTTGAGACCTCCAGCTGTCCCCTCCAGCCTGGATTGCTCTGTAATTTGGTGTTTCTTTTGCATTTCAAACCCGGTTAATAAGACGTCTTTATACACGTATTAAACCACTTCATCCTTGCTTTCACTGTATTCCTTGCTTGTGGAAGGTGGTTAAGAGCATCTTTATCATTGGCAAATTGTTTGGACAATCAGTCCACACTCAGTGAACAATATTGTTTTGACTGGTTTTATGTGTAAAGATAAAATAGGCCATACAAGCTCTTAAATGGCCAGGTGAAAGTATTAAAAGCTATGAGACCGCAAATAACTCTGGGTCACCTGGAACCTTGCAGCACTTGAATCCCAAATTTAAATCACAGTTTTTACTTGAGAAACATTTCAAGGTTCACAGCCTGTGTTACAGACTGTAACACAAACACTCAGGGCCTAAAGATTTCCAGAGTGATTTAAAACTTGTTCCTTGATATTTTTCTTGATACCATTCCGCTTTGGGGAGTGCTAAACTTTAAAGCACCATCCTGTTAACCTTGCCCAGTTTGTCAGGTCTGCTTCTACAAAATGGCATGACATGGTGGGGCAGAAGAGTTACTTTTCTTAGGGACAAGGTTTGGGCTAAAATATGAAAAGACTGATTTTGAAATATTTTCATATCATCAGTTTTAAAATTAAGGAAAGGCTTCATACCAGAACTTAAATCTGAATTTTTGCAGGGCTTGGGGTAATTGCTGAATTCTCTAGCTGTTTTCAGTGCACCTTGCTGAGTGACAGATAAAACACTGGCAAGTCTTGTATCCAGCTTTACATATCTTGATTTCTGTGCTCTTTAGCTGCATGTAGACCTCAGTTCATATTGAAACAGAGGGGCTATTTCCTTTTAATTAATTTATCCCTTCAGTTTTGATTGCTGACAGGTATGGAATTGCACTCATGACCGGCTCACAGAAATTCCTGTTGAAAATAATGGTGGGGTAGAGTCACTTCAGACACTACATAGTCCTCTTATTTCTAAGTAATTTTAATAGCTCCAAATCAAGTTACCCACAGTGCTGTTCGCTGGTCCTTATTGAATTGTTGCCTGCTGGTGGCCAGACTAAGTTGATTACGTGTCTGGAGACTGCCCCTTCCCTTGCACATGTTTTATCAAGGCAAAGCTCTGCCAAGGGTTCAGAAGTGGCCATGTGCTATTTCTCACACAGGGTCATCATCTCTCTTTCCTCTTGCCCTGTTTGCTGGCATTCCTGGTGCAGAGCCAGGACACCTTTGCTGGCAGCCAGTGTGGCAGCAGCAGGTGCTTTCACAGCCAGAGAGCAGCACAGAGGCTGGAGGAGCGAGTCTGGCACGGGTGTTTCTGCCCAGGACAGTCTTGGCTTAGCTGGTACTGAGGGCTGAGCAGGGCTTGGACAGGGTCTCCAGGAGTCACAAGTGTGTATGGGGCAGCGTGCTTATGTTAAACCCTGCACTGATGTATTTTCTGTGAGATTCCCATCTCAGGTAGCTGGTCTGCAGCTGCCTTGGGTTTGCCTGAAAGGGCTGTGGTCTCACCTTCAGTTGTACTGCCCAGTTCACCCCAGCAATGTGCAAAAAAAAATGTGCCTAGAAATAGCATTAAAGGAATGTATCTTGATCAAACACAGCTCAAGTGAACTAAATAGACTGTTTAATTTGCATGTTAAGTTGCTCCTGCTAGATGAATACAGCCTGTTTTCACATGCCTGTTTTGTGTTGTAGGATCAACAAAGCACAGTGGTTGCCTGCTGCCAAGGCAAGCATTTGTCCATAATTCCTTTTGTTTCTGTTTCACTAGTCCCTATTCCAAAAGACACAAGAAGTCAAGCTACAATGATTTTTTGTTAACAATAGAAAAACAAAGATATATGATGCTACCTAAAGAATACTTCATAATGTAAACAAGCATTAGAAATAGAAGTGTTGTAACTTGTAGAATATAATAAAACCAGTATTTTGGCTATTTCCTCTTTACTCCTAGTCAGTTTTCTAAATGCCATCTGCTGTACCAAGGCACCTTGGAAAGACATCTGCATTGCTACCCTGCTTGTGAAGTGCAGCACTTCAGGCAGTGTTGTTGAGTGTGTGTGTCTGTGTATATCACTTTTATTCGCTTACCTTGCACTTTGATTTCTTTCTACCCTTAATTTACATTTACCTACCTACTGGTAGAGCAGAATACTTTAACACTAGTACATTGTTGGTTAGTAATTTTAGAGCCACGTAACAAAACCAGTCTTTAGTGAGAGGGAATCGTAGACTGATGAGATAACATTGCTCGTCATTCTGAATTCTCAGCCTTGCCCTGCAATCATCAGTATTTTTGTGGACCATTGCAATTATACAAAATCAAAATTATACAAAATTATACAAAGGAAGGGAGTTTCAGGATAAGGAATATACTGACTGTACTTCTAAAATTAATATAGAAGTTAATATTGTTGTATTTTAGAGTATTTTTATATGTTAGTATTATGTGTCCTTGCTCTGAGGAAAGATGCTGTGAGGGTTAAAATTAAGAAAATTAGAAATACATTGTTACATTGGGATAAGTATCTTATTTTTTTATTTCATTTTACAATTTTCTCTTTATTTAATCTTCTACTCTCTAATATATTTATAAGGATTTGAGACTCTAAAAACAGCAAAATCAATGGGACGGTGAACTCTTAGCACCAAAGAACAATTTCGTATCAATATGAAACTTAAAGGAGGGAAGAACCTGCAGACTTGCAGAAATACATTGCAGAATATTGCTGGCAGAATTTTGCACCACCACGCATTGTATACTTCTATTTCAAGCTAGTAAACCACACATTAAAGTGTAACACTTCACAAGTTCCCAGGGATAGATCATGCGAAAATGCAAAAAAAAAAAAAAAAAAAATCTGAGACGGAGGATCAAGTTACAGTAATGAAATAACCAAATGTGAAAATTGTATCATCAGTCTGTCACTTGGCCTCCTCAGACCCTTTAATAGCTGCTTCTTTCCTGAACAAACCCTAAATGCATTCAGTGGAAAGCTTTTTCTTGGGCAAGTCTCTCCCTTTCTCTTGACTCCTCATTCAAATCTTCTGCGTAACACTAGTCCTTAAAACTCCTTTGCTTTGTAATGCCTTACAACAGCCTGTGCTTGGTAATCCTTTTACCTCTCTGACTGAATCCAAGGCGAGGCTATTGCCCCCGTTAGAGCTGGGACTGGAGAGGCTCTGCATCCCTCTCCTTTTTGCCTTTAACACTTCTGGGGATGTCATTTAATCTCTCCATCCTTGTCAGAAACAGGATAGAAATTTTTTAGAGTCTAGATTTATTTTTTGGGGGGGGGGAGTGATTTCTTAGGGCATGATTTATATCTGAGGAAGTCCTTGCTCAGTAGCTAGTATGACCGCTGTGAATAATTAACACAGAATTAATAAGATCCTAATATTTCCTCTGCCAGGACTCCAAATTATTTTGTTGCCATATATACACATATAAATGTATAAAACTTGTTTGACATGAGAAAGCATACCCTGCACGATGATGGTTGTGTGTTCTAATTTGTGCTCCAATTTATTATGGTTTATGGAAAATTATTAAAAAGCAAGGCTAAAAAAATTGCAGTGTGCTTTGAATTTTTTTTATTTTCAAAAGTGCTTTGCAAAGACATGAACTTAAATACTTGCAGTACAGCATGAAGATCAATATGTGCATTATAATCACTCCAAAATCATATGAGATGTAGATAATACTTCTATTAAAACATTATTTATTAAAATGATTTTGCCATAAATGCTCTTTTCTGTTTGGGGTATGAACATCATGACCTTCCTTGTTTGGTTTTGAGATCCCACTCCCCTTTCTTCTTTTTATCCTTTGCAAAGCACTGGAATGGTGTCCTTCTGGACATTGGTAAGTCACCCTTGCCAGACAGTGATTACTCAGAGAACTCATAAAAATATTTGCTGAGAACACGTTAAAATGTCTCAGCTATGATCCAGTTTGTCTAAAATTGGTATTACTTCTACATGGTTGCATGTTATACTGGAGGATGCTCACTAGCCTTGAGTAAACTCTGCTGGTGGGAATGGGTAAACATTTGTCACTGTCAATAAGAAATGGTTTCTCAGACTTGAGCTTATGTCTAAATTATTTTGTAACTCGAAGGGATTTGGTGTATCATTTTGGTTCAGAGATACCTTTAGAGTGAACCAAAAAGGCAAATGTGTCTCAGGGACAGAAAAGAAAAAGTATTAATTAAAGTAATAACAACAGAATACTGAGGGTTTTATAGGTGTGAAACTTGTACAGTTCAATGGTAAACAATTGATCATATCCAGAAAATTAAAAGGAGAAATGAATGCTTTGCAAAATGTAGCATTTGGGGGACCTGAGAACTATAAAAGATGATGTTGTGACATGGAACATTACACAGTTGTTGTTTGACTCAAAGTTATAGTTTGAAGAAGTGTTACTTGGCTGTGTATCCAGTGAGTCCATCACTACTTGCCATTAAATGGGATACACTCTACAGTATCCCTTAGCTCTGCAGAGTATCACTCAGTTAATAGTCAGTCAGGATGGGGAATCAGACCAAAGAAAACAGACACCCATCAAGCCAGTTTCTTTTGTTGTCTGTCTGGAAAGATGCCATATCAGAATTTCCAGAGAGGGGTTCAAAAATTGTAATTGGGTAGTCATGCAGACAATACATATATGTTTCAAAAATGCAAAGGATGAAATATTTTTTGAGTGAAATAATTTCACTGATTTTTTTTAGAAGAAGTCCAGCACAGGCCTGGCAGAAACAGCAAAGAAATGCGTGTAAAATTAGATGCTTCGACTTGTAATTGTCATAAATTTCCTTTACTCTAATCCCAAAGTGATTCTCTATTCTGTTCCCACAGGTGTGCATCTGCCTAATCTGAGAGAACTGAAGTTGAACAACAGCCTGCTTGTGTCTGTGAGGTAAGAAATGTGTGATTCTATGAAATAAATATAAAGAATAACAGCCCTCAGTTTTATTTAAGTGATAAAATCTTCATTTGTGCTGCTTTCATTGCTTCCATTTCTTCATGCTATGATAATGGATTAGGTCATGAATATATGCTCCACTACCACATAAGTTTAAGGACAGGACCGGATGTGGAATAAATCAGCGTAGCTGCAACGGTGCCAATGAATCAGCCCTAGTTTGCCACCAGGGAAGTTCCTGCTGTGCTGAAGTCTCTGGAAATTCATCTCACTTTTGAAAAGAGCTAAAAATCCCCCTTTTATCTACATCTAGGTGCTTGGATTTCAGAGTGTTTCAGCCTTTGGGCTTTTACTGTGCACAGTAGGCTGTTCTGTACAGGTCAGACAAGTTCCTCAGCTGATGAAAATCACTTTGGCTGTATTGAAGTCAATGGAATCAGGTTTATGAGAGCTGCTCTGAAGCCTGTATGTCCCTGGCTTGCTGAGCAGCATGAAAACATCACGTTTTCTCCCAGACAGCTGGGGAGTTGGTTGGCTGGAAAGGTGAAGTGAAAACCATCCCAACAAGGAGGCAGAGCTGTCTTCTCTCTCCTGTGCTGATATCTGTATTACCCTTGCTAATTAATGCAAAGTGGAAAAATACAGTTCGTATCAGAAAAGGGCTGTGTAAAAGGCCCTGTTTTAAACAGGACTGCACTCTGGCTTTGTATGGCTATCTGCTAAACTCATGGGGGAAAAAGTAGTGGGTTTGCCAATTCTTGTTGAAGAGAACATGTTCCCTCATAAGAAATGCCAATAAATTCTTCTTGGTCTCTCTAAAATATCTAATGAACTTCAGTTGCTACCCTTTGATCTTATTTTCCCTTGTTCTGGTGATGAGATGAAGTATCTGCTGTCTAATTTTTGTTTTTCTCACCTTCTTATCCATAACATGTAAACATGGTGATTCTACATTGCTGCAATTATTTTAATAGCAACCAACCATTGTCATAAGCATGAAATTGCTCCATTATCGTGATGGAGGAGTAAGTAGTGGGTGAAAAAATATTAAATTTTGACAATATTAGGAGATAATTGACAATATTAAGAGATTTTTAAATTTTTTGCTTTTTAATATAAGTGTTTTTCAATTTGATCAAAAATCCATATTCTCTTAAAATGTATCAACAGAAAACATTTTGATCAGTTCTGTTGGTACTGAATATAAGAATGCAGTTCAGGAAAACTAAACTGCTTGATTTATAATTTTAGCAGGATTTTTCATCTCTGTATTCTGAGACTCTGATTTCTGTCAGGAATATTCTGGCAAACCATTTCTTTGACCTGACACTCTTGTGGTCCTTGATGCAGGGAATGTTTGGTCTCAAGTTGAGTTTTGATTTGATCTACTCTAATGTAAATATGTTTGGGCTTGGATATCAAGTCTAATATTATGATGATTCCCAGGCACTCCAGCCCCAGGAGAAGCTACCTGCTCCTCCTTCTGTGTGCCAGTTAAATGCAATTATCAGGGAATAGGTAAAGGAAGAAGACGTTGTTAGCTCTCCCACACATGAACTCAGTCTGTATAGTTGCAGCAGTAGCTTTCCTTTATTAATTTCCATCTTTGACAACCTGTCATTGAGAAACACAGATCACTTAAGGGCACATCCCATGCAAGCACAGCCTTTTACTTGAACTTTAATTTTGGATGTCTGCATCATGTCAATTTAATGCCCATTAGAGCAATATTGCTGCCACAATAGTGATGCCTGCTATACCTAATGTAACATAGCTGCTCCCATTCTAGAGGCTGCTGCCATTTACTCCAAAATTTAGAATCTCATTTCTGAATTAATCTTGTTGATATTTGAATTCTGTCCAAAATGTGATTGTTTTGTTTTATTCAACCAAACCCTTGTAAATGAGGCTTTTGAGGAAGACAGAAAAAAATGTTCTTCCTTCTTACTGGAAGTAATTCCCACAGATTTTGTCAGCCATAAGGTCAGAATCATTGTGGTTGTAATTCGAAAATGGGCAGCAGATAATGGGAAACGTCTTGTAAGGACCAAGTGGAAGATTGGTTTGTTTAGTGAAAAGAAGGTAAAGACAGAAAAGCAGAAAAAAGATAGAGGATGTTTTGTGTATATTTGGGATGCTAAAAGACATCTTTTAATTCTGTTTTATGTGATAAAAACATATTCTGGTGAATGATTATGAAGAAAAGGCTGTAAGTGTGCGTGCATGAGTGGGTAATAAGATGGGAAACTTTGCATTTTGTCACTTTATTTTTGTTTCATCTTGTCTTGCAGAGTAGGATTACCTAACTATTTTAGGATGAAATAGAATTAAAACTGTTTTTTCTGTTTTTCTTTCTCTTTTCATTTTAAAAATGGGAAAAGAATTTACTTGGAATTTTAAAAATGGGGGAAGAATCTACATGGTAGTAAACAGGACATAGGGAGATGTCAAAAATGAAGATTTATGATCCTGACTTTAGTTACTGATTTTTTTGAGGCATTTATTCCTGTCAACCTCACGTAGGAACTTAAGTTGTGAGGATGCTGAGGTATTCTTTGCCATGCACAATGGAAATTGAAGGAGTCATGTTTTGGCAGTGAGGAATCAAGGTATTTTTGTATTACAGTTTTCTGTGGGAGAGCAAGGCTTGCTGGGTCAATGAATTTGGATATTGACTTCTCCTGGTAACTCCTGAAGAAGTTGTGATTCCTTTGATGGGGAATGTGGCTGAGCTATTTTAGCTGTAAATTCATGGTCCCTCCCCAGTCCTCCTAAAACTTGCATTACTTTCCAGTACTTGAAACTTTGGAAGGATATCATTATCAACTATTTAATTTAATCCAAAAGGAAAATATATCCAAGTTTATTTTCAGATAATCAATCTTGGTGATTGAAAGGGAATTTGTTTTTTGGGCTATTTCTGGGTTTTGGTTTTCTACTGGCCCTTTGCTAAAGGGGAGAGATCTGGAGAATCCAGTGTACTGTGAAAAGAATACAGTTCATATTGCTGTTAATTTTCTAAATCACAATAATTTTTTTATGTCCTTGTTTGATGACCTTCACCCATTTGTTAGCAACTGAGAAATTCTAGATTTATAAACTGATAATTGAGGATGAAAAGTCAAGCCTGTTCTGTAGAGTGCCTGTTAAAATCTGCCTCTTTTTTTTCTTTTTTTCTTTTTTTTTTTCTTTTTTTTTTGGTGATGATCATGGTCCTCATTTTTCTAATGTTTCCAGTAAAAGAATTATATTTCAAGGCCCATGAATTACTACTTATGTTTTGGCATGTGGCCTATGTATTTTTTTTAATCAGATGGCTTTTATTCTCAATCCAGAATGAATGAAAAGATCTGTTTTAAATGTTTAGATAGGTATCTTTACAAAGGGGCTTTTAAAGCAGATAGAGGAATCCCATAAGTTTCCAGCAGAAGCTGTTTCAGCAGCTGAAGTTCATTTCCTCCCATTCAGAGCTGCTCATTGTAGCCAGCAGAAGACTGATCACTCTCAGGGCTTCTCAAGCAACTCTTTCTAACAGAGAGAGGCTCTCATATTTTAAGTGAGATGAAATGCAGAGACTGCAAAGTGTGGGGACAGAAGTGAGTATGGAGGATATAGGGAAAGGAAAGCAGATTTTTTTCAGATAGAGTTAACATTTCATTGCTGCAGTTCTCTTAATTGGTCTCGCCCTATTGCAGAAGCATCCCCCAGAGCAAGAGGGAAGCAATCCTGGTCTGTTTCCGTCAGTAGTATTGTCAGGAGGTTCAAATGAGCAAGGTGCAGAGTACATTCAAAATCAACAATTCTTATGCTTTTATGAGCCCTAGGTTTTTGTTTTGTTTTTTTAACAGCAGCTCCTGGAGACAAGACTAGCAACACAGGAATCTGTACTCACATTTTGCAATGTTTTGAGCCCTCTTGGCTGTGAAAAAAATAACTGTAAATATGAGCCAAGTGATTTGAGTAAGGATTTTGCTGATCATTTTATGACTTTAAGAAACCAGAGCTAAACTAATTCTTTCTTAATTGAGGGTAAGGGCTCTAAAGTAATGTTTAAAAGTGTTTTTGAGACCTGAATCAGGATCTTTAGGTATTTTAACTTAGCAATATAACTCCTTGGTATTTTTCCAACAAAGAGTTTAAGGAAATATAATATCTTGTGGTTTTAAAGCCACAAGAAGTTTGCCTTCAGTGGCATTGCTCACAAGCTGAAAATTAAACATTGGTCCAGTTGCTTTGCTGGATCTGGATCAAGTTACGCCATCTTGTATAAGACTGAGCCATGACACTGATCACCCCAAAATTTGATGTACTGCTGATAGTGTGTCTAGGCACCAACTATTTGCTGGATAGTTTTCCCTCAAACAGGAGGAACATGGGGGCAACCTTTCCCTACATTTGCTTTTTTTCCTTGTCATTTTTACTTATTCCTTTTCTCTTTTTTTTTTCCCCTCCAGTTTTTTTCCTCCTTTTTTCTTTTGCAATTACTGGATTACTATGTTTGCATAGTAACATGTACATACGTACATAGATATAACATGTAAAAGCAATGGGTTTTGTGCAACAAGAGTCAGCATTGCTGTTAGGATATTTAAAAACCCCAAATACTTTCTAAATCAATGTCGTTTTCATTACAGGTGCAAATGTTTGTAAACAGATTATTTATTTGTGTTACAGTAGTTTCCTCCTGTGTTAAGTGAGGTATCAGGGTGCTCTTGCTTTAGGTTGTTCTTACACATGCAGTGAAAGAACCACTGCTCTCATTTGGTCTGGGTGAATCTCTTCATACCCTTATTTCAGTGTCCAGAGCATCACTGTTTACTTTCATATTTACATTTCAGGATGGGGAAAGCATTTAATTTCAAATGCAGGCTAGTTTCTGTAGGAAGTGTTCCTGTTAATTCTTTTGGGTAGCTGAACTGAAAGTCCTTCAGTAGTTAGAGTTGCTAGGAGGTCTATCTTAAGAACATGTTCTTTGAGGACTTTGAGTGCTTTTCAGGAGCAAGGAAGGCATTTAAATTGAATATTAACCTCTCTATTAATGAGTCTTCTCTGTGTTAGTGCCTGCAGATCCCTGGGAGTATTACAAACCTGGCCAAAATTGCTGTGACCTCAAGTTTTACATAGCATTGATGGTTTTAAGGATATTCATATAATTGATTAAAAGTAATGATTTTGGGACAGAAATACAGCTGCTTTTAATTGAGTGGGTTATTTTCAGAAAAGCACAATCAGCCTGTCTGCCTTAGGCCCTAGGGAAATCTGATTGCTTTGACCACTTATCTGTCCTGGGTAGACCTCTGGCTTAATTTCACCAGGTCAGGTGCCCAAAGTAGAAAATATAAGTGTCTTTGTGACCTTAATATCAGGGAATCTGACAGGCTGATTGCCCAGCAAGGGGAGCTGAACTTTTTCTGTACAAATTCACAGATGGAGCTCAGGCTCCGCTCTGCAGCAAGCTCAGAGGACACCAAAAGAAGTTTCTGGCCTTGCAATCTTTCCATGGTTCTTACCAGCAGCACCCTGTTTTCTGAAGCCTTCCCTAGCTGAAACTCCCCTGCCTTCTGTTTCAGGCTGTCAGGGTGTTACCTGTAAGGAAGGGGATGATGAGGCAGGGCCTGCCCTTGCAGCTCCAGGTTTGAGTTGTGACAGCGTTGGTTGGGAGGGTGCAGTGCGTCTGTCTCCTGACAGATTAGAGAGGATCTGCTCTCGTTATCATCTGAGCAGTTCCATGGCAGCAGGCTTCTTCCCCCAGGTGCACCACTGTCATGTTTCTCTTATGTGACTGCCATACAATACAGGGCATGAAAACCATCAAAGGATCATCACAGACCACAGCAACATTTTGCATCATGAACATGGCTAGTGAAATAGCAAAATAAGTAAGTTACAGATAATGTGTGCAGGAAGGCTGCCAGTAAACTCCTGCAAGGTAAGACAAGCCCATTAAATAGTTGTGCTCCTTCTCTGCCCAGTATCTGAATAGACACTTCGCTTTTGAGTATATTTGGTGAAAAGTGGCGTTTCCTTTCAGGATGTTTTCTCATGCCTTGCACCTATCCAGCTGAATCAGTCTTCAAAAAAAATACAACTCATTTCCTGGGTTAGCTGTTGTTTCTACAGCATCCTGGGTTAGCTGTATAAATATGCTGTATTTTCCATCTCAGTTGTTTATTTTATGTATTACTCCTGGGCAGACACAGTCTTTTGAATGAGTGGTGTGTAAGGCTTTGCCTAATGGTATCGTAATCTTGCTTACATGCTCTTGATGGATATGATAAATAAAGATGTTGGTAATAACTAGCTGATTTCTGCCAGCAAATAAGTACTTCCATGCCTGGCTATTAGGCAGTTTTCAGCTGTCAATGTCAGGGTTCACTTATGAAAATTTACACCCAAATACTCAGTCAGAGTCTCATTTTTTAGATGAGAAAGAACAGTTATAATCATGGTGTGAGAAACACCAAAGAACAGGGTTGGGAAGCAATAGTAATTAGCCCATTCCCAGTGGAACTGTTAAGGAAGCTTCCCTGTCTGACCAGCCAGGAGCCACTCTGTCAGCCACACTCCCACCACTCCAAACTTTCACTGCTGGAACCAAGGCCCCTTCAGAGTGGGTGGCTCCAGTGACCCCACGGGGACCCCTCTTGGCTCCCTGCACACCCCACACTCACAGAGTCATTCAGGGTTTACTTACCAGCTCAGGCCTGGGTTTCCCACAGCAGAGTCTCAGATGTCTGGATCCCTAGAGGAATTTAATTGTGGCACAATAACACAAAAACAGCTCAAGCTGGGTGCCTCCTTCCTGAGCGGTATCCAGCTGTGAAAAGATTGTCTTCATGGAAATAGGAAAATAATCAGCACTAGTTTAATGGCTTTGTAGGTTGTTTTGATTCTCTCCTACAAGAGGAATTGCTTCTCCGCAGCTTGTTTTATTTTTTTATTGAAAATAATTATGTTCAGTGGGAAAATATGTTCTTGGAATGCAAGGTAAGTGCTGATTTTTAAAAAGGGAAGGAATCAGCTTGGAGGGGAAATTAAGCAATGGTTGTAGTTGTCAGTTGATAACTGCCAAGTGATATGAATAAAAAATGAAGAAATAGAATTTCAGTGTACAGTTTCATTATTTCATTTCTATAGAATATTCTTCACACAGGAGTTGATTTAGTTGTTCTTATTTTCTGTAGATACATTGCTGCACACAAAGGGCCTGTTGCTATTTTCCCCCTAAAATACATGTACACTTATTTTTCTCTAGCTATGTTTCTGACTTGCTGTGTGGCAAAATTTTGTCCTTCTGTCATGAGATCTTTAAAGGATGCATCAGATCTCTCAGATGCATCAACAGCTGGATCAATAGCTGCAAGAAAGAAATACTGGAATGCCTTTGTGTTTTAGGAGGTGAAGTTGTGATTTCATCAGCAGGTGTAATGCCTGCACGTTCTTCACCCTTCGTCATGAGCTGCACTGTGTGCTCTTCTTGTGGGGGTGAAAACCTGAACACAAAGGTCTGATAACCAAACCTACCACCTATACTTTTGGTAACAGAAAGTTTTCTGAAAGTCTGTGTGTTTGAAAGACCATTTGTGGCATCTCCTGGTTTGAACTTTGTCAACCTCACAATCCTACCACTCCACTTCCTACTGTTTCATCTCACCATAGGCAAGAACTTACAGAGGTTTGGTTTACTCTGCTTGGTGTTGCAACAACAGTTGCCTCAAAAGCGAGGTCAGGATGCTCTACATCCAATTAACATACCTGCACCAGGTTTGGGATGTCTGCTGGTATGCTGTGAAGGAAATGCTGAGGCTCTGCCTTGTAGTAACACCCTCAGTATGGAAATCTGTAAGGTCCTGTGTGTGTCAGTAGTCCCATGACAGGCTTTGAGGTGCCCCAAGCTTCTCTTCTGCATCTTGTTTGCTTGTTGTAAAAAAACATCTGGAGGCCAGTACAAGCACAGAAAATCTCACTTGAAGCTATTGTTTAAGGAAAGAGTCTTGAGACATATGGAGACAAGTCTGTCATGCCAGATCTGAAGTGAACATTAGAGGCTGAGAGAGGAAAGAAATTTGAAGGAAATCAGCTGCCATTCACAGGTCCAAGTTGTGCCTGTACCTGTTTCTTGCAAACTTCTGTATTTTTTGTTTTCTTATTAGATATATACTCAGATAAAAAAAGAAAGAAAGAGGTACAAAAAAGAAATTACCATCAGCCTCAGGAGAAAATCATTAGTGTCATATAAATGTGCCTGATCTAAATAATCTCAGGAACTTGCATTTCCACCATTGTATATTCAGACTGAATCACTTTAAATTACATTTTCTCTCTAGGTTTTCATATCAACCCACTGCCGCAAAATTTCAATTGTTTTTTTACAGTGGAAACTCTATAGCCATTACCATGACAAAAACTGAATAACTACTCCAAGCTGATCCAATTCTGTAGTTGTGTGTGGTCAGTTAATCTAGAATTCCAGTTTTTCTGATACACATAAAATGACTTTTCAGTGATTTTTTTTTTTCCTTTTCTTTTTCCCATTTTTTTTGGTGGTATGTGTCTTAACACCACTGAGTCTGTCAGATGATTTGGATTTTTTACAGAATTTTCCTTTTGCTTACCCTGAAGCTTTAGAAGTTTCAAGTGTTGGTTTTGAAGGATGAGATCTATATTAAAGCAAATTTGGAATATATCTGTCTTACTCTGCCAAAGTTCCGACCTGGAACATACTGTGAAACAGGCACACAACATGTGGGAGACTGAAAAGTTATTTATGCAGGAAATTTCAAAGCACTGTGGGATTCAATTCTTCAATGTAAGTAACTAATTCTGTAACCACAGTTTCATTATCCTTTATTTTTTTTATATGTAAGCTTTCAACAGTGAGAATGAACAATTGCCAAAGCCATAGGAACTGTCAGTAGCTCTGGGGCTAAAGTGAGGGGCAATGGATCTGTGGGTGTGAGAGTTTTATTTACTGTGTGTCTCATCCTTTTCCTCTTTGAAAATTCACTTGGTCTTGTGGAAGATGTAGTGCACCCAGTGGGATGCAGCCACGGTGGGCTGGGTTTTTACAGTTTCTCTGGGGTGCAGCTTTATGCCAAGGGTGGAAGCTGAAGTAGGGTGGGAAGAAAAATAGTCAAGGGCAAGTCTTGTTCCACAGGACCACACTTTGGCAACCTCTACTCCTTTCAGATTTGGGAGCTGAATTAAAGCAACTGTTCTTTCACTGTGAGAATGCTTTAGAAGTAACTAAACTGACAAGCAGTTTTAATGATCAAAAGGAAATTAACACAAAATTACGTTATCCTTCCCACACATTGTATATTCGTGTGTTAAGGAATTGCTGTTCCTGACTCCATCAGCCTTGATCAAGCCCATTGTTCTCCTCTCGTTTTTTTTGACAGCAACTAAAAATGAGAGCACTTGAAATTAAAGCTACATTTCATGTGTATTGACTTTAACAGAAGTAAGCACCTGTGTTACGTTAGACACAAGTATGATGAGTTACAGAAGTGTATGTATCAGCACTCCATTCCACTTACAAATATCTCTCTCCTGTTGGTCTCACAAAGTACTTTTTGTTTAAATAAAGTATAATCTGACATGGAAAATAAAGTTCTTGCAAGTAACAGCACTTTATGTAATATTGCAGTTGCTACAGTGGTTTCAATGAGGCAATGAGAAGCAACAATGACAAGCAGAAAAGTTATAAATCAGGTATAGCCCAGAAATGTATCCTGTTGGGTTTGGGTTCTTCATCTCTTGTCGTCTCCTCTATCCAGATTCCATCCTTGCCCGCCAGCACTGGAGGAGGAGGCAGGGTGCAGTGGTCACTGGTGCTCGTGCAACAAGGATTTTTATGCAGTGTCTCTGGTTGAAGCAGTCACCCATGTGTCCATGGCAGAGCTCAAGTACGCTTATCAGGACCACCTGCATGGTCTCTGGCTCCTGTCCTGGAAAACAGCCAAACTGCCTTGGATAGGTTGTTGTTTTGGCTGCTGCAGACAGCTAGTCTCCTGTTCTTGTTTTCAGGCTTTTGCTTTAGAGAAAGTGCTGGCCAAAAGCACATGGCTCCTTGATAGCTGTAATTTGCCTTAGTAGGCCCACAAAAGCTGTGGCAGGTGTCTCTCCCTTTGGCATAAGAGATGAGAAGGCAGAGTTACAGGCTGCCTGAAGTGTAATGCCTTCAATGCTCTCCCTGATTTATTTACCCCTGGTGCAGCACCAGGCAGTTGCATTTCCTCCCAGACACCCATTTTGCTGTCAGTGAAATGTTCAGCAGAGATTTACAGCTAAAAAAAGCAATATACGAGATCTTTGCCCCTTTCCAAACTTGGAATTTAACACACAAGCAACCAACCACCAACACCCCTCCCCGAGCCCTGGAATAAAATAGTGAAATTTGTTTGTTGCGAAATATTGTCAGGGGCATTAGCACTTCAGCCCATTTTGAAAACAGTTTCTTATTCATAAGTAAGGTTGCCTCAAAAATTTGGGACAACAGAGACGTGCTACTGCAAAGACCATTGGCAACAATACCTTTTGTTCACACAGAAATTCTTCATTTGCATGTCAAAGGGAGTTATGAAAACAGAATTTCATAGACACAATTTTTATTTAAGAAGACATTTGGTAAATGCATACTTTCTGTTTGACCTAAAACAAGCTAGCCTTCCTCTGATGTATTTAGGAATTGCCTAGCAAACTCTCTTTTTGCGTAGTTTTGAAGTCTCCAACAACATGTCTCAACAGGATTAAGAACTCTTTCTGTTGCAAAGTTCCACAGTTCAGAAGGCAGAATGAGGCCAGATTATTAGGTGCTATGTTTCCATGATATTTGAGCCTAAAAGTGGCCTTCTGGCAGCAAAAGATGAGACATGATCCTTGTTACCTTGTGCCTTGGGTCTCCTTGGAAGGGAGCATAAGATGCTAAAGGCAACCTGTGTGTCATGGTCACATAAGATGTGAGACAGAGGAGAACCAAGCCAACAGTTCTCAGCACATTGCTACTTGTATTTGGCTGAATGAATACAAAACCAGCAAAGACTGTGATGCTGCAAAGCAAGGCAGGTCTTCACATTCATGTGGCATTTGTTCAGCTGTGAAAGGACACTGCAGGGACAATAAGGACGTGGCCTCAGCGCTGCTTGCAGAGTTGGGGGCTGTGTCGTGGATTTGATCAAGTACGAGGAACACGTGCATACAATCAGTTTTACAATTTTGAATACAGCTATTTGAGAACACAATGAAACTATTATGTAAGGTTCCTATTAGAACATATGTTACTGATTTAAATGACATTCAGGCTTTAAAAGTTTTTGTTTCAGATGTCAGAATTATCTGTACAACCAAACCATTGTGTGCCAACATCAACCATATTGATATTATCACAGTGCAGCTTGATAAATTTCACTTGATTTCTCTAGATCAGAGATGGGATTCTTTTATTCCTTTATTTTGTAAGACTGTAGTTTGGTCACTCTCTTACAATCTAAATTTCTCTAAGTACCAGTGCATTCATTTTCAGACCAATCTTTAAAAAAAAAATAAAATCTGCATCAATGTCTATTTTAGATGTATTGCTTCTGAAGAATTGTTCAACAGATGCAGTTGTTTGAGATACTGCTTGCAAGTTCCATGGATTTAGTGCTTTATTTCTAGGAAAATGATTCAAAACCAGCTTCAAGAAGAAAGAATGGGGTTTGAACTGATTAATGTGTTCAGGGTTGTGCTGTTGTGTTTACTGGGTAGCTTGAGCTCAGTGGAGCTATTCAGGATTTATTGTGGTGAAACCAAGAGTAGGATTTGGCTCTCTAGTCTGATATTCATCCAGTAAAAATTTGGCTGGATCAAATCAGTCCCTGAAGAGCAAGGATGCTGGATTAATGGAAGAACACATTATTTCTCAAACTTGTTATTAGGTGCTGTAAGCCAAACTGTTCATTGCCCCTCTGCTCTCTGTAGAGCCTGGGGGAGTGATGACAAGAAGGGAGCATCAGATTTCATGGGAAAAAATACTAAGTGGTTGTGCACAAGTGAGGAGGGTGTTGCCAAGACCCTCACAGAAACACAGAGCTGTTTGATGAGTTCCCATCCCTGCAGAAGTTACTTGGAGATAGTTGGAATCCAGGCTTCAAACCCTTCGGTTTATTAATATTATTTTCTCAAAATCAGTTATAAATGCAAATTTTTGGGTTAAAAGTGAAACTAAGGGAGTCTATGTTGATTTCTTGGCACTTTGGGATACTAAAAGCGTGACCTGATATTCAGTGTGTGTTTTGCAGGCAAGCATGTGTAGGAGCACATGTGGATAAATTTCTCAGGAGGACTCTTGTCTGGCAGCTTTGGGGGCTGTAATCCTCTGTTTATCACAACCAAAAGTTATGATATACACATTCCCACCCCATGCTCCATCTCTCTGCCTCAAACCTGTCTTAAATGAAGCATAGCAGTGGTGAGCAGGATATATAATGGCTTTCGTTATTAATTCTTCGCCTTTCGTGTAAAGTTCCCAGCTTCCACATCACTTGGGACAGGACACTTGTCCACTGGAATGGGCTTAATGTGTAAATTAATGGGAGCTATGTTTCCTCTATAGTCTTTCCTTCTATAAGCTCTTTGTTGTTTGCACATCACTGGAGCACTTCTGTGTTGCATCATATAACCATTTGCAACCAGCCTTGTACAATGTCTCATGTTTTTCCTTTCAGCTATCAAACTTTCCAATCCTACTTTCTATTTTTGGAATAGGTGCTGTAATTTTCTCTATGTTTATATCATGCTCAACACAGGAGAATCCTGGTCTCTGACATGTGTCTCATTAATTTCAGCCTTGGTCAATGGTTATTCTGGGAGGAGTGTTTTGTTACACTACATACATAATTATAGTGGATTTTCTCTCTTACTACCCTGATAAATTGTTATTAAGGGTTTATTATATTTAAATAGTTTACCCTAGTAAATCATGATGGGAGTGCAGATTCCCATTCATTCCATTTCTTGTTAAAGAGTCAGTAGATGTATCTCCCCAGTTTGGGCTGATCTCACCCTCTGCACTTAAAATAAATGAAAACATGCCTGTGTGTACACTTGCACGCCCATGGTGGTCATGTGTGCTCAAACAACTCCTCACTTTGCTCTCACCCCCTCCAAGGTGGATGTGCCAGATGCTCTAGAGCTGGTCCCAGAGGAGACATTCCCATCTCTTACAAGCTCTTAAGTTCGCTGCTCACCAGCCAAAATACTTCAGAAGAATTTTCAGAAATATGGGTGTATGCAGTTGTCAGGAGCAGCTTGCTTTGAGTTACATGGCTATTTCACCTTACAGCAGCCATGCTCTCTAGGGTAATTATCTCTATAGTAATTAATAAGGGAATTTTCTCTGATGCTGCAGCATGAGTCATGCAGCTTCCAAAAGATTAGTTTGTTAGTTACTGAATAAAATGTTTGCAGATGTACTTTGCTGTGATAACATCTCTGACTGGCGATGACTCATTACAGATGCAGGAGTAAAGATCTGCAGGGCCAAAATGTGACTGCATGGTCCAGAATTTTAGGCTCCTCTAGCAGCTAGCATGACCCCAGTGTCAGTAAAAGGAATTTGGTTCTGCAGTAGAGTCCAAAGGAGAAAAAGTCCTTTTGCCTCTTGTCCTCAGTGGCTCTACATTAGCAGGAATGGAGGGGTGGCAGTCATTTGCTCTTCATAAGAGCTGGAGTGCCCTCCTTGAGGGGCAGGAGAAGAGATACCTTGGGCTGCTAACTCTCTTCCCTGAAACAGAGAGTAAAAGTGGGCCAAGTCATACCAAACAGTGCAACAAAGTTCATGCTTTCTTAGTATTTTGTTTCTTGAGTTAAAGATGAGCTCTGGGACAGCCAACTTCAGCCTTGGAACAAACCACTTCCCATTAGCTTCCCTATTTTTTTTCTATTCTGAAGTGTCTGTTAAACCATTTTTTTTTTAATAACAAGAGCCTGTTATCAAACACTGGGTTGCATTGCAGGCATGCAATGGTTCTGTCTTTTGCAAGTACCCAAGACTTGGGATGTACAACCTAATTCCTTTGTCTGCAATACAAATCCTCATCATCTTCGATTAATATTAACCTTGAAAGTGCTCCTCCTGACTCATGCCAGTTACCTGTAGAAGAGTCGGAGCTGCAACCCATGATTGAAACTGGAATGGATTTGATACTAAACATGGCAGCACAAATGGTGAAGAGTAGGGTGAGTAGGCTTCATTTCAGTTAGGGTCTTCTTCTGATGGTGTGCACAGCAGAAGAATGCTTTAAGGACTTGTTAGCTAATCATTCCTCGTGAGTTCTAGCAGGTGGTGTGCATAGGAACTGATGCTGTCTGCGTGCACTGGGTTTAGCCACAGTCAGCTCTGGAACAGAAAACTGTGGCAAAGAGAAATAGGATTTAACTATGGAAGTCTTAGATCTCTGGGTAGGAGTAGGAAACTGCTTCCAAAAATGCATGGAGTGATCAAGGACTAGAGGGAGTAACTGTTTATTCTTGGGACCCTATGTAAAAATTGCATGGGAATTAATCCTCTGCTTGGCTTTGGCATTCTTTATATTGACAGAAAAACATTAGGAACAAGCATATTACTGCAATCTCCTTCTATGGCAAAAAACACTTAAGTTAGAAAATTCAAGACAAATTAAAAATGGAAATAAAGTCCATTAACCATATCTTACTCTACCATATGCAGAGTAATCGGGTTAGGATTGTCTTCAGTTTTGCTGGCCTAATAAACAGAGCATCTATCAGAAACATTGTTTCAATGACACAAAAAATGAGACTGACTACCTCCCTTTATGTTCAGTGGCTTACAGAAGAGAAAATTCTGCACCAAAATCAGCCCAAGATTTGAAAATCTCATCAGTGCTTGAAGAACGTAATGAAATGAGCAGTGCAATCCCTTCACATTATTCCTAAAGCCATATTTGTGTTTATGGATATGTTGGCCTTGCTTGATGGTAGGTTCTGGTTTTGTAATTTAATTTAATTTCTTTCTTATTATAGGCATTCAGCTTGCAAATCTAATAATAAATTCTCTGTAAATATTACTTTGGGAGGCATCTGTTCCTTAAGGAAGCCTTGGAACCAGTTTTCATTTTATTTAGAAAATACACACAATGTAAATAGACCCTGGAAGATCTTGTGCAAGGCCAGGGATGTGGTGATACAGATTTGGCTTTCTTTATCCTTGTGCCACTAGAGGCAAGCTGCCTGGGTGCTCAAAATTCACTGCAGGTGTTCTGGTTCATATCAGTTGAGGGTTTTCTCCTCAAGGGAAGACTAGCCTTGGATGAGAAGAGACGTGCAATGAGACTGAGATTTTTCTTTTTTGATTAGTTCTGGCCATTGAGACAGCTGCACTGTTTGTATGGTGAATCCACTGTGAGCTTACTTAATGGGCAGCATCCAGGGAAGAGATGATTAGAGACACCCAATGCCTACAGCCCCTGCAGTGTTAGAGGATGGATGAAGTGAGAGAGGTCTGAATGATGCTCATGGACATAGCAGTCGCTAGAAGGCCGAGGGATGAAAACCCCCAATTTCACCTAGGAACTCTCATTCAACCCTGTATTTTGCCCATCACAGAAGAGAGGCATCTGGGGATATTTTTCCTTGCACCCATCCTTTATTCAGCCTTATGCAGTCTCTTTTATCCTGACGAGGCCCTTCCCAAATATTCAGATGGTAGAGGAACAATAAAAAATACAGTTAAGAACATGTCTATCCCCACTCATAAAAGCACTCCTTCCTGACCCCTTGGACTGGCTGGATGCCCGATATCCCTGAAGCAGGCAGCTTGACTACAGAGGTTTGCTGCAAAGCTGTATCAAAGCTGCATGAGGCTCTCAGAGGACAGTGTGAAACTGGTCCTGTTCCCTGTCATCCACAAAGCAAAGACATGGGTACAAGAACTGTTACCTTTTTTTTCAAGATCACAAGGGCTCCCATGACACCTGTCTTCTGCAATTTTCTGTAGAAAATTTACTATTCTCTGTATTATAAGAATGGATATTGTAAGAGAGAGCTAATCCAAAATTCTGAAGTCCAATAATTTCTATTTAAGGACTATCTTAGCTTTTTTATGTGGTCCTGAAAAACTGGCCCTGCTTCAGTATGGATGTTGGACAAGGTGACCTTCCTTCCAACTCAGCCATTACTGTGTTTCTGTGAACTCCATGCTAGTCTCTACTTGCTCTGATAAACTGCCTTTGTATTTAGTTACCCACTGTTTAGTTCTTTATTATTCAGATACTCTGATATCATGGCTACAGCGGAGAATTCTGAGCTTTTGGTTGGTTTGGGATTTGATAAAGTGTTGTATTTTCTTTATGTTTGACTCATGGCTTTGTGCAACTTAGTGTTACCAAAGATGGCAGGTGATTAAAGGCCCAGTTTGATTTGCCACCCTTTTTGCATTATCTTTGTTTTGCGCACCACTGTAATGTCAGTGGGACCTTAAACATGCGTGGCCTCGAGCAGATCAATGTGTGATTTTTTGGGTTATGACCAAAAAGTTAAAAGTTCATATAAATGATCCCTTATTTATATTTTGCTACACCCAAAGGTGGAAAAATAGGATGGAAAGGACTATAATTTTCTACTGATTAAAAAAATGTTATTTGGCAAAAGTGTTATTCCTTTCAACTGCAAAATCAGAAGAGAGGTAACTCAGTAAAAGGGACAGAGTGAGATTGACTGTGCAGTCAGCTCAGATATGTTAATTTGGGTTATATGTGTACAGCCAATGATGGCAGCATAGGAAAACCCCACGTAATTCTTAGCAATTGTCTGTGATTTACAGCAGAATTACCATTATGTAGCCCTTGGAATCATCTTAGTCAAACAAAGCTGGGGCAACACGTTGTCATACAAGAGCAAAGAAGACAGTGGGATAAGTTAAGAGGGGTATAATTTTATTGCCCACTTTCAAGGGTGAACATTTTTAATGGAATTTCTTGTAAACAATATGAGATTTGAAGGAAGTAGCAGTGGCCCATTCTTAGAAGAAAGAAAGCAAGTCTTGAGTATTTTAACTCATTCAAATAGAGCTTGAATTGTTTTTTTATAAGGGATCTTGGAACCTCATTGTCCCAGCTCTGTGTCCTGTGGATGGCTCGGTGTGGGCTCTCAGATTTAGATGGGATCTCTTCCTGCAGCTCTCTAAAAGTAAGTATAGATGTGTCCTGCCAAATGACAATCTCAGAACAATCTTCATTTGATAGTCTTTACTTTTAGTCTTCATTCTCCCCATCTTTTGCTTTTCTGACTGGCTTTGGTCTGATGCCTTGAATTGCATGTGTTAGTTTAAAAGATGCTACAATATAGCTTTTTTAAATGAGGTGGAAGATTCAGGTCTTATCCTGAGTACAGGCAGGATTATGTGTAAATTAGCACTTGTTATTTAAGGTTGCAGCAGCCACACTTTATAAAATGTTCACTTCCTTTCTAGTTTTATCCTGTGACATTTAGTATTTCAAGTATTAGAAAACATTTTGCAGAGCTTGGCTGTTACTTGTGCAAACTGTGATTTTTGTATTTATTCTGTTCACTTCTGCTGAGGAACTCTACATTGCTTATAACAATATCTCTGACCTGAGCCAGCTGACCTGGCTGGATGACCTTGAGGTTTTGGACCTGGAAGGGAACAATATTGAGGACATCAACCAGATGCAATACCTGCGACTTTGTTGCAAACTAAGCCACCTGACAGTGGAGGGAAACCTTATTTGCCTGAAGCCAAATGCAGAATCTGAAGAGGTGAGGACTTGGTTTGCACATATTGTGTTAATTTTTT
>VZTN01031894.1:300588-376780 GCA_013400515.1 Erpornis zantholeuca | reverse complement strand
TTAACTGTGAGTTGGAAATGAGAAACATTTCTGCATCTTCCTATTGCATCATTCTTAACGATGATGTGGGATGCATTTCCTACCTTTAATTTCTGTTGATTTTGTGTTCTCATCAGTATGGTCTCCAAGATGACCACAAGTGAAATACAAGAGTGCTAGTAAAGACTCAGGCCTGTTTCCCAGCAATATGAGGAAAAGCTTCTTTACTTGGAGTATGAGCACTGGAACCGGCTTCCCAGAGAGGCTGTGCAGTCTCCTTCCCTAGAGATTGGTACAATTCCCAATGGCACCATAAACAGCTAAATGCAGGGTTCAAAAATCAGAGCTGATGCTTTCCTGTGTATTTTAAAGTAGTTATGCTCATGCTGGTAATTTGCCTAAAAGGCTGGGTTTGATACTTTTCCTGGACTTACACTTGAAAACAGGTGCTAACACTAAAACTCAATCATTAAATAGATATATATATATATTGGCACTTCTTAGATATATGAGTTAATAGCATTTCTCAGATGTAATTGTTGGCTTGATCTTATTGCTCAGTAAAAAGGGCCAGGGTAGGTAGCTCTTTATCTATCATAGTTTTCCTCTCTGAAGTTCAAAAGAAAATACTTGACTTTCTGGTTTGAACTGGTAAAATTATACTTAAGGGACTGCACTTGTAACTGCTTGTAACCAAAATGATTTCTCCATTTTGGAACATTTCTCCCTTATGGAAGTTGCAATCATGAGAGGAAAAACCATATTCCTCCAGTAAGGAAGCACTGCCTGCCTGTGATGGACAAGGCATGCCTGCTTACTGTTTCTACTCTCATGGAGATAAATAAAGCTACTGACACTTCCTATCATAGCTTCCTACCATGGAAATGGTGCAGTGAATCCTAACATAGAAGCTCTGATTCTATTCCCTTGTCTATCCTGCTCAATGGAAGCAGGATTTTTGGAGGATTTGGCATCTTCAGTCCTTAAGTGTACTTGTAATGGAGAAATGTCAGATTATCCTTGGCTTGTTCAGGTGAGGAAATCAGTCCTTGGGATGCTCTGCATGTTGTCCTGTAATGGAAGTACAAAGAGCAGTAGTATGTGGTGCTGTGCCCTCCTGCTCTTCTCCATGCAGAATGGCTGTCGCTACTCCTGTGCAAGTAGGTGCTAAGATCTGATTAGTGAGAGATGCCTCTGCCCAAATTACAATGCAAACCTTATGCCAAAGTCAGTAATACAGATTTTACGTAACAGTAAATGTGAAGTAAAGAAATAGAGAAGAGAGAAGAATATTGTCACCACCCACGGGTCCAGTGGTGGTGGCACTGGACAGGCATCCCTGTTGGTCCTTTTTCACCCTGGGCTTCTTGGTTGTAGGGTCCCAAGGTCTCTCAAAACTTTTCACTCTTCATGCATTTTAGCAAACAGATGAATTAATGCTTATTGCCTACACAGTTCTCTTATGCTATTGGTTAAATGATTATCTCTTGCCTCTAATGCTAATTAGTTCACATGCTTAATCTTTCTTTTCTTTTATGTTGGTAATCACAATCTTACCTGTCAGAATTACCTTTTAGCCAGCAAGTGCTGATTTCATCTCAGTTGCTGGTTTGGCTCTCCTTGTGGCCTGTAAATTCTGCATTTTTTATGTGCATTATCAGTGATACATTCTTCTTCCCCACTTTGTTAACCTCCCCCTAAGTCTGAGATAACACCTGGACAATAGTACCACCTGTATCTTATCTACAGCCCAAGTTCCAGGTATCCGCAAAGGAATATCTGGGGAAACTTGAGTGGTTGCAGATGGCATCTGTCCCATAACCTGGGGTGGTCTCTGTTCAACTGGTGATGTGTATAAGCAGTTGATTTTTTACACAGTTTGCCACAGTGGGAAATTTTGTCCAGTTGCGTTACCCAGGATATGCCAACCAGATCTCACCTCACCCTGGAGTAAGTGCCATCTCATCACTCCATTCTGTGCTTATCTCATGGCAAAGTCCTTCTGTGGCCTAAACGGTGTTTGAGACAGGCAACTGTGATCTTTATGTCCCAACAATAGCTGCATTCCAATGCCAGGCAGAATTTGCTGGGGAAGTCAGCACATGGTGTATTTTACACTGACTTGCAGCAGAGGCAGACTGAGTTCACTGTACTCTCCCACACAGAGTCTGTGTTGGGAAGATGCTTTGCTCTCAGGTGGTTACAAAGTGGGGCCTGCCCTTGGCTGCTGAGAGCTTCTCCATGGACTTTGTTGCTTTCTTGATTTTGATGGATGTTTGCATTTTTTTGGTGTATAGAAAAGCCATAGAGAAAAGAGTAGATGTTGGCTTACTTTGGTGTGTCCTTGATGGCCAGCTCTAATTCTTCAAGCTCCTTCTTGTAGTCTGGCCCTTGCTAAAGGTCTCCTATTTATTTACTTCTAATCTATAGAATGGTCCAGCTAAATTTACTGCTCTTTCTTCAGATGGCCTGTTTGCTCCCTCTAATTTGATTTTCAGATGAGCTCATCTTCCCCTGTTATCTAAACCAAGAGCAAGAACCTGATGATAAATTCTGCAGCCTCTGTTGCTGTAATGTAACATGAGTGTAAGATGATTCTTCTCTCCAAGAGGACGTAGCTGGGAATTGGCTGTAGCTGAGAATGGTTGACTCATTTCTAAATTAAGATTAAAGCCTTAGTTTGAGAAAATTAATGTCTGCCTCTTAACAACAACTAACACATTTTGTTTGGTGAGTTCCCTCTGCCAGTATCAGTGCTGCATCATGCAGAGGGAGGCAGCATCCAGCCAGCCAGGTCCCACAGAAAGATTTCTGTGACCACTCTGTATTGAATGAGGACTTGGCTTTGTGGGGGTTTCTAATATTGCATGCCATGTCCTGAAAAGCATAAGATTTGCACGGGTGAAGCAGTTGATTGATGGGTACTGTCCATTTGTATTCTGCCACTAGCAGTGCACTCTTGTTTTATACATTTTTTTACTGTGTGCCTAAAACCACATTCCATAGAAATGCTCTTTTTCCATTGGCAGGTGTAGCAACACTCATAATGTGTTTTCAAGTCTTCCTATCACCTGAGTATTGATGCCACCACCAGAGAATCACAAAAGCAGAGAGGGAGAGAGGGTGGATGCTGACAGTGCCCAGGCTTTCCATGGGCATCAGTGGCCTTCTATGCTTTTGGACATTATACATTATATAACAAAGACAAATGGCAAAGTCATTGGTGGGTAAACAACAAAGGAACATTTGGGTGAAGGCCATGTCTTTGCCCTGTTCAGGACGTTTTCATGATCAATTCAAGTAGAAATTATGTGAGGAGCATTTCAAATTATATGGCAGTCATACAAATCAAACATACTGTTCTACTGGAAGCCCACAGACTGTTAAATAAACTGACCACTTTCTCAATTTCTCCAGGACCCAGACTATAATTACAGAACAGAAGTAAAAAAACTTATTCCCCACTTGAAGTATTTGGACAGAATACCAGCAAGCCAGACTGATCTCCTTCCTTCCAAGAAGATGCAGGAGGATTCTCTAATTATCAAGGAATCCATCAAGGAAGGTGGTTTAGCCAGAGATGTTTCATGGTTAGGTATGACAGATTTCCTGTTGGGGTTTATTTTTCAAATTATATGTAAAAAAAGAAAGATGAAGAGAAAGCTGGCCTCTTTAAAGCCAATCTTTACTTATAGTGAAGGGATAAAGGATGTTGTCTTCTTCACTTGGGAAGTAAGAAAGCTGGAATTCAGCAGATAAGAGTTCAGATTTAAATGGAGGTTGTCCTAAGCTGGGCATCAAGATGAAAAAATGCAGACAACTTCTACAGCATCAAGCAAATCCAGCAGTAGCTGGGAGTCTGTACTTAAGGTGCATTCTGCATGATGGGAAAAAGCAAAGCTTGGAAAGGAATGTTTCAACAACGGCTGTTCACTGCTCTTTCCATGGTAACAGTCAATCCCATATAGCATGGATGTAGTAGGATTTCCTATTGCAATTTAATAATAGAAAAGGCAATTTGGTTACCACCCTTCAGTGGTAGCAACATCCCAGGAAGATTGCATGGTCTTGTAAGAAATCTGTTCCACTTTCTTTGTTACTGTGATTAAGTTGATTACATTCATGAGTAGGGAATAAATGGTTTGAAGTAAACCTGTTGTCCCCTTGCCTGTAGCCGTGGTAATAGTTCAGATGTCCATGCTTTTACGTGTCATGCTACATGCACTTTACCACATACTATTAAATATTGCAAAGTATTTCCTATAACTGCTCCTGTTGCTTCCCATTAGTGTGGGCAGTGCTGTTGGCTTCCCAGCCCCCTCCCCAAATTGTGCTTTGCCTGCCAACTGTAGTCCATTAAAAATTTAGTTTGTTTTGTAATAAGTACATACATTTGTCATTTCTTTAATCCCTATGGGTCCAAATCATTAGTTGTAATAGTAGCCATGGTAGGGAAAAAATCCATTAAAATCTGATCCCTCAGTGGTCCTGCTTTGGCAACATCACCTGAGGTTCAGAAAACCAGTTAAGAAAGTTTGCTGACAGAAACAGTAGGGGCAGAGCACAAAATGTGAATTCATGTAATTTCCTAGTGTAACCAGACTTACATTCTTGCCTGCAGCTCTAAACCAGTAAGTTCATACGGTCAGGTTCAGACATCCCAGTACTTTTTTCTTTCCAGTAGCAATATTGATTTGGGTACTTTTCATGTGCTGTGTATTTCATGGATTGATATTAACAGCTGTGGCCAAAACATATTAAAGGTCCCTAACACACAGCTCTTAAGGAAATTATTACAGAGGTGATTCCTCACTTTGGAGCTGGTAGATGCTCAACACTTTACAAAGCGCTTTATTCATCTGGGCACTGAAATGAAATTCTCTCTTCTATGGGTTGTTGGCTGCATATGCTGCTCTTAGAGCTGTGCTGTGCTCCCCGGGCAGCCAGCAGTTGGGCACGTAAGAGGACATAGCTCTGTCTGCCTTTGCTAGTTTTTGTGTAATCTTTCCTGCCCTGTAGCATTACAAAAACAGTTTTCACCTTTCTTTCTGTGGTAGAGAAGTATCTGGGGCAGTACTGGAAAAATCTATCACTGCCATTCCCACATTTCTGTAGCTGCTTGTACACAGTTTCTCCTGTTTGACTGTTAGCTCTGGTAAGGTGTCCATCACCATCTGCATTGCACCGGGGCATTTAAGCAACATATTTTAAGAGTGGGGCCTAGGCTGTGCCTGTGGCAAGTCTGGAATGGTTCCCCTGTGGGCAGATGGGCAGCAAACGAGAGGCAGCTTAAGCTTACGCTTATCCTGGGCATGCAGGCAAAGTAGCAAAGCCCTGGATGCATCCAGGCTCACCTGTGGGACAGTCAGAGGTGGGTGGTAAGCACACAACAGTTCCTGACCCATAACCCCAGCCATCTGTCTCTGGTGCCCAGGAGCAGGAGAAGGGTGGGAAGGGCTATCAGTTTAGTTAGGGATCCCCAGATTCTGCCATGACCGTGCAGCCTAGGAAGACCTCAGTCTCTAGGCTGGACACATTCCAGTATGTTTCTTGTAGCTGCAGTTACATATTTTTCTGTCCCCTGTAGCTCCAGGTGTGCAGCAGTCACGATATTGGCAAGGTACAGTGGTAGTGTGGTTTGAAGCCTTGCACAACTGTGCTTACACTAATGAAATCTCTCTTCTAGATCCATATCTTGAGGCAGTAGCAAAGCAGTCTGGATGCAGCCCAAATCCCCCAACAACTTCCAGACCTGGAAATGCACAATGTTCTGCTAATGTAGGGACCTGTAGCGATGCCAGCCTCTTCTCTGGTAGCTGTTCTCTTCCAGATCCCGCTGTTTTTCCTGATAAGCTGTTCACAGAAGATGACTCCAGTGATTTGACACATGGTAATGTATGTTTTTTAATCCTGTTCTTTCCCACACCTCCACCTCCTTCTGAATGTTATTACTGCTGAAAGCCAGGGTGCTTTGAATACCACCCACCCATGCCACTGCTAATCAGGTTCAGCATATGTTTTCTTCCATTAGACTCACCTACTCTAGCGTAGGCTTTCCTTTATTTCCCCCTGCAGCAGAAGGCGCGAGTCCCCTGGGCTGCCCACTCCTCAGCCCCTCGCCCCCACGGACCATGTGCTGCTGTCCCTTTTCCCAGCCCCATACTGCAGTGGTGCTCCCCTGCTGGCGCTGCCTTTCAGACCTCATCGCAATTGTCCTGCTTGAGTAACATCTGGGCACATCGTGTTCAGCCACGGGAATGCAGTCCAAGGTAGCCCTCTAGAAAGGTGTGGTGATGCACCTCCACTCCCTGCTGGTCATGTGCTCAGGCTGTGTGTGCTGCACTGTCATACTGCAGCAGCATCACTGCTGTAGTGAGCACTTTGCTTTGTGTTTCCAGATGTTGGTCCCTCAGCAACAGGAGTCAGTTCCTTGACTTCACATCCCAAAACACAGGGGAACCCTTCTTGCCCTAGTTATTTGGAAATACTACCCATCCTTCCCTGACTCCTGGAAACACCTTGATGGTGTAACTCAACCAACCCACAGAGTGCAGATTAGATAGGAAAGAGGGTGTTTGTTTCCAGGCATTGTGGGCTGCTTTTCTCAGATGCCAGTCTCTCCTCAGTTCCCTGCCTATAGGTAGGACTTGGGATGATGGATTAGATGAAGCAATGAGGAGTCAACAGCAGAGTGCACATTTGGAAATGTACATGGAAACCAAGTAAAGCTTGTCAGCGAATTAGACTGTAATTTTACATGCACTTTTAGGCAGCTAACACTACTGGTAGAGACAGTTTCCCCCAATGCTCACTGCTTCTTCTGATCCTTTGCTGCCTTACCTCTTGTCAAACTGATTTTGATCTAGATCCAGCAGAACAAATAAAAAAGAACCCCAAAATTCATATTTTGCTTTAATCTGAATTTGTTCCCTGGTCTGACTGACGACGTGTCCACACAAATATTTGCACCAGCACAACTAAGGAGACAGGGCAGGAGCAGAAGAAGAGAGATTCTGGTGGAAAGAGAGAAGCTGCCTCTCAGCAGCAGTGTCAGGACATGCCAGCTGATACGGTGAACTTACACCATGAAATACTACAACTTCCTGTCTATGGGAAATTATATTGACTCACTTCAAAGACAGCACTGTTTGTTAAATGCTAGAGTAAAATGTTTTCTTTTTTCCTGTTTTTCTTAGGACTCTGTCAAGTTATATGTGGGAACCCCGCCAAGGCCCTTCGAGAAAGGAGGCAAAAGCTAGGTGTATGTTTTTCTTGCATACTTCATATTCCTTCATGGTGACCCCCATAACTCCTGGGATAAACTGAACTCCCATTGTGGCTTTTGGCAGCTCATTCTCTTCTGTAGCCCAAGAACCCCCAACATGCAGTTGCCTTTGGGGAGGACAGAGGGTCTCTGGCCATGATATTGCATGTGCCCATGTGTTAGCAGCAGTGGACCATCATCTACAAGGGAACACGTGAAAATCACATATCAGCTGCTGGGGGCAGACTTCCTAATGCCCTGCGAGGAGCGAAGTACAAGGCAGGATTGCAAAATTTGATGGTATTTCTAAAACAGCTATTAAGAAAAATACTTTTTTCAGCAGTGTTTCTTTGATGTTGGCATAAACAGTCAGCTTGCTAATACTGCAAGGTCGTTCCCATTGACTAAACAAACACAAAGTCAAAGTTTGTTCCCCTTGGCAGTGGGATGGTACCCCTGCCCTGTGGGCCAGCCTGCTTGTGTCAGCAGTAATTTAGTGAGAGGATAACCATGTGTGTATAGGGAAGCAGCCTGGCTTGTCATGGTCAGCTTGTGTGGGCCCTGAGGTTCAACACAGCCCAGCTGCACATACATAGGTTTGAACAGTTTATGGTAAATCAGGGAGATGCACAGGACACTGACTTAATGCTGACAATGGATGTTAAAGAATTGCAGGGAAAAAATATGTACCACCCCCATCTTTCTGCTGCCACTGCCTCAGCATAAGAAGCTTTTCTGAAACAAATTTGAACATTTCAGTGAATTATCGTGTGCTAAAAACTAGGTTGTGGAATGGGACTGTGGTCATATACTGAGTGATGCAGTTTCTGTGGTTCTGGTCTTAATATGCTGATGGTATAGGTGCCATAGGTTTATATCCAGTGACATATAAATCAACAATTTTGTAACTGCTACCCTGGGTTCCTCAGGCTGTAACAGCACATGACTGGGGAGTGGGACTTCTTGAAAATGAGGAGTTAGAAAATGGTGAGGGGTGATCTAAAAATTCAGAAACAACAGTGGGCTTTGATGCATTCTAAAATCCACACCTAAAAACAGAGCTGGGGAGATTTCCCAGGGATACCGAGATAACTTCTGCCATTTCCACAGCCACTTGCTGTGAGCCCTTCGAAACCGGCTGGTCTGACGGCAGAAAACCTTTGTGGCTCTGGAGGAGGAAGAGATCTGCGACAGGAAAAGGTGTCCCCCGACCTGACAGCATGGACGGAGCAGCACAAGGGGTAAGCCGGGGAAATCTTGCCGTGCAATAAACTCTGCATTCATTTTCTGCTGCAAAAATAAAATCAGCGCTTTGGCCACCTGGTGGCGGTTTCGCGGGATAGTCTTGGCCTCCTGCCTTCCTGTCCCTGCTTTGGGCGGCAATCCTGCCTGGAGCATCTCCGGGATGGCAAGGAAGAGTCCTCTACCTTCTCTCTGGAGCACAGGCAGGATGGGTTCACTTCCTTCACAAGAGAAGGAATGACTTTTCATAACTGGTGAGTCGTCCTTGTGTCTACCTGAACAGTGTCTACCTTCAGACAGTAAAAGACCTGAAAGGGGGTGAGCTTTTCTGCAAGCAGCACATTGGCCTAAGCAAACAAAAGGTTGAAAGACAAATACCACCTTGCTGAGATCTCATCGATCTCAGAGACAGGTAATGGTTATTTTGGAAGTAAAAATGGTTTTACTTTTCTGAGCCTAATTTGCTGGGTAGAATTTTAAATCTGCCCCACTTCCCCTGATTAACTTTAAGACACTTGAGATAATCAGACACAGGCATCTTAGATGGTTGATCCAATTAAAATGATTTTTCATATCTCCTGGAAGGTGTGAAATAACAGTGGGTAACTAAATCCACTGCCTGGGTATTTGCCTGAGTGACCATGCCAAGCTGCACTTGCCCAGCTGCATAAGCACACTCAAAAGCTAATTAAAGGTGTGATACTTGATGTTGTCCAGGTGCCTGCAAACAGATCAGCAAGAACAAACCAGCCAAGCATTGAAGGGGAATGAGGGTGAAGACTGGAGCCTGACTGGCAGCTCAGATGAGTTGAAGGAGGCCTGTGATAAGGACCTCATTGAAAGGATGTCACTTGAGCCTTCTTCCCACTCCAATCTCTCCCAGTCTTCAGGTACTGGACTTAAACCCCTGGGGAAGGGTTGGCATCAGGCACTAACACATGCTGTTTGTAGATGGTGCATTGGTAACCCCAATGCTTTTTGGGATCTGGCGTCTGTGCTCTAGAGCAGCAACTGGAAAATGCCATTGCAGAGCCAGACCCTAAGCAATCCATTCCAGTTTTTAAGCAGGACACTGGGGCCATCTGTGTTGACCATCAGTTGATATATTTCAGCATGAATACATAGAAGCAAAGGAAAAAAGGTGATCTCACACTAGCTTAGCATCAAGTCTAGTAGAAGGACATGTTTCTTTTACCATGTGTCATTAATTTATGATAGTGCCAGGTGAGTCTAAAATGCTGTCATTCCTACTGAGCTGTATTTGAACCCAGTTGGCACCGATGTACATAATGACTGAGCTAAGGATTAAGGTTTAGCTGAGCAACTGGGAATTCTGGAAAGATATGCAAAAAAAAAGGATGCATTCAATAAAAGGTTTAAAAATGGAACATGATCTTCTACTCAGGAATAAAGCCAAAGGCTTCTCTGAAATTGCATTTACATGAATGAAAGCAGAATTCCCACTCTTCACTACCTGTTGAATATTGTCTTTAAGAATATTAAAAACATTAATAATGGTTATTCCAAATACATGTCAAATAGAGGACATTACATAATTACATCCTCAATCTTTTTCTATTGTTAATAATAACAACTCTTTTTTTCTCAATAAATAAAAGCATATGAGTTTTCATTTTACATTTCTTTCAAGGGCAAAAACGGATCTACTAAAATTTGTAGAAATATAGTATATTTTGGGAAAAAACAACGGAAATATTAAACTTTTCAAAGTCTCTGTGTGTATTAACAGTCCTATAAACAATATCTCCCTAACAAGAATGAAAGCTGTCTGGAAAAATCTGCAGGAATGGCCTGTTGTCCAGTGAGCACAGAAGTTTTAGATTATGATCTCATGGTCTCTTTAGAATTAATCTGATCTTTTTTAGATTCTATACGATTTTTTTTACATTGAGATGATGGTCCCATCATCTTTGTAGATTAAGAAGATGATGTCACAAACATCTCACAGTGTACCGGTGTCATGCCCTTTGGCACTGTGAAAGTCAGTGGTTGGACATGGATCTGTCCATCCTCTGACTACATCTGCTGGGAGATGATGGTGTGGTTTGAAACCTAGAATTGTCTAAAGTGGCTAAGGGGACTGACCCAGACCCTAAATCACACGCAGAAGTGTGTCCAATCCAACGTTTCTCACAGAAGAACTTTTTGCTGGAAGCAGTCCTTCTGACCAGAAAAGGACAAGTCATCTGAGCAAAGCCACTCTTACATAAAAATGTTTGCAGCATCAGATCCATATAAACTGCATTTTTTGGAAGGCGTTGAATGTTATTTTGGGCTCTTGAGTCAGACATACCAGTCTCTCAGAGTGGCTATACTTAAAAACAAATACAAAGTTTAGACATTTTAAAAGCCTATAGTATGATACAGACTATTCCATAAAAAGTTTTTATCAGCTTTACCTAGGCAGTGAAATACATCCCCATCAATTGGGAGCCACAAAGATGAACTTTCTGGGCCTGAGTTTTGGTGGCACATTCTTTAGATTATGACCCTGCCCTGGTCCCTGCACATCAGGCACTTACATACAGTTGGTTCTTTTAATAGACAAGAGCAATTGGATCCCTGCTATTTACAGAATGGTTGGTTCTTTCAATAGACAAGAGCAATCAGATCCCTGCTAAATATAGAATTGTTCTAAGCATGTGTGCATGCTTGTTATATTTATAAGTCAGCAAAAAGTTTTTTCTTCTCTGTGTGTTGTACATATTACATGGAGAGAATTACATGGCTGAAACACAAACAGATGGAAAGTAGTCCTGCATGCAGTGCAGTATTTTCCTCAGCAGTCAGGCACTTACTATGGGATTCCATGATCTCTGCCTCTGATTTAAAAAGTGGATCCACTCATCTGTGCTTATTCCTGTGCCTTGCACTTCAGATCACTGGAGGGAGTCCTAAGGTATTTAGAACAAGTTAGTGCAAACACTAGCAGGGAATGATGCAGGTGTGATCCTGCCTGAGAACAGGAGGGTGGGTGAGCTCGTGTGTTCCCCTTGAGCTCTGCCTGTGAGCTGTTCCATGTTTGGCACATCACCAGCAGTGCTGGTAGGGAGGCTGCCAGTGAACCCAAACCAACTCTCAGAGGAAGCAATTCAAGATGCCCAACACTGGGACACATCTGCCCACGCAGCTCCATCACACAGCATCTCCAAATCCTTTCACTCCCTGGGTTAGTCATTTAGCAGTCAGATGAACTGGTAAATCACTGTGCTTTCCACTCTGTTTCAGGTTCATCACAGGCTCAGGAGGGTACAGTGTTCTCTAACACAAAACGTTACCTAATTCCGTCCCCTCCAAAAAACCCTGCACCTGCCTCTGCAACAGATGTTGCAGCAAGACCCTGGAAAACAAGGAACCACAGAGGCCTAAAGATACCCAGCCAAGAGGGGGATAGGCAGTGTACACAGCAATGCCAGTCAAAGGCTCATCAAGAGAGTTCAGCCCAGCCTCTGGACAAAGAACCTGCTCTCCTGGGCCTGCACAGCATACTTGCTGCCTCTGGATCCCAAGGGCAGCACCAGCCTGTTGGATGCACCAGCCAGAAAAAGCGTATTCCAGGACCAGCAGCTGTTGGGTCATCAAGGATCAGGTATGTGCACTGCAGTGGATCTGGGGAAAATGGAAGGGACTTCATGGCAGGAAAATGCAGGTTTCTCTGTTGTCTCTGAGGTCTCCTGCTTGTTCTGTAAAAAGAATTCATTTTACTTGTGCTGACATTTACCTTTGACTGTCTAAAGCTAAATGAAACATTTCCCCATGTTCCTTATAGCTTGAGTATTGTAAAATTTGTATTTTCTCGAATAATAGCCCAGAATTTTGCTGTGTTCTTATTGCTCCATTCTCATGTTCCCCACCCAGAGCTAATGGTGTGTGTGTTGCAAAGATCTTGTGGCACTTGTTCAAGACTCTCCTCCAGTAAACTCCAGAACAAGTTCCTGACATCCCCCTTGGGTTTTTTCCCTGACACAAGTTCATGTTAGAATGAGCTCTGGTAAATAAAGCAGACATTAAAGAAGTGTCACATGCACCAGAACATGTTTATTTCTGAACCTGTTTGCTGTCAGTTTATCATCATGTTGTTGCTTCTTTGAAGAAATACAACTGAGGACTTGTGACATGACAGCTTGGGTTTGAAGTGCACAGGGTCACTTTGGCGTCACCATAGGCAGAGAGCACATGCCTTATGTGGGAAGTTTGTGTGCCCGGGCTTCTCCCAGGCCTGGTAACTTCTGGTTCAGTTTTCAGAGCTGGCAAGGAGAATACAGATATTCAAATCCAGAGTGCAGTCTCACCAGAGTTTTTCTCTTTTCCTCAGGCCCCTCATGGATGATAGCCTTTCTAAAGAGATCAACCACCAGCATCCAGCTGCCTGCTCATCCACAAAAGCCTCGCAGAGGTTTAGGCCAATGAATTCTGCTTGGCCCCTGACCGCCGGGTCCATTCTGCAGTCATTGCTCAAGAAATCCACTGCCACAAAAACATCTCAGAACAGAAATCCTCAGTCCTAGAGTCGCCCGCATGTGTTGGAGCCATGTACACAGTGAAGCCATGAAGGATCAATGCTATCTTGCAGCTTCTTCTGCTAGCTAAACTCAGAGCTGTGCAAGTAGAGCTGTTCCAACAAATGACGTGATTTTCCTCAATTCAGGATACAGCTGGTCCAGAAATATTTTAAGAGCAACCACTGATCAACCAATGAGCTAATGAATCTCTTATTACAGAAAAATTGTGGTTATTTTTGCAATCTTCACACACTAAAACAGAATAAATCCTATCATACTTCCTCTCATCCACACCATGCCCAGCTCTGAGTCAGGCAGGGACACTGAACAAAGCAGAGCAGGGAGTGCTCTGCCGTTTGTGGAGCGGGCAGGAGGAGGTGACCTACCAGCAGCCATGCAATGTGTCTTTTGCAGTCCTGAATGTTTAATGTAAGCACCAAAACCAAGGGCTTGAGAGGAAGTGTTGACCAGAGCAGGTTCTAAGGGAGGGTGTGTTCCCTGAGGCAGGCCCAGGAAGGCTGGATGGTTTCAGAGTTTATGCCACCACAGGAACTCGCCCCATTCACAGGCATTGGAGGTTCTTGTAGGATGCATTGCTATGGGGGCAAATGCTGAACAAGTGGCTTATCCAAAATTAACATGTTTGTTTGCTCCACAGCTCTTGGAAGGATTTGTCTTGCTTCCTCTGAGTAGACATTGCATTCCAGAATTTCTCTGGCAGAACTGACCTCTGTCACCAGGTGTCAGAGCATCCTCTGCATGTGCCTTCCACCTCCATCTCACTTCTAGTTTTTTCACATCAAATAGACTTTCCAGTTTTTATAATTGGATAATTTTAAGTGATGATGCAGCAAAGCAGGGAAGTATGGGAATAATCTCTTGTTTTTTCAATAGGGCATTTGCTTTATGTTCAGGTGAGACTCAAAACTTCTGTTTTAGTGACTGCAGTCTGTGAGAGGCTGTTCCAAATGACTGTGCCTTACAACTTTATTAATGTTGAAGTCTGAAACCAAGCATCATCACATTTTTTTCAGTTTATATTACTATGTTAGATTATATTTTTAAATTAGTTTATAAAACAGTAATTACATGATGAGTTAATGATTTGGTTTGTTTCCTTTCTGCTGGCCATCTTAACTTAGAGAAGCAGAATAACATACAAAGCTCTAAAACTTCTATTTGTCATGCTGCTCCTTGCACCACTTTATCTTACAAAATAGTCTGGAGCTTGAAGCAAGTCTGCCCAGTTTTGGTGTCCTGACAGAAGAAACCATCTGTCAAAAATCATTTAAAACCATGTGGTATGTGATTCTATGTAATATTATGGATGCAGGCAGGATTTTCACCCAGCAGCAGTGCCTGCCTGCATCCTTAAATAGGCTCCTAAATGTGATTTTTTGCCAGTGTCACTGACCATACCATCACAAAAAAAACCCAAAAAAACTGGACTTGTAAAAGAAAGAAGACTGACAGCAGTGACCCTTCTCTATATCCAGGGTTGTACCTATACCCAGGGTGATGGGTAGGACTGTCTTCTCCAGATATTCAGAGCCTCCTTCTCAATTGTCATCTTCCATTCCAAAGGAGTGGAGGGGAAAAAAAAGATCAGTGGGTGTGTAAACTGGGTCTGGACATGAGCATCTGCAGAGACAAAACTCTGGGCACAGATCTGGAAAGTCTCTCAAAAGCATCTGTGGTCTCATCTCACAGCAAACTCCACGGGGCTCTGTATGGGCACAGAGCAAGAAGCTTCTCTGAGCTGGCAGAGAGGATGTGGAGAAATGGTGAGAAAAAAACAGCTCTGCCCTCGTGTGTGGGAAATCAGTGTTTGATGGCTTCATCAAAACCATTTAACTCAGGGTTTTCTGTTGTACCTTCCCAGCAGGCATCCCAGTGATAACTCTCAGGGGTGCAGGCCATGTGTGACTGTCAGAACAGCCACCTTGCCCCTCACTAGTCAACTCTGCCCCACTGGTGGCCTAACTATGGTCACATGCTGCACAGTGGTGTGCTGTGTTCATAAGGCCAGGATGAGATGTCCAGTCTGCCTGTTGATCACTGCATCATCTGGTCCATCAGCTACTCAGGTGCGTATTGGTAGGGATGGATGTGTAAGATGGGCTGGATGCCATATGTCCCTGTGTTTGTGGGGATTTAGTGACCAGAACTGGGTGCCCAGGCTGTCATGCATGGAGCAGCAGGGAGAACAAAGAGAGCAAGTTTGTGATCACACCCAGCCAGATGGGGCAGAAGGGCCAGTAGCCTCCTTTCTTCTCCTCTCTGCCAGTAGCAGGTGCACCTCAGGGTTTCCCAGGGCTGCCACGCTGTTGTCTGTTGCGGTTTGCAGGACAAGGAAAATAAACAGGGCCATTGCTGTCTGAACAGCTGTAACAGATCCACAGGGAAAATTATTGCTCTGGCTTAGCCTCTGCTTGTCTGTCTTCCACCTTTTTCATCTAGAAAATTGAAAAGCCAGCCAGGGCTTTAATAGGCTAATTAGGAAATGTAAGGCATGATGGGCTATTTGTGAATTCAGTTCTCTTGGCCTAAAAGGGAAATATATGGGCAGTTTCATTGTGTGGGGTTTTTGTCACTGTTTCCTCTGTTAAAATCATGCATTGTTCCCTTGAATACAGACAAAGTCCTTTAATGAAGAAGCTTATTCCCATCCCTGCCTTTGCAGACTCTTAATATTTATCTCAGTAGGGTCCTTGGTTCCGGTTGGATGTGACCAGTTTCAGATGTACATTACCAGAGTCCATCCCCTCGTTCTTGTAATGGGCCAGGAGCTGCGGATGCCTCTAAATATCTCACTGCCTTAATGGGATTTGCTGCTGGCTGCCAAATTGATATCTAGTGTGTAAGCTGGAGAGAGGGGCTAGAACTGTTCCCCTCGCCTATTAATAAATCAGCACTGCAGGGAAGAGTTTTCTGCTGGGAGCCAAGTCTCACCAGCTGCTAAGGGAGGGGGTGGTTAGCTGAGAACAGCTGCCCTGCAGGGAGCTGGGCTCAGAGTAAAGGGATTTGGCCCAAAGTGACAATGCTGCGGCATTAACAGAAGCGTGATCCATCCAGGAGGCCTCTCAGCACCACTTAGCTGGTGTCCCACAAACAGCCCTGCTGGAGTGGCTGGGGGTGCCCTGCCTACTGAAAGGCTCCACTTAAAAAAAAACACATGGGAGAAAGCAGTAGGAAGCTGTGTACCAGTCAGTTATTTCAGTGACCAAGAATCATCCCTCCCCCTGAAGGGCAGCGTGTCTAGGACAGCATCCTGCCCAGACAAATGGGCCTTGACAAGCAAAGGTGGCTCCTGCTCAAACTCGAATTGGGTTTTGCACCTCCCGGCTCTGCAGAGCCCAGCCTGTTGTGGACACCTTAGCATCCCATTTAGGAACAGGCAGAAGGAGATGTTCTCCCTGTCCAGTGTCCCCATGGCAGCTGTGTGTGCACAGCCCACCTGCACAGAGCTCATGGCTGCCGTGCTTGTTGCCAAGGCCTTTACTCTCATTGAAGGTCTGGGATTTCTTTGCACTTGGAACAAATTCATCTTCATTAAAGGATGAAGAGAATATATTTTCTGTGGCTGTTGAGGAGGAGTAAGCCCAGAAGATGTTCAGGAAGAAAAATCTTATACATGTCCCCTCTTCAAATACACACAAATTACAGATCAACTCAGGATCATTCCCTGTGTGGTTCCTTGGCTTGTTCAGAGAGGCTTGGGCTCCTTGCCATGGGCAGTATCTGCACCTGTAGTAGAACACAGGTACTTCTGGGGCATGATGAGTCAGTAGTGCCAGTCTCTCCACTGGTAAAACAGGATTTGTGATGGCTTAGATGTCTGCTTGGTACCATCCGATGCCAGGTGAGATGAATCCTGCCCTGCCATGGCTTTCTCATTATGCCAGAGAATCCTGGTCATGTTTTTATTGCCTTGCTCCTCTAAAATTACCCCAGTAGATACTGGAAATGTCCTGGCTGAGACAAAGGGTCAGTCTTGGAGAGTGGAGACAGAGTGTGAGCGCTGGGGCAGCACACCTCAGTGCACGTGGCTCTTTGAGCCAGTCTGGGAAGCTTCTGGGCCTTCCAGAGAGGCACAGGCAGGTAGGGCAGGACGGCTGCAGGACAGCAAGGAGGGCTTGTCCTGGGCAAATTCAAGGTGCCAGAGCAGACCCTGAGCTGGTGGAGAGCTGGCCTGGTGCAGGTGCATCTGGGAGGGCAGATCTGCTCTTCTGTCCCCAGAAGAGGGGGATATCTCTCCTCAAAGAGGAGGATTATGCTGGACTTTTGGAAACCAGTTCAGCCAGCTGGGAAGTGACCCAGGTGATGGAGATTCTATCCTGGAGGTCTCTTGCTGTCACCAGAAATAAAACAACCTTTCAGTGACAGCCTTGATCCAGCCTTAGGGGCACTGGAGCAATTTCTAATCTCTGCCCTGGTTTCCTACAGCCTAGGGACAAATCATGTGATCTGAGAGGAGGTGTAGCATGGTCTTACAGAGGCAGCAAGTGGAGGGGCTTGCTCTGACCCATCCCTCAAACGAGGCGTCCTCTCCACACTGCCATCGGGGATGTGCTGCCATGTGGCTGCACATCCCCGACTGGGCTTCAGAGTAATCGTGGTAAAATTAAGGTAGTAATTGAGATAATTTTTTAAGCTGCCAGGAGACGAGGGCCTTGCAACAGGATCCTCCTGGCACGGCACAGCGTAAACCAGAGAAAGAAAACGTCGGATTACTGGGTGGAGAGCTGCAATATCATTTATAGACATAAAACCTGTACATGAGGAACGGAGTGAGTGCAAATGCAAGCGGGCGAGCGCCGCTTTAGCTGGATTTGGAGAGCAAGAGGAATGCCTTGGAATGGACGCTAGAGGGAAGAAGAGAGTCTCACAAATGCAACTTTCAAAAGCAAAAAGACTCGGGAACCAAACTCAAGCAGCTCCAGGGCATTCAGGAGGCGTTTGGAACTCAGTGGGCTCAACATTTTCTTTTTGCCTATACAGCATGCAGTGTGCTGGCCTCGTGTGGTGCCCCAAATGCACTATGCTAGTAGTGGCTTGCTGTGTCACACACCACTTTGAGCTGTTTGGAAATACATTCTTAGGAAACCTGCAAAGCCCACAAAGTGTGATGGAGAACATCCCAGACCCACCTTGGCACAGGAAAGCTGTGGTGCTTTTGGGGTGTAATCGGGTATGTCCATATGATAATGCTGTGTGCAACCCCAGCATGTCTCAAAGATAGGATCTTTGTCACAGCCCAGAGCTACAAAATGCAAACAGGCTCAAAACCATGCATGGCTTGTGTTCCAGCTTCTCCTCCCTTGGTGACCAGGGACCTCTCATCTCTGGAACCCAGCAGAGCAGGCAGAGCTTCCTTGGGGTCTGTGCTCCCCAGTTCCATTGGGCAAGTCCCTACTCCAGTCTGAAGCCAGCCCTTTCCTGGCCTGGCTGTGTGAACACTCTCTGCCACGTCTCTCCCCTCTATCCCCACCCTTGTCTCCTCTATCCTTCTCTTGCCCTTTTCCCCATTCTCACCCAGCTCAGCCACCACCTGCAAGCAAGTGCTGGCCCCCCCAGTGCCTCCCTGGCAGGACCTCTCTGGAGAGTGGTGTGAGGTAGGCACCATTTGCATTCGTTACTTGTATTCTCCCTTCTGTGGCCCCATCTGCAGGGACCTTGGCCCTCTTCCTCATGTCAGGACAGCACTGGGAGACCCTGGCAGGTCACAAAGGCCAGACCCAAGGCCTCAACCTCTGCCACCACCCAGCCCGTGTAATTTCTGTCCCAGCCCTTTCCCCATGTGGAAGCTAGCAAAAATCAACGCCCACATTCTTACTGCTGCTCTGTGGGCAGGGTCAGACCCTTCTTCCCCAACAGAGAGCACCAGCCCAGTCCCTTCTCCATCCTTGGACCACTTTGCTGCTGCAGGCTCCTGTCGCCTGCATCATCCACACCCCAGGGGATGACAGGGACGTGAAGGTGAGTACCACAGCACCTGCTCTTTCCTCTCCAGCCAAAACACATCAGTCCTGGCCGTGCTGCCTGTAGGGACAGTGCTGAGCACGTGCTGCCTCCTGGTCATGCCCTGGGCCGATCAAGGCTGCCCAGAGCAGGGCTGTTCTGGGCATGTGCTGACCGAGGGTACAGGCAAGTGTGGCTGCACTGTCTGCCACGTAAAGGAGGCACAGAGATGTCAGGTTCAGGGGAGAAAGAAGAGGTGAAACTGCCGTGGGAGGTAGTGGTGGAAGCCTTTGGGAGATCGTCCCAGGAGGAAGGCAGTCAGCAAGCAGAGAAGGAAGCTCCAGCAGGCAGCAGAGGGAAGATGGACACACCAGCAGCAGGGGTCAGGTTGAGAGCACCAGCAGTCCTGTCACAGAAAGAGAGCCTTGTTCTGCTTTATCAGAGGTGGAGGTGGTAACCAGGCAGGGGTGATGGATCCCCCTCCAGGCCCCGCAAGAGTGGAGGGTTTAGAGCAGATCTGGTGTGCCCAGACCACCCAAACGACTGCTACGTCTTGCCAAGGCAAGCACCTTCCAGGTGCCCGATTGATGGTCACCATTAATCACTGCCCAGAGAGGCTGGAAGTAAGGCAGAAAGGGAGGGGGAATGACGGCAGGGGGCAGAGCTGTGGGGACAGGGAAATGGTGCCAGGACAGGAGCAGTGACACCAGACCAGCACGGGCTGGGAGACATACAATGCCCACCTCTGTTCACCTACAGAAAATACACATAGTAGGGCTTCTTTCAAGGAACAAAAGTGTATTTACCCCCTCACTTGCCACATCATACATACATGCCCTCCTGCAGAGCAAAGGGCAGGAGTGGAGGCAGAAAGAAGATCTCTCCAGCCTTTAAAAGTGGCCGTGCCTTTCAGTGGGGGATAAGGATTGGGG
The DNA here is from genome assembly GCA_013400515.1 of Erpornis zantholeuca. Classification (NCBI taxonomy): domain Eukaryota; kingdom Metazoa; phylum Chordata; class Aves; order Passeriformes; family Timaliidae; genus Erpornis; species Erpornis zantholeuca. The sequence continues at coordinate 356,879 of VZTN01031894.1, read as the reverse complement.
ATTCAGCCATACCCTGACCTGTCAGCCCTTACCAGAAGAATGCTGCACACCAGGAACAACAGTCAGGATCAGGACAGGTCATCTTGTCCAGGAGAAGGGGATTTCCTGGGATTAGTCATCACATCTCTTTTCAGAAGCTCAGTCCCAAAAGCTGCTAGGATCCTCCAAGGAATGTATCCTGCTACCTCCCCAGGTGGGGCTTCACAGTGATAGCAAGGAATTAAAAATATTTAGGGTCTTGTAAGGTTAAAGCAACAAATACTTTTTTCCCCCGGATGATCACTAACAGAATTAATTTTTAAATAGGGAAAACAAATTTCAAACCCTCTATTTTCCCTAATTTCCTCTGTCCCTTTTATCTAGCATCAATTTTGATGGTTCTGAAGAAGAAAAAGAGAGGTATTACTTTTCCCTTTCAACTGCTATTGCCCAATCCTGATTTTTTTTTTTCTATTATGAGCAGTCCAGGGGAAACAGAAGTCCAAACACAAACTGAGGATTAGATTAGTGGCATGTAAAAACAAACGAGAGGCTCTTGCTGCTGTGTGGAAAGCAATTACCTTAACATCAAGCAGCTGTGCAAGTGATGTACACGAGAAGGGACAGAGATGGAAGGGGCTGCCGTGTCATGTGGGCATGACAGCAAAGATGGCCAAAAATGCAAGAGTGAGACTGTGTATGTGCACCTCTGTGTGTGTGTGTGTGGTCCCTGCCAGGCGCTAAGCCCTGGCAGGGGTGACCCTGGCATCACTGTCACCCTGCCCTGAGACAAGAGCAGAGGGTATGGGAGGTCGAACAAGAGCTGCAGGGTTGGTTTGGGATGCAGGAGTGTTGTGGGCAGAATGGAAGTTTCAGACAAGGTCTGTCATGGAGACCCTCCCATTGAGTCACAAGGGTCAGAAAGGACCCTTTGGTTTCTAAACTCCTCAGAGAGTTTAGAAACAGATCCGATCCTAGTCCCAGACTTGGTCAATGCTTTGTGTCTCAAGAATTATATAGGTGTAATTGAGCCTTTATACAATTTTGTGCTACAGAATTAAGGATGGCTAACCAAATATATTTATGTGAATGAAATAAATTATTTATTTCAATTGATGATGATAATGATTAGACTAAAAAAGCTTTAATGAGAGTTGTTTACTACACAATGCAGATAGTTTAAACAACGAGTATAGTGCACCATTTTTTATAAAATATTGAAGCAATTAAAGTTGGCAAAATAATTATTAAGTAGAGATTGCTGTTACTCACCCATATCAATGACCGTGGGCAAGTCTCTTTTACTAAGCCTTGAGGGGTGTCCCCTCTATGGAGGAATCTCCATACAGACCCCAGAAGGGGAGTGTTAGACAACCCTGCCATTAAAATGTGGAAGTGGGTTTTTATAGTATGGTGATTGACTGTCACCCGTATGTTTGTAGGCCACCTGTGTCAGCTCTGCAGCCTCTAGCTCAGCCCCATTAGATAAGTCACCAGCACTAGCAGTTGTTGGTTTCTTTATCAGGAGCTTTGTCTGCCACCTCCTCACCAGTGCCAGTTTCTGTCAGGAAACATTGTTCTTCACATCCTCAGAATGTTTAACTTTGCGCTTGATGAGTCAGCCTCATCTCAGCATTCTTCAGCACCAAAAGCAGCCTGACCCCTCCTACTCCATTTGCTACTGATAACTTGATAACTTCTGCAAATAGGGTAAAGCCTGAGCTGTTTTACCCCCACCTAGGCAGAGCATCCTGCTAGAAGAAGGGCTTAGCCACAAAGACCCTGATGGGGTCTCTAGCTCAGCCACTGCCAATCCAGGGCCAATGTGGAGACAGCAAAAAACTGCAAGCACACTCCTCCTCCATTTGCAGCTCTTGGCAGGTTTTGTGTCTCCTCCTGGATGCTTGAGCCAGCACAGTGTCCCAGGGAGTCTCTGGCACAAAGACTGTGAGAATCCCTTCATTCTGGATCATAGAATGGTTTGTGTTGGAAGGGACTTTAAGGATCACCTAGTTCCACCCCCATGTCATGGGCAGGGATGCCCCAAGCTGTGTTCTATCCCAGGGTACATTCCCCATCTGCCCTGTCACAGCTCTTCCCTGCTCTGGGTCACTGCAGACAGAGGACACCAGGGCCAAGCAGCTCTACAAATCTCAGCATTGCTGCTTCCTTGTGTTCTGAGGTGTCAGTGCAGTGGGGAGCACCTCCAGCTTCAGCTGTTTTGTGGGGTCACCCCACACACCAGCAGTCAAGCAGCATTTCAGCTGCATGAGGAAGGCAGCAGAAGTCCTTTCATGCCACCCATGGCAGTGTCACCCAGTCGAGCCCTTGAGCAGCAACACAGGTGTGTGGGGCGGGGTCAGCCCTTCTGGCAGGGCCAGTGGTTTACAAAGCATCAGGCCAGATTTCCATCTGGTGCAAACTGGTGTTGCCTCCCTGATTTTCACCCAGACTCTCTTATATATGCTAGCTGCGGAGCTGGTCCTTCAATCTCCAAGCACAGTGCCTATCTTGGCAAGGATCCTGGGGGGCTGGCAGGGTTTGGTGGTTTATTTAATGGGTGCTGGGGCTGTTGTCTGCCACATACGATTCATTCCTGTTCTGGATCACGGAGTTTGAACCATCTCCTGTTTCCAATGCTCCTGTCACAGATTTGTTTGCAGTAGCATTGCCATTCAGCAGCTGCCTATGTTGCATGTCCAAGTGGGCTACCAGAGCTTAAGGGCATCTCCCAGGCTCCCAAGAGATGGGCAGGTTCTCAGCACCCATCGGTGTCTGTGTCCTGCTGACCTCTCAGAGGCTCTCAGCTTGTGGTTTAAGTCTGGGAGTGGTGTGCTTTGGTCCTGACACATCAGCCCAGTGTGCCCAGGGTTCCCCATCTTCTGCTCAGACATATATTGGTGCTTCTCACTGGGGCCACAAACTTTTCACAATGGGATCAGGTTGGCTTGGGATGAGAGACCCAGGGATGAGCTAGAGTTCACCTAGGTGAGCAGAGAGGTGCCAATTCACCTGCTCTGAGGAAATTCATGAAACTGCTAGGGAGAAGGCAGTAGTAGACAAATAAATACACTTGAAAAGCAGGAAAAAGGTGAGTATAAGTGAGGGTAAAAATCTCTCTGTTAGAGTATATTCTAACCCCTTAACCCTTTGTCCCTGGTGCTGCATCATCTCCAATTGTAGCCAGTAGCAGATGCCCAGGTAACAAGTAACATCTCTTCCTCATCTTGCCTTGCCTCTGTGGCTACATGCCTGTTGCACAGGACAAGCAAACATCAAAATGGGCACAAAATGCTTTCTGCCTCTCAGGAAAATCTGTAGCTCAGTGGCTACACCACTGTTCACCAGTGACTTAAATATTTGCATTCTATACACAGCAGATACGGTTAGATTTTTCTCCATAAAGTCTCCCAGGCTTTATCCAAGGGTGTGGGCAGGGGTAGCATCCCTGCGATACTCCCCGTCCCCACACTGGGATGCAGCTGGTGCAGCAGCCAATGGCTCCACATTTCCAAGGACTTATTGCCATTTTTCTTTCTAATGTTGAAAAGCCCAGAATAACAACTGCTGTGAGGGGATACAATGTTTGTTTTCCGAGTGGAGTAGAATTTAAGAAAGAATGTCATTGCTACTCATTCACAGACTGTTACCCGAATTTCCCTACTCTCCCTCATGCTGCTGCACATCACCTTTTCCCTGCTCCAGGAAGCAGGCTCTCCCAGGCAGGGCTTGTGTCTGAGGCTTTTCCTTTTAGTTTACAGGGGCACTTTGTGCTCCAGCATTATCACTTGCTGCCCACAGCCCTGCATCCTTCAAATTACAGAGCAAGAAATAGGATTGTGCATGGAGAAGGGATGGGGGGAGCATGCCAGGCTCCATCTCTCTGTGACACCCTGGCCACTGTCATCCTGTCCCCAGCATATCCATGCTCCTGAGTGGGCAGTGGGCCCCGTGGGAGATGGGTGAGCCCCTGGTGCTGCAGGTGCAAATTTTTGCACCCAAATTCCTTCTGGGGCTGTGGAGAGGAAGAGCTGTCCCCCGATGCCCTTACCCACCTGGTGGGGACCCGCCACAGTGCCGAGTGTCACTCTTCCCGTGGCTGAGCCCTGCGGCAGCCCGCCTTTTCCTTATTTGTTTTTCTCCTTTTGAGAGCTATTCTTTCCCTCCCATATGCTGTAATAATTACAAGTGATAACTTAACAGCTGCTCTGCTATTCCGGGCTCAGCAGAGCCACGCGCCTCCGCCTTCCCTCCCTCCCACGGCTCTGGGTCAACGTCTTGGCTCCAGCAATCAGGGATTCCTGCAATTTTTGCCACTCAGGAGGATCTGGACTCTTTTCCCCTCCATTGCCATCTGTCTCCCACCCTCTCGCCCCAGCATCATGAAGGGGGATGGGACTGCGACATCCATCTGTTGCCATGGAGAAAGCTGAGCCAGCGAAGGGACGCACCCTGCATCCTGGGTGAAGGCCAGCGGAGAGGGGGTGAAAGGGATTTTCTTGAGTATTTGTTTCATTATCCTGTGTCTGTTGTCACCCATGGCATCTGCTGCAGGTGACAACCACCACCCTTGATCACAAAGGAATTTAGGAGCCCCCTAAGCCCTCTTGCTGGGGAAGGTGGTGGCCTTAGCCCTGATGTGGCAGATGCCACCATCACAGATGGTGGACCAAGTCCACATTGCTAAAATGAACCGTTTGCCATCCTTCCTCCTGTGCAAGAGTGGTGGTGGCTCCCAAGGCAATGTTAGACTCTCAACAACAGCCCTGGGGCCCAGGGCAGCACTCAGGCTTCCCATTTTGGGTGTGAAAGGGTTTTTTCTCCTTTTTCAAGAGATTTTTGCCTCCAGTTTATCAGATTGCTGAAAGCCCAGCATGAAAATATGTTAGGGTGAGGTGTTTCTCCCTGCTCCCCAGAAAGGAAATGCTGCACCCTGAGCATTCCAGTCCTTCCTCGGTCAGCAAGGCTACCGAGGCTGGAAGTACCTCTCCAGCACAGATGAAGATTCCCAGAAATATGTGAAGACAGCCCCATCCCTGTCAATGGTAGTGAGAGACATGCGAATCTGAGTCGGACGATCTCATCCAGCCTACAAAAGGGCTGGAAACCTGACACCTGCCTGCTTGCTCCCATGAGGTCCCATACCCGTCACTTCCCATATTCCAAAGGCAGCAGTCCCAACACTTCTGGTGACAGCAGGCTCGAAACCGTGGTAAAGCCCCACGGCAACCTGAGGCAAGTGTCTGCAGCATGGCCAGCACCTGAATTCACTTTTGGCAAGCTGCAGTGCAGACAAGGTGCCTGTGCATCCTCCCTTATGTGTGCTGGGCTTTACTGACATAGTAAAATGCTGGGAAATAGAGACAGGATTTTACCTAAGGATGGGATTTTCCAGAGCCATCAGCCCGCAGTGGTCTTGGCCCTTCTCACCCTGCACGAACATGTCATCTGCACATCTGATCCATATCACAGCAGGTGACATCTTCCCCTGCCACCTGCCAGCAGCAGAGCCCACAGGATGCCTAGGACAGGTTTTTCTAAGGGGCAGTGATCCTCCCAAAGTGGTCCTCCCAAGTTATAAGTGGGAAGAAAAATTGGGAGTGTGCAAAAACATGGCCCTTCCCAGGAATTTCACTTCCTAGGCTGGGAATTCTGCTGCCGGCACCAGTTCAAAGCACTGGTGGAGAAGGTCAGGGTCCGTGGACAGGATTTTTGTGCATGCAGACACTTTTCACACGGCAGGGTGACCATGAAAATTGTATCTCTTGGCTTTTGAGTCACCAGCTGCAATGCTTAGCCTTGGATTGTGTTCCACCCAGAGGACCTTTGGAAGACATGACGTGGTGCTTATCTGAGCTGGCTTTGATGCTTAACAGCTGTGCAGGACCACCAAGCACAGGCTACAGTGCTGGCACTGGTGGTACTGGGACACGCTGGAGGAAAGCTCACCAGGGGAAGCAACACGTGCCTCGCTTGCACCTCCCACATAGGAGTAGGCAGCCCCAGGAAGAGGCGGCTTGGAAAGCCTGTGCCATCTCGTATGGGAGAGCTGGCAGCTCCATCTGGCTCTGCTTCGGAGGAGCTCTCCCAGGAGCTGCAGAGGGTGGCCAGAGTGGGGCCTGTGGATGGTGTGCCAGGAGGAGGAGAGGAGGAGGAGAATGAGGAGGAGGAGTGGGTGGGATACATGTGCCCCACACTGCAAAGTTTCCCTCGCGGGGTGGTAATCCTTTTTTAAAGCAGCTGCTCTGTCCCAGAAGGGTGGTGGGTTTAGGGGCTCATGTGCAGTGTGGTGCTGGTGCTCAGGTGCAGGGGAGATGCTACTGCAGTCACCCACAGTGACCTGGGGGCTTTCTGTGCAGGAGCTTCGGCTCACAAATGCTCAAAGCCACGACGTGCATTTGCTGTGTGACAGGCTCTCTTTGCAGCTCTGCTCATTGTCACAGGTCTCACACCTTGCTTTTACTCTCCCAAAAGGCAGTGGTTTTTTTCTTGAAGATAGCAATGTGAAACAGGGCAGCCAAGGTATTTGTTAGGCAAAAACCACATGGGGTTAGCACTCTTCCTCACTTCTCTGAGCCCAGGCTATTGCATCAAAGTTGCAGTCCTGATCTGCACCCAAGTTTTGCAGCAGTGTAACTGCAGCCATTTGGTTTTTGGTTTCTTCATTTCGGTCTCTTTGATCATGTGCCACAATTAATCTGATTCTATGAGGCGGGATGAGTAGGAGTCAGAAGAAAAATTGTAATCGTCTGTGCCTTTGGCATGCGGGAACGGAATAATTTTGTAGTCTCATCTCCACACTGGTAGCTCTAGGAAAAGTCTCCTTCCCTTCATCAGCTAGCAACACCATGCGAGGCTAAGGGACACTGATCTAAATGGAAATATTCAGAGCTGGATACCATCACTATTCCTTATTCCCTCATTTTTGCAGGCCACAGCACCTCCATGCTACAAACCACATGGTCAGCGACTGAAATCCAGCTGGCAACAAAGTGCTCCAAACACAAAGATAAGTTCATGATAAGCTCCTTGCTGTTGTTCGCTCTCACCTGCCTTGTCATGATAGCAGGCAGCTAATCCCCTGTGTTGTTTCCGTGCCTGAGTCAAACGAAACATGAGCTTTTGTTGGGCTGGGAGGAAGGGAGCAAGGGGAAAGGGCATGGAGAGGTGACATCATGCTGCCCAGCCCTGTCCTGGCTCTCCTGACAGTTTTCCCTTGCCAGTTCCCACCAGTGCACCACCAGCACTGGTTTTTGCTATCCTGACAGCTACATAGATATGTTTTCCCCCTTCTAGCCCAGAGCACCCTTGCCCCTCCAGTGCTTTCATTATGCCTGCACCAATCCTGGTGTCCAACACAGCCCCTTCTCTTTTGAAAGCCCTCCATTTCCTGGGCAAAATGATCCAAATTCTTTTACCAGGACACCTCATCACTTTACTCCACATCTGATTGCGTAGCTCTCTGAATGGTAGCAAGGCTTGAAGCAGTGGCCAGAAGGGGATGACAGAAGCATCTATGGTGGTTTATGACTTGGTTTTCCTCCTGTTCCTTCCCCTCTTCCTTCTCTCCTAGCTGCTCAGCACTCTCTGACTGCTCAGGATTGATGTGTCCATAGCGGAGGCAGCGGGAAGCACTGGGAAACCTCTTCTCAACCCCATACTACATTTGACGGGGTTTAGCTTGGACAGCCGTGGTTCTGAAGTTCTCTCACTGCCCAGTTGGATCCCTTTAGTAAAACCGCCCCCAGTCACTTCTCTTTGCAGGAGAAACTGCCCTGGAGCCCCTCATCCAGTGCAGCTGTTGGAATGCTGCTTCAAAAGGTGCATAGTAATTGAGTCATCAAACTCTGCCTTGCAAAAAGATCCTTAAGGTGCCGTGTTTTGCTCTACTGTCCTTAGCGCTGTTGATGAGAATGGTTGGTTTTGGGAGCAGGCCAGGGCAGCCTCCGGCCCTCTGCACAGCAGGACAGGGGGAAACAAGCCACTTGTGGTGTTTGAGTTGTGGTAGCACCTGAGTGATCAAACAGAAACCACCGCTCCTTTGGGAATGTCACTATCTCGGCGCGCACCAGAGGGTGATGAGGGGAGGGTGAAGACCTTTGCTTTGGAGAAGAAACGCCAGAGCCCAGACCTTGGTTACGCTTCTGCAGTACAAGGAAATCCAAGGGTGGCTGAGTCAGGCTGTGAACAACCTGCCTGGCATCTCCCAGGAGATCAGCTGCAGAGTCAGGAGCTGAAGCCTGCTTTTCTGCACACAGCTCAGGTGCCTGCAGACACTTGCAGGTGCGTAGGAGTGAGCTTGTCCTGGGAAAGGGAGACCAGTGGACTTCAGATGGGAGAACAGCCATGGCTTGCCATTGCTCCCAAATCTTGATGCTCATGGAAAAGCAGCATCCAATCTGGCTTTCAAACCCAGGGCAGCTCCTCTGGAAGAAAGGAAAAGAGGCAGGGAAGAAATGAGAACTGCCTTTTTAAAAATGTTTACCTTAGGTAACCCTTCCGCCTCGGGGTCTCAGGACTGAAAGGCAGGAAAAAAGGGCTTGTTGACCTGATGTTAACCTTCAGCTGTCAGCCATTCAGCTCCATGATCCTCACATGCCGCTGCTTAATCCAGGAGGAAAAAAGCACAAAGCCTGCCCAGAGCCTGTGCCATCTCATTAACATTTGGCTTAGGCAAGATTTCTGTCCTGCACAGAGAGTGCAGCGGCTCCAGTTCAAATAGCTCTCCTCTTCTGTGGCCTTCCCAGGATGTCCAGGGACAGGGGTTTGCCACAGCTTCTGCAGTGCTGTGCTTTGAGGTTGGGGTCCTTGATCTGGCAAAATAAAATTCAGGCAGAGACACCGGCATTTTTTGGCTTCATGAACTTGCAAAGACCTCTCCATGAGGTTTCAAGGTCCTTCTCTGTGTCAGGATGAGGTGGTTCCCAACAGGCACAAGACACAGACCCAACACAGGTTTGGCTGGTGCCTGGCAGCTTTTATTGGGGCTGGCGATCCCACAAGGCATAAAAGCCAGACTGCAGTTTCTGGTTTAACATCACAATCTCACATCCACATCAGGTGTACTCAGAGGAAGGTCGTAGGGATGGCTAGGAAGAAATAGTGTGGGAGGGACAAGGAGCACACGGGCATCTTGACTTACAGCCAGCCATCACTACCCCCAGGCCCTTGCAGCCTTCACTTGATTAAACATGAAAGCTCCGTGGTTGCCTCAGCTGGCAAATATGGTTCAGTACACCTGAAGTTGGCAGGGAGATGTGCTGCCCTGGGGTTGGCATGGGGCTGGCAAAGGTTTCCTCTCCCCATCTGGGAGCTGGCAAGAGTGTGTTCCCATCTGACAAGCGGGTGGGAGGAGGAAGGTGGGTGGCTTTGTGCCGCCTGATGTGAGCAGTGTGCTTTTGGTGGTGGAGGAACACGGCCGTGGCCATGGGCTGAGTGGAATCACATGAGCTTGGAGATGCAGCTTGAACCATGTGAGAGATGGATGATCCTCTGAAGGCATGGTGGGATTCTTCAGTGGGAGGACCTCTGTGTCTAAGTATAGTAAGTCACACTTTAGAAATAAATTGGTTGAGGCTGTGGCTAAGTTTCTTTGATGTAGGCTGAGGACACACACTACAGGGAGAAGTCACTCAGTGTTCTGCTTTCCTGTCAGTAAGCTGTAGCACAGCTCTGATCATGGGATCTGTGGGGCTGTTTAGCCATGAGGAAGTAGAAACTCCTGCACTAAGCCAGATCAGGGGTCTGAATTGCTGAGCATCCTGAGGCTTCAGGGAGTAGTAGGTGCTCCCAAAGGCATGTTGATTAGCACTCCCTCGATTCTCACCCCTTGTCATTGCCTCCAAGAGTGAGGTCTACATGGGCAGAGTGTGGCCCATATGTCCTCTCACTGCTCACTACTAACACAGGTCAAGAGCGCAGTCCCACAGGCTTCCTAAACACCATTCGTCTGCATTTATTAATCCAGATTATTTCTTCTCCATCAACTGATCTAGTCTGGTCTTGAACTCATGCGAATACTCACAGCTGACAGCATCCATGGACAAGGAGTTCCCCAGATCTGACCCCCACCACACAAGGACCTACATGCTCTGAAATTTGCCCCAGTTTTTGCACTGGGAAGAGGCAGCAAGGCCAATTCCTGTCAGCCTTCTTTGGGCCATGCCTTTGTAGCCTTCTACCATAACCTCTTTGGCCATGTCTTTTCCAGACTGAGAAGTCCTGGTGTGCACAAGTCCTTGCTTGCAGGAAGGCTCCTTCAGACCTTTGATCCTCTTTCATCCCCTTCTCCGTGTTGCCCTATTACATTTTGGGTTTGAGGCTTCAAAGAGGTGCCTTTTGGGGCACAGGTCAGCACAGTGGCTTGGCAAGCATGCCTGCCCCACGGCTCTTGCTCCCTCCAGATGTTGCTGTTTCTTGGCCACAGGCCGTGCCAGCTCCTGTGATCATTTGCCTTAAATAATCGGCAGTGCATACCATGTGTTGGGTTTTTTTGATCCAGGGCTCGGAGTTTGTGTTGGGTTTTTTTGATCCAGGCCTCTTTCTCCTCTGGAAGGGTAGAGGTGTCATCTGGGCATTTTTATGAGTGTTGGGCTCTCTCCTGACTGCAAATCCATCCTCCCAGTGTGAAATCTTCTTGGTTTTCCTGCAGAGACCCCATGGTGTGTAAGGGACTGGCATCATCTGAGACCTGAAGGGAACACTCTGGGGGCTGTTCCACCTCCTTTCCTTTGATTTTATCCAGGTAAAATGTAATTACATGATAAAGAGCAAAGCAAAATAAGCAACCAAACCTCACTGCGGTCAATTCACTCCCAGCCTCTTTCATGCTGATAAGACCACGATGGACTCAAATTGGAACTTCAAACTTCTTTGAAGGCATTCAGCCAATTACAAAGGTGAGAACCAGCTGCACAGTTTGGGTCCTGAGATGAACTTTGCTGTTATGTGAGGCTGTAATGTGAATTTGTCATGTGAATCTGTCTTGAGGACTAATAACTCTTTAAATTTTTTTTATTGGGTTTTTTTTTTTTTTTGCCACAGTTTTTCCTTCCTCCTGGCCCCACCACAAATCTGCTCTCACTCTAATCTTTTCTTTGGCAGCTAAAACTATTATCGTTATTGTTTCAAGGCTTGGCTTCTTCCTGTTAGATCTCTTAATTGGATTTTTACTCTCCGATCCATTTAGTCTCTCCTGTGCTTTCACTAAAACCTTTTAACCCTTCCCTAACCAGTTTTGCTAACCAGTTTCCCTTGAAGGTGCTCCTCTCCCCACACTGGTCCAATTCACCTTCTCCCTGATTTGCAAGGGGACAGCTTTCCTAAGCCATGAATGTCCCCTCCAGTGTCACTGTCTGTACACAGTGTTATCACCATCTCCTTCACTCTACAGGCTACAAAGGCTCATTGGGTTTTAACCAAGAATAACCAAAACAACTCACATCACCCTTTAAAAGGAGGTCTGACATCACCATAGAGCCAAAATCATGCAGGAATTATGACATTTCAGCTGTAGCTAGGAAAAGTCTGCTGCTTTGCCCAGATTCACCTCCCACCCCGACCACGTGCCAGTCCTGTGTTTCTGGCTGTGTCTTAAACAGTATTAGCAGCTACATGAGAGGTGAAACAGCAGTGGGGCTGTGACCACTTCTGGCACTGGGGTCACTTAACACTTCCACTCCTCTTCATCCTCTTTGGAAACTGCAGTTCACACCTCCCATCAATCCTGCTCCTTTGGCCTTCAAGCCTCTTGTAACAGTGCCAGTCTTCACTGGAGGCTTTGAGCATGCCAAGACTGACCCGATTGCATTGCAAGTTCTTTCTGTACAGCTGAAATGACCTCTGTCCTCTCCATGAGTAAATCAATGCTTTGGTTTCTCCAGCCAGGAGGTATGCTCCAAGATGTCCTGTGAGCACAGCAAAATGGCAATGGAATCTGGCATGGAAGGGGCTTGAGTACCCCATATCCCAAGAAGGGGCTGCTGCTTTCACAGCCTGAGCCATGCAGCTCCTCTCACAGGAGGAGGATGGCGCTGAGATGATGGCATCTCACCACTGCTCTGCTTTTTCTGTCAGGCCACGCAGTGATGCAGCGCTGTGATTTTTCAAGCAGCCAGGATCTTCACTTGTAACATTTCTTTATAACAACTTGGGCACAAGGAAGGAAGCTTCCCTCCAGGTCAGTCAAGCCCAGTACGGGCAGAGGTGGTGGAATAAGACCTCCCTTTATCAAGATGTTAAGTACAAAAGGAGAAGTAAATACAGAGGAGGAGAAATGGGGAGAAGAGGTACCAATCCTACTAACTGGCTGCTCAACCTAGATCCAGCTGCCTGGCTCTTAACAGGCCTCAATGGACCCAGTTCCTCTCCTCCTTTCATTCTTTTTTGCAGCCTTTTACCACCTCAGTGCCTTTGCGTTGATGTTGCTGGAGTGCGTTGCCATGGTTAAAGCTGTTATTCAAAGCAGGGTTTGCATCTCACCTGTGAGACACATAGATATGGAGATGGAGACGTGCATGATTATGTGTGTTCACCCTCATCTTAGTTCCCACTGGCCATGCAGAAAAACAAATCTGATGGGAAAGGAGAACCCTTCAGGAGGAATGGGGAGAGAGGGAGAATACCACCTTGGAGGAGTTTCTCCAAGGAATATATAAGCTAAGCCAAAATCATGGGATAGAAGAGATGATCACCTGAGAGTAGGGGAGGGCAGAGATGGACAGGTTTGTTGGAGATGTTATTGGACTGAGAAATCACACAGCTTCAAGTCAAGCGTATGTAAGGGTGCAGTGTACATGTGGAAAAGTGCTACCCTGCACACTGTTCCCACACTGGCAGTGCCCACACAACATTCCTCCTTAGCCCTGTCATTCTCCTTGGCTCTGGTTGCTTCAAGTGCTAAAAGGGGGTTGCAAGTGTTATATTTTTAATTTTTTTATGTGCTTATCAAATACATATTTTCTAAATTTTACTTTATTCTTATTCTTCTTTTATAATATTATTTATTTGAGGTACGGGGAAAGTGGGGAACTGAGTCTTTGGCACATTCCCATAGGTATTGTTTTCCAGAGAAAAATGATAACAAAACCTTTGGCTTTTAGATTTTTAGGATTTTTGGCTTTGGTGCATCAGGCCACAATAATTTTATTGTTGTTCCTTAGGGAATGATTCAGAATAATAGATCTGCTAGGAGAGAAGGACCCAGTTCCTGAGTTTTTTGACTAATGTTATTATGTGAGTTTGAAATGATGGAACAGTTCTGAATTACTTCACTCAAACATGCAGTGAATGAATAATTGAATCAATAGTCTCTGGGACCTCTTCCAGTCCCTCCAGAAACAATGGATTTATTTCTCTCCTTCCACCAGCCCACCAGCCCTGATGGTAGCTAGCTGGGAATTTTGGGGAGTTCTCAAAGGAGTAACTGCTTTAAGGGAAATCATACCGTGCTGCTGCATCTGGACATGGTCTTAACCCAGGTGTCACTGGGTCAGCGTGTGTGATCTTGGGTGGCTGTGGCTGGGGTACAGGCAGAGCAGATCTTGCTTGGAGAAGCAAGAAGGGGCAAAACTGAGCCACTGGAACCTTTCTGCCCTGGATGGCTGACTGGTTTTGTCCACTCTGCCCCACCACTGTGTTAGTTTAGCACATCCCACTGCCATCTTGTAGCCTTGTTGCCTGATGACACTTGCAGTGACGTGGTGAAGGAGGCTTCTGCTGAGCCCTCCTTTCACTATAAGTCTTTCAAAGGTTCCATGGTCAGATGTCCCAGCTGTCTGGATGGATGGCCATTGTCCAGTGACACAACAGCTCTGCTGATAGCTCAGCTGCGGGAGAGCTGTGCAAAAGGGGACCTTGTGCTCCCTCCCTGTGCTGGCAAGTGCAGTATCTTCAGCTCTTGAAGGAGCTGCTGAGTCCTGGAGGAGGGAGCTGAGCTCGCTTACACAAGCCACCAGTGCTGCCCATGTCTGGACGAAATGTGTGGGGCTGGTTGGGGGTGCCTCCTAGCCAAGAAGTGAGGCCCAGGCCCTCTGGAGTATTTTGATATCTCACATTTTGTGATTCCTGGAGGCAGGACTCCTCTCCCATCTAACATGAGGCACTTGACTATGCCTGGCTATACATGGCTCCTGCCTAAGTGGAGGAGGAAGATGGCACCTCCAGGGGCTGAGTCAGTCACCTGAGAGAGAAGTCACTCTCAAGTGGGATTTTTCCATTGACTGAAAATCTCCCCAGGTTACTGGGGCCCAAGATTAGCTGCCTACGTTAAAGCCTGAGATAAGAGATGGTGAATTGGGGGGCTGGAAGTTCACTCCTGTCTCAAGTGAGGACCAAATAGGTTGGGGATAAAGGGGAACGCTTCTAAATCACATGCAAGAAGTGCAGAAATGGCTCTTTCTCCACCAGAGAAGTGCTGGTAACAATCCTAGCTCAGTATTTCTGACAGCCTTGTCCCCAAGCCACATGTCTCCCCAGCGCTGCTATTTGCATTTCTCATGAGTGTCTCCTACACCATGGCAGTGCCCAAACAGCCAGGACTTACTGCCTGGTTCAGCCCTTGTAACCTGCTGTTAAAAGCACTGACAGCACTGATAGGGATGTCCTTTCACAGCCACCTGGCTCCACACTGACACACACCTGATCTCCTGCCATGTTGTCTGTTCCCTCTACGAAGGCTGCCAGAAATGTCAGTGTTTTCACCCTCCTGTGTGTGTCAGCAGGGCTGCAGCCCTGCTTGGCAGCTGACACCCTCCCCAAGCTTTGTAATTGTGGAGATGGAACTAATGAGGGGGTGAAATCCATCCCATCGTTTTCTGAAGGTGATTGTCATTCACCTCCTCCCTCATCAAATCAATGAGAAATCTGGTACCTGAGCCAAACTAGGGACATCTGTAACCATGGTCTAACCAGCACTGCTGGAGGCTTGGTCCTGAGGATGAGCAGAGTAACCTCAGAGCCACATGGACACCTCCCTGTGTGTTTGTCTGCTCTATAAAGTCACCACAAATTAACTGCAGGTATGTCCTGAAAATTAATGAGTTCAAGACCTTTACAGCCTCACATGGGCCATCTTCTGCAGGAGCAGTGTCCTTAATTAAATCATACCTCATTCACGAGGAGCTGTACTGAGCCCAAAGGCAAGGAAGGCAGTCATGCTGCCTGGTGGTGTACTGGCAAGATGTGGGTCCACTGAGAAAATGCTGCAGCTCATCCACATCCACCTGCAGGGAAGAGCGTGGTGAGGAGCCAGCCTGGATTCATTAATTGCTGGTGTGAGGTATCAAGGAAACTAGCCAGAGTGCTGGCCAATGAGGGTGGATAGCACCTCAGCAGCATAGCTGATTAATGGAGTGAAATGAGTGTTTGGGTATGGTATAATGGAGGAGTCAGGCACAGCACCACATGTAGCTGATCCTATGGTTCCACCCTCCAGCGTGCTCAGACCTCTCTTCAGGTCACCTTCACTTGTGAGTTGGCAAAATCTCAGTGGTTTTCTTCAAGGGGGGAGAATAAATGACAGGGAGCAGAGATAGCAGAAACCAGGTACGCTTATCCCAGAGGCTCAGCATGTGGTTTGGGTGTGGAGAATGTTGTCCTACAACTTTGTCCCGTGAGCAAGAAGGAGATGGGCATAGATGCCTGGGCTGGAGAGTCTAGAGGGCTTGAGGGGAGAAGCTCTGCCAGGATACTTGAGTTGCTGTTGTCTACCCTCTACCACCACCACCAAGGTGATGTGGATATCTCTGTTCAGAATCTACCCAGGCACCTGTACCTACCTCACCTTGGGAAGGAGCCTGGTGACTTGGGAAGAACCCTCTCTGGCTGTGAGATGCAAATGCAAAATGCACCAGTTCCCACCTCTGGCACTGCAAGAAACAAAATGATGGCTGCGTCTTTCACTCTGGTGAGCACCTTGGCAGCTACACGTGTTTGAGCAGAGAAGCCAGCACCGAGGTGTTAAGGAAACTTTCCTGTCTGACCGTTTGGGAGTGTGATGGACAGACTGCTTCCTGAATGGTCAGACAGGAAAGTTTCCCTAACAAAGGATAGACTGTTTGCCCTGTGCACCTGAGTCCCCTGTGCTCACGAGGGGCTTAAGGCTCCAGTTCTGGGCTCCGTAAAAAACATCTTGCAGGGGCTCGCTGGGAGAAAAAATGCCACTACGACTGCAGCCAAGCCAGAAAGCATCCCCGGAGCCGTGAGTCTGCGGGCCCGCACCCAAGCTGCGCCGTCTGGGGGAGAGCTAGGCAGGTGGAAGCGGCGGCACTGGGGCACAAGGAGCACACTGCCGGTGCTGGGGAAGCTCCATCGCTCCCGGACAGAGGTGACCTGGGCTCAGGCTCTCCCTCGTGAGGTGGGAGCCGGGAGGTGGAGAAAGAGGACAGTGCAGAAGAACCCAGGCTTGCGAACGCAGTTCTGGCAGTTGGGGAGAAGTGCTCTTTACCCTTCCCTTCTCCACGGCTCTTTTGTTTTCCGCAGCCCAACAGAAGAGGCTTCCAGTAAGCGGCAGGGGTGGGGGCAGAGCCCACCCGCACAAAGGCAGCTCCCCACGGGCTCTGTGACCGCTGTCACGCTTTTTCGCTCAAATCAACGCCAGCAGTGGATGACGTGGGGCTGGTGCTCCCCAGCCCCGGGGCTGATTGGTCCCAGCTCAGGTTTGAACGCCAAGGTGTCCTGGCAACGAGAAGCAGAGGAGCCAGACTTTCCCGTCCCCGCTCGGCTCCGGGAGCACGGCGGGCGCTGGGAAGCGACAGGCATCGCGGGCGAGGAGCAGCGCGTAGGGCCGCTGGCCCTCCCGCAGGTACCCCGTGCGCGGTGCCGGGAGCTGGGGTGAGTTTCAGCCGCTGTGGGTGTCAGGTGGGCGCCGGCAGCGACTCCGCACGGTGCCTCAGGCGGCACCTGTGCTCCCGCACAGACACGGCAGCGCAGGAGCTGGCTTCAGCTGGGAGTAGGGGTGGGGAAATCGCTGGTGTCTGGGGGGGTCTTGAAAGTGCCCGTTCAGGGTGTTTGTGGGAGGGATGCCTGGGGAGAAGCTGTGCAGGGAGGGGGGGGGTCAAGGGGCCTTCCAACAGTTGTGTGGTCAGCTCTCTTGCCCCAAGGGGACGGAGCAAGTGATTTCGGCTAGTTTTGGGTTCGCCTGATTAATCAAACTCATAAAAGCCCCGCAGGGCACCCGGGGCTCTGAGATGTGCTAGAATGGCTTTACATTGCAAGGAAACAGTTTTTCGAGCTGACAGAAAGCTGCTCTGCTTTTGCCTCAGCGCAACCTCCATGCATGTCCGTCCCTCTGGAGCTGGGGGGTGAGGAGGGAAGGGCGCCCCAGGGCTCAGCTGAGTGCGGGAAAGCAAAGGGCATTGCCGAGGAGTGCTCTAAAGAAAAGGCTTTTTACTCCACCTGGAAGATGTGAGCAGAGATGCGAGGAGCTGGCTGGGGGATGAGTTTGCTGGCATGGGGAGGCCAGCACAGCCCATTTTGCACGTCTCAAAACTAGCAGCGATATACCTGTGAAAAGCTGTGCTAGCCATTAATGACGGGGCACGTCCAAGATGAGAAACCACCTCCACAGGGCAACAACCATCCCGGAGGAGCTTCCTGGCTCCGTGGCAGGTGGTGAGCTTGTGGAAGGGCGGGTGTCCTGCATGGATTCAGTGACACACACCAAAAAGCAGCACCACGATTCAGGTCTTGCTGCTGCAAGTGGGGGATGAAGAGGAATAACAACGCCAAGACCTTTTGGATCACAGCTTGTGCTATTTATTAGGGCACAGGGCTGAGACCTGCCTGAACGATTCTTTCTCACAGACCCAAAGGCATGATGAGACTTGGAGATCCCTCCTAGTATCATGCTCATAGTAGAAGAGCAGTTCCTCAGCATCCCGGTGGCAGGGAAAGGCAGAGGGACACCACAAAATGAGCAGAGAGGGTTTTGCTGGCAGCGTGTTGTTGCTGACCTGGATTCTCACTGATGACCTGGAGGGGTAAGATTAGCACAGTCAGCTTGTCCCAGGGCTGTGGGGGATTAGAGAGAGAGGGAAAGGGTCATGCCTGTTACGTGCATCATTTTTCACTGTTTAAAGGGGAACATGGAGCACAAGTTGTCAGTTTAAAAAAAAACTGCATTCTGAAGCGTTGCCAAAGTTTGCAGTTTTGGAGTGGTGGGCTTAAAGCAGTAGAGGCTTTGCCTAGAAAACCCAGTTACTAGATCTGTGAGAATCAGTGATGCTTTTTGTATCTAAATGAAAGTTAAGGAAAATGGTCCCATGTAGTAAGAGAAGGTTTGATCTAGATGAACCTGAAAATAAATAAGCATGACAATTCACTAAAGGTGAATTAAACAAACTGGGCATTTTAATTATTTTCAACAATCACATTTTAAAATTGAGCAGCTTGGGGCTGAATGATGTTCCTACTTGGACCAACAGCTCTCCCTGCTCCAAATAATTCATATAAGAATTGTTTCTCTGAAGGGTTAAGGTGAGTACATTCTTCAGGCTTTATTAAACCCATGAACAGTAATGTCAGTCTGAAACCCAAGAGAGGGGAAAACATACCCTCACCTTGCAGGCCATAAACAGGAACAAATTCAGCTCACTCTGTATCTCCCCAACAATTCAGCCAAGGCAGTTTATGAACTGGGAACATTAGCCCCAGTGAGGCAACACTTTCCCAGATAGTCATTAAATAACTTGTCTTTCCTGGTATTTTATGGAATAAACAGTGCCTGTTGCTTGCTAATAGCATCTGCTTTTATTTGAGTGGGATCATATTTTATAACAATCCTTCTGTTCAGTTTGCATGTTTGCAGTGACCCCAGCAAGCAATCACACTGTGGCTGGTAGTAAATTCACTCCCAGAGGTTTAATGATGGTATTTACTGTAGGAGCCGCCAGTTTTAGGGCTGTAGTGATTAGGGTGGGTTGATGGGACACAGGGCAGTTGGGTAATTGCTAGTGATGAGCTAGTGAACTCCCAGGTAATTGCACCTTACCTGGAGAGGTGTGCTGGCATGAGCGGTGTTTTAAAGACAAAGCTGTGAGGAGGATAAAGGACAGTCATTGTCTCCACATGACAGGGCTGAATCATGAACAGGAAATTATCTCTTCTCCTCACTGAGAAAAATAATGCTTGGTCTGTTTTCTTTCCTGTCGCTTTCTTAAAGAAAAGACAGTCATGGTCAGACTCGTGTACCTGTCAGTCTGTGCCCCTTCCTTCTCTTCATACCCTTTAAATGCTGTTGAGAAGAAGAGATGCTCTGCTTCAGGACTCCTACAAGTGTTGTGAAAATGGTTCTTGAGGGAAGGAAAGACAGACATACTCCCTTGCTGACCCTGAAAAGGCCTGGCAGAAACCAAACCTCTGTTAGACACCAGAGAGGCCTGGTAGCAAAGGAATCCCAGCAAAGCTCACTCACCAAAAGGCTTCAGCATAAGCTCAGATTTCCTGCACAGATGTGAGGTCCAAGCAATCCTGGTTCCTAGGACAGCAGACATAATGAATGATGTTATTAAAGGGAGACAGTAATTTTACTTTTAATGAATGTGGGATCTACATAAGTTGGTGCGGTCACTTGTTAGGGCCCCGTTGGCCCTTGGGCAAGATTTCTCAAGTCCCAGCCATTTCCATGTATGCTTGGGCTCCTCAGGATATTACTCAGCCTGCATGTAAGTGGATTTGGTAGTCCTCACCTGGCCCTAGTGTTTGAGGCTGTCTCTGGTCCTGCATCACCCCAACGCCCGCCTGCGGTCTCCAGCCTTGGCACTTTGTGTTTGTTTGCCCTGCATACCCAGCAGTGGAGAAGCCAAAATTGCTTTGCCCTCCCTGCTCATGAAGGAGAGGGCTGGAGACTTTATCCCTGTAATTGCCAGCCTCTCCTACCCCAGAAAGGAGTAATCCCCAAAGCAATGGTGACACTAGAGTCCTCTAATGCTTCTTGAGTCTTCATCAGCAGGTCCTGGAGGGCTTTGGGAAAGATGCAGTATGCCTTACATCTATTTTAGATCTGTGAGGGTTGAAGCAAAGCAAGGGGCAGAGCCTTGACACACAATGGCAGGAATAGAGCAAATGGCAGGTTTAGGCAGGGGCAAAGGGACTGATAGAGCAAAGCGGCTGAGAGTTGTGCTCTCACCTCACCCAGGGGAGGTGCTCCTCAATGGGTCTGGTACCAAGAGTGCTCTGGTTAGGTGGCTCTTTATCTGCTAGAACCTTTTCATTTTGCCTCATGATTAAACGACAAAGATGGGGAGTGTGTCTCTTCCCTCTGTCTTAATAAGATTTCCTCTCCCTCTGTAGCAAGAGAGAAAGATTGCAGCAAAACCAGCAAAACAAACTCCAGTACAAGATTATTCCACTGATGAGGAGAAAATAAGTAGTTTGTGGGCCCAGAACCTCCCAGGAGAGGGGCTGCTCTTGGTCCAGCAATGATTTAAGGGGCTTAGCAAGTCACAAGTGCTGACAGTAAACCCACTTGTAAGCCCACTATCAGGCTTATCAATATATTAAGAATTTTGGGCAACTGGACCAGATATTTCCAGGTACAGGCTGATAGAAATGATAGTGCTGGTCCAGACTCCTGAAGCTCCATGGACACGCCTGGAGCTGCTCTACTGTTATGGCTGGCAATGGGAAAAGGAGTTGAAGCTGTTCTCATTCCGCAGCCTGATCCAAGCACTCACTGCTCCACCTTCTTCTTTCTTGGCACGAGCATTTCTCCAGCTGCTTGATGCAGAGACATTGGTCTGACAGAAAAAAAACCAAAACATTTTCTCTCCCAGGGATTTTCTACAGCTGGACAAGTCCTTGATCCAGTTTTCTGCACCAAGAGTAGTGCAGGCACAATGAAGAGGGGAGTACAGGCTGCCAGCCCACCACTGCCTGCTTTAATCAGTCCAAAATAGAGCTTGGATGAATGCATGAATTCTTTCCCTTCTCTTACCTGTGGTGCTCTTAAGGGAAACCTGTGCTAATAATGGGTTTACAAACCACTGCCAGATGTTTGAAAATACGTAGTTTAATCGTTGGTCCAGAACCACTCAGTCCAGTGGGAGTGACCTGAAGGAAATACCTTGAAAACTTCTCTCTGGTACCCAGATGAGCACCAGGCTTCACAGTACCAGTTTTGAACCTGAATGTAGTGCAGTACAGGCAAAGATCAGAGCATGAGATTCAGAGTCAGGAACTGCTGAGTGTTCATCCTGGACCTGCCTGGTCTGCCAACTCTTTCCTCTGGGGCAAAAGAATTTTGCTTTCCTTTTCCCTGATCCCCTTTATGTCCTGTCCAAATCCTTTGTCACAAGGGTTGGGAAGAAGCTTGTGAAACACCAGCTGAAGTGCTTTGAAGACAGACAGCAGAATGCCCAAATGATAAGTTGTATGGGCAACATAAACAAACCTGGCTATAGGTTTCCCAGGCTAAATGAGGAAGGAGGAGGGGTTAACTGGTAGGTGGCACCCATGGCCTAATTGCAAGGCTTGTCTCTGGATCCCTTTGGTGTGAAGCATCCTCTTGGCTGAAAAACAGCTGATATAGTCACATCTGAGCAGAGGTAGGGGAGGAAAAACTTGTCACACGAGCGAACCAGGGTAGGTGGAAATTTCCTTTGGGAGGAAGGGGGTAAGTGGTGGTACCAGCAGTGGGTTGGAGATGGTCTGCTGGTCCTGCTGTACCTCCTCTTTCTTCTTGTCTAGTGCATTTTTCCAGGTGGTTGCTATATGGTCTTGAGGGTCCTATGAGATCTGGGAAAGTCCTTCCTGCAGCTGCCATTAGACCCAGTTTATCCTCTCTGACACCTGATTCAGGGGGAAAACTTCTGGCATTTTAGTACTCACTGTCCCTCACCGGTTTGCCAACTCAAAAAGCAGCACAGCTCTGAAGTTGAAGATTGAATAAGTAAATTGTGAGTGTGCTTTGCTTTCTGAACCTTTCCAGCATTTCAGGGTCACATCTCTAACATGTCTTTGCAACAGTGGAAGTTAAAACCTGATGGTGCATGTATATGTGCTAAGAAAAGTGAGATATCCACACAAACAGCTACTGTTGAGGAGATAAGAAACACAACAGATGCCATGGGGGCTGATGGATCTTCCAAGATCCATCCAAGAGCCCCAGACAGGTGTCTTGGGTCTATTCTACAACACCTGTGGTTCTGTCCTTATTGCCACTTTTTGCATTTCACTTGTGCTTGTGACCTTGTCCTAAATCAAGGTTATTCTTGCAGGTGTAGCACTCTGAAGAGCACCTGGAATAGGTTTGCAGGTCTGGCCCCTTGTTTTGGCCAAGTGATTTCTGCACAGGCAGGGAAGTGCAGATTTAGCAGCCTGGGACCAGGGAAAGCAATTGCAGTTCACGCCTCTGCCTTTGATGCTTTGTAGCTTGGGCAAAAATCAGTCCAGTTGGGATCAGTTCCATGGGGACATATAAGTGTCTAAAGATGAAGGTTGATATCTTCATGCTGTTTATTTTGCTTTTAAGCTGGATCTGGGTGTTTTCTTTCATATTTGCGAAATAGGAAGAAGTATTTCTTGTCTCTCCTTTTATTACTCTTCTCCAGCCTGAAAGTTGCTGGTGTAGGTGTCCCCATAGGTGTGCAAGTGCATGCTGTAGGCCCTGATCTCAGCTGGAGACTTGGATTGAATCACATTAAGCCAGCCCTGGAGCTGAGTGGCCGAGATGCTCTTTAAGCCCTGCAGAGCTGCATGTAGTGGAGGGTATTTTTCCCCCAATGAACATTTGATTCCCGCAGCGCTATGGGAAAAGGGACATATCTGCACCACTTGGGTGTTCCTCCATCACTTGCTGGGGCCAAGGAGCACCTGCTCACAATCAGTGCTTTGCCTTGGAAGCCCCTGAGGGCTGCTGAATGTATCTGCTGCCTGGTTTCTCTCTTAGTTAGTCTGCATGTAACAGCCTGGGAGATTATTGCCCCCACCCAGCCAGCTTGCCAGACAGATGTTAGAGATGGTGATGGGTATATGTGCTCTCAGATTAAAAAGCAGTTTAAAACACATCCCCTGCCAGCTGTGGCCCTCTGCCCTGTTAGCTTTCAAGTGCTCTCTGGAAGAAATTTTTTTTTTTTTTTTTTTTTTTTTTTTAAATCAGCCCTACCCTTTCCTGCAGTCTTCTTGTGCTGTTCTCTGCCTGGCAGAGCCCCAGCAGCAGCCCCCAGGCAACGTGGCACGTGTAGTGGAAACGACTTTGGCTGACTGGGATGCTTTTGCAGGGAGTCCAGGTGCTGTACACAGTACAGTGGGGAGGAGAAGACGCCTCCGGATGGAAGTTAGAGATCTCTTCCTCCTCCCTTTTTTCTCCTGTACCCAGCAATTCAGTGGTTGTGTCAGCATAACTCGATAGCACAGGGACAGAGAGAAGCTGGAGCCTCCACAGGAAAAGGCAAGAGCCTCGATTTGCTCTCAGTTGCCTGTTGCAGGAATCTCTTTGTCTCCTGGTGATAAGGACAGAAAAGGAGCTGCATGGGGAGGACACCACAGGACAACTCCTTCAGGAGGGAAGTGGATGCTTTCTCCTCTGCACTGGACATTTGTACACCATCTTGTCTTGCTGTGATGTCTCTGCATGGGCAACCTTGCCCTTAGCATGGCTTTTCCTGGCTTTTCCCAGGGACCTTGAGAGCTAGTCATCCCGATGCTGCCTTCCCAGGGCTTCTCATCCTGCCAGAGCCTGTAACAGCAGGGGCTGTGGTGCAGGTCTCACTCCTTTCCTCAGTTTGCCCTGCAACAGTGGCAGCAAGGATGTGTTGGTTACTGCAGTCAGATTAAAGGCTGGTCCTTTTGCTGAGGTAGATTTAAAGGCCTAAGAGCAGCAATGCTCAAAAAAATACCTCCTTTCTTGGTAGGAGATGTGGGTGAGAAAATCTGTCTTGGTGCTGATGCTGTTGGGACAGGGGTGCTGGGATGGCAGCCTTAGTGGGAGATGGCTCTGCCTGCATTAGTCATGGTGGTGGAGGGGAAACCCGTAACATAAAAATATAAATTATATGTATGCAATAGATAGATAAACATTACTTCTACCAGCACTGTAAATTGGGCCTGTTCTACCCACCTCCTCCCAGATTTTACCAGACTAATCTGGAATTTTCTGTGCCATAATTATTTTTCATCATTAAGTATTGAAGGAACTGTATTTTTAAGCAGCCAGTGACTTCTTTTTTCTAAAAAAACTTTGTTTTCCCCTGAAGTCAGCTCAGAGCACCTGTCTCTTGGAAAGCCAGGCCCCTTTAAGATGTCTCAGGCTGCTTTGAATCACTAATTGCTTCTGAATAGGCAGGCCAAATGTTTTATCACTTCAAACTCCCATAGCAATGCAAATCTATACGGCTGAGAAGGCTCTTTCCATGCATGGGGGTGATGGGTAAAGATAAGGATTAAAAATAGAAACAAATTCAGCCCGGGGGTCCTCTTTGTTCCTCCCTGCCCTCGGTGGGGTTGCCAGGGCTACATTTGTTCCCCTGCATCGTTTTTGGATGCGATCCAGTGCCCCTTGAATGCAAAGGCAAGAGGTACAGTGGCGGGAGAGGGCTGGATGAGGTCCTAGGTACATACATATTTCATTGCCCATGCCAGGCTCTGTATTGCTTTCTCTCTCTGGTTTCACAAAGGTGGTGTTTTCTAAAACTCCCACTTGTTGAGGGTGACACAGTCCAGGCTTCATCTCGTCTAAAGTTTCTGGCTTTTCAGTTGTTTCCCACTCTGAATGGCAGCCAGGCGTATTTCCCATGCCTGGGGGGAAAAGGGGGGATGCTTGGTAGGAAAACAGGACTGGCCAGAGCACTGTTTGGAGGGGACTACTTGTGCTGTGACAGGTCCCCCTCAGGACTGCTGTGTGTGTTATGGGCTGTGCTGGCTCACACACGCTGCAGGAGATGAGCAGCACTTTGCAAATCCTCAGCGGTACAGGGTTGGCCTGACTTCTTTAAGTAACCCACAGCCTGAAGGCAAATATTGACTATTAAGAGGTGGAAAATCTCGGTGAGCAAGGGCAGTCTAAATTCTCCTTTTTGCTTAGGTCGCCTGTTATTAGAGCTGCCTGCTGTGTGCTGAGTATGGCTGTGCTCAAAAATTGCCAAGAGCTCAGCATTATGGAAGCAAAAGCCAATTTACTGACTTTCCAATAGAAAGGAAGATACATGCTGAATGTGCATCTGTTGGATGATATTTCTGTTTCAGGCCTGCTGCTAACATACAAATGGAAAAGCGACTTTGCATGATTTATGTAGTTACTAGAAAAACCTGGGTTAAGAAGATAATGATACTTTGTAGTGTATTGGGTACTATTTATTCTTAGCAGAGTAGGTTATAAAATCTGTTTTCTATTTGGCTCCCCAAGTGAATTCCAGTTGACATTACCTATCCTACTTGAGTACTCTGGACATGGAGAGCAGATAAAATATCCTGACAAACAACATCTTCATGTAAAATCAATAGCTAATAAGAAATCTGTCCCCTGAAGATGATAGCAATTTATCTTTAAAATTAAAATAAAGACTGCAAAATTTTGTCAAAGAGGAAAACAAAAAAATCTCTGTTCCTCTTTGTTTAGGTATTATTTGTGTGTTTCAGGTGCATATAGGACCCAGTTTGGACTTGATCAATTAAGGATAACTCTTGTTATCTTCATTGTACTTTTAAAAGAGACAGCTGCTTTCCTGCCAGACTGGGATTTCCAGGGAGGCACAGAGAAACTGGAATCATTTTAGGCCTTCAATCCTGTTCTCCACAGACCTTTGACTCAACAGGACTGAAACTTGGGCTTAAATCTTGCAGGGGTTTAAGTCTTCACTGTTGGGTTCTACCCCAGGTGTAATTATCTTACTGAACTGGAGTCTTCATACATAACCCTGGTCTTCCTGGCAGGGAATTTTTTTTTTAAAAAAAGAAAGGGTTTGAGTATAAAAAGGACAATTAGAAACTAGAAAGCTTGCTTGTACTTTATGAGCTTGTGTGTAGAGGTGGTCTTCGGTGTCCAAGTCAGTACCCAAGGCAATCCAGGCTTGGCATCCTCCTTATTTCTGCCCAAGGTGCCCACTTGGAGACCACCAAGGCACAGAGCTGGTGCAAGGCTGTGCTGTGCTCTGACATCTGGCACCAGCAACGCCAGCAGAGCAAGGCGTGGGAGAGAATCTCCAGGGCTGGTGGTGTGAGAGGCTGTGAGGCTGAAGATGTGGGGCTGGCTGTGTAATGGGGGCATTCTGAGAGCACAGCCTGGCAGGTGGCTTCTGAGGCATGGTTTTGGAAAAGCAATTAGGGGCCGGTGGGAATGGCACGGGTAAGGAGCCGGAAAAGGTGTCCTGAAGGGTGGAAGCCTTGCCAGGCTCAGGTGCCCTCCCAGCTTGAAACTGGGAGCCCAGTCAGGGAAGGAGGGGGAATAGCTGGAGCAAGAACCAGAAAAACCTGCTCACAGCAGCCCAGGATTCACATTACTCACACCGTTTTAAAACAGGTCAGGTTCGCTTTGGTTTCCAGGCAAAGGTGGCCAAACTGCCTAAGGACTGTTTTCAGCTCAGCTTACAGCAGTTCTGAGCTCCTGTGTGCCTGCTCACCATGTCACTCCCCCTGTGCCCTCCTACCCATCACCAGTGCAAGGTCTTTCCTGGGATTTAAGCCTTCCTAAGCAAAGGCTGGGATAGATGCATGCACAAGGACATGTTTCCCAGCCCACCTGAGGGGTGGTAACCGTGAGTGGTGGGATCACATCTAGGCACTCTCACCTCCTGACCTGCCACAAGCCTTGGAGCTCACACAGCAAGTTTGCTGCTTGAAGCTGGATGGGAGACTGCAATGGGAGATGCTCCCCATTGCAAAGGAAGTGTGGTCTGCCTCCCCCAGATGCCATCACAGGTGGGAAGCTCATGGCAGTGGTGCAAGCTGTCCTGCTGCAGGTCTCATCCACAAGCACCAGGGTCAGCCTCACATGATTTATCGGGTTACCATGGTCACCTGGGTGTGAGTACCAAAGATGAAACCATATTTTTGTTGGGAAGAAGGAGGGGAAAAGGATCTAACAGAGTTAGAAATCCGATTGTCAGAGGCTAATGGCAGTGTCTGCTTATTAGGCAACAATAACAGTAATTTACCTTTGAATCGCAATAATTCGTCATAACGCTTTCCACCTACCTCATGAACCCTCACTGCTTATCTCACCCCTCTTGTTCAGGGATCTGGAAGCATTTCATAAACATTAATTAATTATTCCTCCACACCCCTGGAAGCAAAGTAAACATTAGCCCAATTTTGCAGCTCGAGAAGCTGAGCTCACCTAAAGAGATAATAACTGAGCAGGGGTGCAGGAGCCCAGAGAGCAGGCCCCTATCCCATCTTTGACCACAAGCACCTTTCTGCAGACTGCTCTGCCAGTGGGCATAGGGGGCAGGATCCAGGCTAATTCAGTCCTTCATCCATGCATGTTCCTGTGCTTGCCTCCATTTTCAGGTGGCAGGAGAGATGTAAAAAGGGTGAGTGTTGCTTCTGCCTTGGAGACGTCTCACACTCATCACTATCTCATCACCTTCAAGCCTCCACCACAGGGACCAGGCACCTGCCAGCGTGTGAAGCACTTGCCATTATTCACAGTAGGACTCTCCCTTTTTTAAATTACTACGTTAATGACCCTAATCTGTCGGTGCGAGTGTGGTTAATCCCACAGCTCTGGGGACGAGTAGTTCAGAGATGTTTCCTCTCCTGCCTTCTCACACCTCACTTTGCATCCTAACCTAATGCTTCAGCACTGAGATGAGCCTGTGAGACCTGTGCAAAGCAGAAGGCACCACCCCTGTCCTGGCCTGAAAATCGGGCTACTGTGAGTAAACATCCAGGATGCAACAATAACAAATCAGGCAATCTCTCTCTCTCAGCCAAGGGATGTGACACGTGAGAGACATCCTGAAACAAGATGCTTGACGTTAAACCTCTGCTCAAATGCTTTGATGGATCTCGGGATCCTCTTCCCCTGAGGAAGAGGGAGTCTGTCACCCTGGATGTGGTGTGTCACGAAGATGTAAATTAAGGGGAGAATGTCCCCTGCAAATAATGAGCCTTGGCAGTGGAGGGGAGGATGAGACACCAAAGGTCCATGCAAGGTCAGCCTGTTGGGAAGGGGAATTTTTTTCCCCTGAAACCAGCAGTTGACTTTTGGAAGCCAAATGGGTTCCAGCATCAGAGCAGGAGGAGGGTTGTGTTTCATAGACAAGTCATGGTGGATTAAATGTAAATGAATCTGCAGCATGATAGACAAATGGGATCAGTGCCGGGAACCCCAGCTCCTGGTGGGGGATGGATTAGCAATGGGTACTGGTGCATTTGCACACAGAGAGGGAGTGAATGGCAAGGCAGGGAGGTTTCCAACATTGCCCTGCCTGTAGCGCTGAACGAAAGAGACATCTCCAGGCTCAAAGAAGAGAGGTCAAGCCTAGATAAACACTAGCTTGGTCCCCCATCAGAGAATCATTGAGGCATGAAGAAAAACTTTAACAGCTGCAATGCTGCTTTTGAACCTCCTAGTAAAAGGGAGGGTCAGGAGGTCAAAACTTTCAATGCCTCTGGGAAGAAGAGGACTTTTCCCCACAAGCCTTTGAAAAACCGAACTAAATTAGCATGACCACACTGCTAAATGCTTGGGAAACCCGAACGGCTTGGGTCACAGGCTGCCCGAGCAGCAGAATGGCAAAGAGCTGTTGCATTCCCATACTCAACAGCCATAATTAATGAGGCTATTTCCTAGGAGAAAAGCAGGTCTTCTGCCCAGCACCTGGAAGTGAAACAAAACCTTGCGAGATGTGCCCTGAGCATCTTTTCTTCTCCTGATACTGTCGCCTTTTCCCCTTTCTGTTTTCCCCATCCATTTTCTCTCTCTCACTTCCATCCACCATTGTTTCAGCTGTTTTTTCCTCCCCAGCTCCCAGTGTCACACAGCTCAGCTCGCTGTTTGAAGTGGGGAATGGCAATGAAGTTGTAATGATCCAGCCATGCTCTCCCCC
This sequence comes from Erpornis zantholeuca, assembly GCA_013400515.1. Taxonomy (NCBI): domain Eukaryota; kingdom Metazoa; phylum Chordata; class Aves; order Passeriformes; family Timaliidae; genus Erpornis; species Erpornis zantholeuca. The sequence continues at coordinate 327,915 of VZTN01031894.1, read as the reverse complement.
AGGATCGCTGAACGGGAATGCAGGAGCTTCAACTTAACTAAATCACCTTTTTTTCTTACTTTTTATTGCAAAAGGGATATGTAAGAGCCCTACTCCTCATTTTGAGTTATTCACTTCCACTTTGAAGGTAAATTTTTCTTGTTTGGACTTTTTATAAGAACCATTCTAGCAAAGACCAGCCAATGCATACTTCTGGAGGATGTAGAGATCTGGAATTTTTGGCTCTGACTCTATCATGGGTTTTACATTCATCTTGTACTGTGAGTATGCTGGGCACCACTTCTTATGAGACCTTTTGCAGGTCTTCCTTCACAGTGCTCACCACCAGAGATGTGAAAAGCGGAGGCACATGCACACCTTGCAGTGGCTGTCAGTGCTTTGGGGAAAGAGCTGGATGCCTACAAAGAGCAATCTAAAGACAAGACCAGTGTAGCCAAAAAGTTGACTGATTCTGACTGCAATCCTGCAGGCTGCTGTTGAGCATCCCCACTCTTATTCAGCCACAGGAGACAAGTGCTCAGCAACTTTTCCAGATCTGCTGCAGAAGTGGAAGGAATACTACCTTGAATAAAGCAGGAGGACAGGAAATACATCACATTTCAGAGGCCAGATGGCATGCCTTTGAAGGAGAGCAGCTCGTCTACCCACCAAATCAAGGTGTCTCCTTCCTGCAAGCCCTAGCCCAAGCAGGGCTGCAGGTGGAAATGAGGGGGTAGAGTCTGTAGTACCCCTGCAGTCAGCTGCAGGGCTCTGCGGTGCCGAGCCCCGATTTGGCTTTCCTGTGATGCTGCAGCATTTTTTCTTTCTCATGTCTCCTGTTGTCCTAGAAACAGAGGAAAAAATTTTTCTGGAGAAGCCCTTTTGTTACACTTGGTGCAGCATCTTCTGTCTCTCACCAAAACAGTGTGTGGTCAAAAAATAAAACCCTTGCCAGAAAATATACGGTGAGTTCAAAGACTTCCAAAGAAACCTGGAAAAACTTAATACCCTCCAAATTTTCCCAAAGCCCTAGGAGTACTGAAAGGGTCAATGGGCACTTTGTAATACTGCTACAAATAAGTGTTGAGCAACAGAAGGCAGTACTCTTGTTTATATATATATAAATATTTTTATAGATGTAATTATATGTATTATTTATACATATTGTTCAGAGAAGAGAGGTCCTCTCTTCTAGCTTTGGATTACAGCTTTTGAGGCAAAGGGTGTCTGCTGGAAGAGAAAGTCAACACACCATATGGTACTGACCACTTTTCACTGCTGGTGCCAGGACTTTCCTGGAAATGCTGGGATTTTGGGGACCATTGTCTATATTTGAGAGGGAAACTTATCTTCTGGGGAAAACACGCCATTCCATGTGCTCAGCCAGGCGAGGGATGCACTGGGTAATTTCTCTGAGGTCCATGAAGTGTTGTAGCTCTGTCAGGAAAGGATAGTGACACATTTCCTGAGGCTTGCAGGATCTGGAGGCACATTCCCACGCCCTGAAGGAGTCCATGGTAAGGGGAGAAGGAGAGGAAAGCAGGCGTGAAGGTCAGACAGCCATGATGCTGACCACATCTAGCTCCTGTAGGGAGCAGGGGCTGTGGGGCACCTCTGAAAATCTGGCTTCCCACTCTTTCCTTTTAGAAATGGGCCTGAAAAAGAGATTTTCCTTTACTTTCCCCTCCCAACCACAGCTCAGAGGGTTTTGAGTTTGTGCCAAAAGCCAAAACCCAGCAGCTCTGCAGATTCTGGTGCCTCAAATACCCATTTTCCCCTCATCCCCCACACTGACCATGGACTGTAGCATGGACTAACACTGCTGGGCTTGGGTGGCTGTCCTAGGGAAGATTTGCTCTGCTGAGAGAGGCTACAGCTGGTGACCTGCTGCTTACCCACAGTACCTTTGTACTCAGGAGGGGGTTTTTGTGCAAACATAATCTGTATCTTCAGAAGCCTCAGAACCAGGACACTTCTTCTTGTGCTCCTGAGTACAGCAGTAAGACAGCATCAACTTCTTTGGGGAAACTCAGATAGGATTACTATCTCATCTGCTGCTGGAGAGACCAAAGGACCTGCTTGGTTATGATTCAGCTGCTCAGGATGCTGAGACAGCATTGCTCTCCTCCCTAAAGCAGCCTGGCTGCTCAGTGTACAATGAGCATGTGACTTTTCAAAATTCTAAGATATACCTGTAGAAAACCCAGCAAGAAGCAGTGAGCACAAACCCAGATATCAGCTCAGTCCCTTTTCCTGGCCAGTCCCTGAATATCACCTCAGCATCACAGGAGCTGTAAGAATAAACCTGAAGGTAGACTGAGAGCTGTGGCTGGAGAGGATGGTTCATGAGCCAGTCTGGAAAAGCTCACCAGAGTGAAATTATACCTGAGACATTTTTATCCATCTCAGCTGATAGAAGGCGTGGAGAACTCCTTGCAGGGTGAGGAATCAAGGGAACACGCTGACATGTGAGTCAGAGTTAGTTTATTTATTTTTCACAGTAATAACTTTACAAATGAAAAGAGATTTCCAATATTTTAACAACCTGCTAAAGGTAGAAAGATTTAAAACTCAAAATTTTTTTCTTAAAAGAAAGACAACCATCCTTGCTAGTGGCAAATGAACCTCTGCTCAGCTTGTGTCTGATTGGGATCTCAGAAGAGTAGCCAACCTATTTAATAAGATATTTATCACCTGAGAACAGCCTTTGTTGTTTTCTTTTATAGATCTTTGTTCCCTCTTTGCTGTAAGGTCTCCAGGGCACGGTCTGTGTTACAGAGTGCCAGATGTACTATCTGATTTTAGGAGATCATAATTATGAGGAATATGTCAGAACAACAGAAAACTTCATTTAAAAACCCAATTAAAGCTGCCGAGTGACAGCTACGTACTTGTGAGTTGCATCACCTGCTAATCCCAGCAGCTTCCATGTGGAAGGGAGTAGTTAAGGATATTATAAACCTTAGCTAAGGATATCATAAGGTCCACATGAGATGGGGATTTTTCTGACTCTAAGTTAAAATGAACACACATTTTGTGGTGGAGCAGCAAATCTGAGATCTGTTTTGGAGCAGTCACCCGGGGTCTAATAGGTGGGTTATCCTCTCTGGTGAGTAGTAGGACATTTCACAAGATATTCTGGATAAAGTGTGTCTGGCACTGGGGTTGCACCAGGAGCACCTTCACCAGCAGAGACTTGGAGGATGGGATGCCAATGCCATCACAGCCATCCCCATTGCTTGGGGGGCTATGGAGGAAGGGCACTAGGTACAGGGTGGGGGAAGCTTTCGGGTGGGTTTTTGAGAGGTAGGATGGGAAAAGCTGACAGAGGGAGGAGGTGAGAAGTTTCCAAAGCCTCCAGCATGGCAGCAGACACCTGCTTCTTCCAAAACTGGCTGAACCTGTCTCCCTGCCGTCATCTCTGCGGTTTTAGGGCGTTTTAAGCCCCCGGCCAGCTGAAGGGCATGGGGCTTGAGGGCTGCACCCTCTTCCTGCACCAGGCCAAGCTCTTCCTCTCCAAAAAGGGGTTGTTTTCTCTGTTCTACTCAGGGGCCTGCTGGGGCAGGTGGAGGTCTGTGCCCTGCTGTTGGACAGGCTGGTGCTTCCAGCCAGGAATGAGCCTGCCCATATGGCCCCACAGAGGCAGGAGTCAGGGATAGGGAAGTACAGTGTGGTTTAGCTTGGTTCGTTTTTAGGAAAGGAGATTTTAAGTCTTCTTTTTAAAAAAATGATAACGTTTTCAGAATTTTTTAAAGATAATTTAATAACCTTCTTAAATAAAAGGATAATTCAATAATTTTTAGAAGTTTTTTATAAGAGTTTTATTTTTATTGGAGAGGTTTAAAGTTAAGAGTTTAGGGGGGAAAAATAGAATTTATGAGTTCTTAAAAAAACCAACCAAACAGCAGAATTTAAGTTTTTATTTTAAAAGCAGAATTTTAATGTATTGGGTTTTTAGAGGGGTTTTACGACTTTTTTAAAAGAGAAGAATTTAAGGTTGTTGGGGGAGGTTTTAAAAGAAGAATTTCAGACTTTTTTTTTTTTTTAAGAAGAATTTCAGAGGTTTTTTTTTTAACAGCCGAGGTGACAGTGCGAGTTTCGTGCGTGGGGCGGGGCTCACCTGGCGGGGGCGNGGGTGTCCGCGGAGAGAGCCGTCCCCGGGGCAGCCGGCGCCTCGCCCGCCTGGCAGGGCCCACTGAGGTGGGGGACAGCCCCATAGGGCTGCAAAGTGGGGCAGGGGCGGCGAACAGCTGGCTTGGGGCAGGGCGCCGCAATAACCCCGGATCCCGTAAGGAGAGCCCGGGTTGGTGACTTGGAGCGGCGTTCGGCGCTGGCGAGACCCCGAGCCCTTCTGCCACCTGCCCGGTGCCGCGCCGGTCGTGTCCCGGTCGGTCGAGCACCGGGTGGCCTTCCCCAGGAGCTCCGGCCACCAGCACGGGGCACCCAGGCCCCGCCGGCAGGAACAGCATCGCGGCCCCGCCGGCGCTGCAAACGCTGTCCAGAGCCCCCAGCGGAGGAGCCGAGGCGGCGTGGGGGTCTCAGCTGGCCGTGCCAGGAGCCCCCTCCCTTCGCATCCGTGGGGCAAAACCGCGCGTCCTTTCTCCCTGCGGAGACGTCTCCGTCTCCCCTAGGAGAGGGGTTAAATTCCTCGATAAGAGCCAGGCTCCAGCCGCATAGTTCTGATGCCTTCTGTGAACTCTGCCGGCAGGTTGGCAGGTTGTTTCGTAACTCCACTTGTGGCCTCCTGCGGGGAGGAGAAGGGGGGGGGACGGGACACCAAATTCTTCTCCTGTTTTTTTTTCCCTGCCCTGCAACAGCACTTTGTAATTGCAGGTTAAAAACCCAAACGTGGGTTCAAGGGTGTTGTAGAGTAGAAAGGGTCACAGCCGTGCACATCTGACTCAGAGTGGCTGCCTCAGGCACAGCCCATGGCACTCCCCCCGGGGTGGCTGATTTCAGGAGAAATCAGGCGGAAACGGGTGAGAAATGGTCGAAAGAGGCGAGACGGGAGCTTTGGCCGCTCCTCGCCGAGAGCCGGGCCCCGCTCCCCGGGATGCCGGCGCTAACGGCGCGGGCCCCGTGCTCTGCCGGGACTTGCCAGGCAGGCACCGGGCCCCGGCAGCGTGTGGGAGCACGAATGCCAGAGCTCCGCTGTCAAATGGCGGGGCCCTGGCGCCTGCCGGAATGGAGCAGCGCTGCTGCACACACCTGTCAGCTCACCTCGAGGGGCAGCTCTGTGGGGAGCTGCACTCCTCATGAGGCAGGAATTGCAGCTCTTCTAAGGGAGAAGAGAGCAAACCGTGTGCACATGCTGTATCTGCAGTGGGTAGGAGTGGGAAGCATTTTCCGAACGCTGCTTGTTTTCCTTATCAGGCAGTGCCGGTGGTGTCTTCTCAGGAAGGGGCTGTGGGGAAGGGGGGATGTTCTTACCTTCTGCTGGTACCGTTGGAATGCCAGGAATCCTCCCACATCCCAGTTATCTGCTGGGGGAGCCTGAGCACGGCGCCTGGACTCCCTCTCGGCATAGCTCCGCTGGCTTCCCCATGCCCTCTTGAAAGAAACAGCATGGAAATCCAGAAGCTCCCACAGGTGCACACATCTTCCTGAAGCCTTTATTCCACCATGTTGTACAAAGTAGTGGGGCCAGGGAGTGCTGCTTGCAGCAGCTGAGGGTGCCCAGCACTCACAGCTCTGAGCACTGCGGTGCTGGGGGTCCTGCACCCTTTCGTAGCAAGGGGATGCCAGTTGCTCTAAAATATACAACTCTTTGCAAATGAGCGTGAGAGGGACATGGGAATTAGTTGTACCCAGGTCTTAAAGAGGCAGACCCGAGCAATAATCTGGCAACGTGTGTGCTGTCCACATCCATAGTGGAGATGTGTCCTGTGGTTCCCTTCCCTATCACCACGTGCTGCAGGGAAATATTGCTTGAGTGCATCTTCATGGTCCACAGTGGTTCGTCCCTTCCTTGTTTTTCAGCATCTCTCTGTCCTGTCTTGTTCACGTTGCCTTCTATAGCAGAAACTCCAGTGGTGGCTTGGAATTGACCTAAGCTCACGTTCTGTTGTTTCTCCACATGCTGGGGAAGGAATGCTTTGGGACCAAATCCAGACAAAGGGTCAATCCTCCCCAGCTGGGAGGCAATGATGTGTGTGCCAAGGCTTCAGAGCATTTTCTGATGTCATGCAAGGTTGTGTGCTGTGGTGAGCTAGGTAGAAATCCAGGTGCTGCTTGACAATGGGTTGCTCTGTGCCCAAGTGTAGATAAAGGGGTGAGGGACACTTTAAGTGTCAGCTCTGTGTGTATGCATTGTTTTCAAGGGCATCTTTTTAAAGGATGTTCTTCCATCTGCCCCAACTTGTCTATGCCCTTGTAAACTTGTGTACTCAAATTAAAGCATAAGCGTGGCTCCACTGAAGGTTTTAACAGAATCCTACTGTTGCAAAGGATTGCTAACATTTTTATGTCCTTCCATTTTTTCAGATGCCAAGTTCAGGAGCTCTAAAAGCAGCTGATTATCTGGCTTTTTGTGGGCTGGAGTCAGCACTTTCTTGAGGGTTGGGGTGCTTCCAGCTGCCCCAGGCTAGTCATCTAGAATAACTTGTTGCTTTAAAAAAAAAAAAAAAAGAGTGGGGGGGAATAACCTGAAACACTTCTTAACCAAGCACGTGGATGCACCAGCCCTAAACTGGAAACTGTGGTGCAGATGAACATCCTCTGAATTTGAGAAGATTTTTTTCTATTGCTTCCTAACTGTGCTGCTGTACAGGTCTTGCTGGAGCTCTTCATCTTAGGAACCACATGCTCAACCTTCCTGTGTCCCCACAGGTGCCTCCCACATATCTGGTAGGACTGACAGTGGAATGTCACAGTGCTCTCAACGGCCTTTTGGGGTCCAGAGCCCCCCATGGATGTCCTCCACGGTGTTAGACCTAGCATTGTGCTCCTGAGCATACCAGGGACTTTGGAAGCACCTAGAGCATCCTGCAGGAGAGTAGCTATGTTGGCAGAGAAGCCCAGTGAGTGGCAGCTTCCCCTTTGCTCCCTGCTTTTCCTGCCAGCCCAGGGAAACCACTGGCACCCAGGTGGTGTTGTGAAGCTGTCTGACAGGGAGAGCACTTGTAGGTTGGGTTCCTGCTGGTTTAATGATTCCTGCTGTGAGCATTGCTTCTCCCCAGGAAATGTGAGTGTGCAGCAGGGAGCTGGTCTCTGCCTCTGGATGCTTGCCTGAGGCAGCTGGTGGTGTTCAACAGGTTGGATAAACACCATAGGCATCTCTAGATAAGAATAAAGATGGGTCGTGTTGGTTTTTTTGGAGGCTTTGTGTTTTCTGTTTTCACTTGCCAATTTTTATTTTCCTTTCCAAGTTCTGGCAATGTTTGGAGGTGTCAGCACTCCTTTCTGCTGAGAGCCAAACAAACTTGCAGTGGAAATGCTGGATGGACCTCTTTGCAAGTTGTGATTGGTGCTGGCTGGTTCCTGCAACACGAACATGCACACTCTTCTCTGAGCTTAATTGTCAGAAAGCAGCTCGTGGTCTGCCTGGGTCTTGACCAGTATGCCCAGGTCTTTGCTTGCTGATTTGTGTCTGTAGAAAGTTAGGTGTTTCCCATGCTTGCTCTGAGGTCCTCTCTCCTTCCTCTTCTCCCTGTCCCAATTCCTCTGGGATGGGACTTTCTCAGGGCAGCTTGTCAAGTCCTCAGGGTCCCATCCCAAAGCAGTGGCTCTGTGAGGCTGTTCTAGCTTGGGCACAAGGTTGCACCACATCACACATGGTCCAAGATATTCCCAGCTGCCCACCATCAGTGGGGGGAAAAAAAGCTGTGTCTGCATAGGCGTTTGTGCATAAAGAATTCCTGTAGTTATTTGAGGGTTTTTGCTGAGTTTTTAAAAGACCTTTTCTATTGCTCTTTCTAGTCTTTTAAAAATTATGCAAACTCAGCATCATATATTGGAAAAGGACATTTGCTCTCCCACTCTGTAACAGAAGCATCCTTGGGACCCAGGAGTGGAGGTGCTAGAAACATGGCTTTGAATCGTTGAGATGCTCCATGCTGAGGACTAGCTGTCCCTCAAAGCTACTTCTCAAGTATTTTCTGGAGTGCCTTAATGCAGTTTGAGGATTGCCTAGGCTGGCAATTGGATTTGGTCTTGTCGTCTTTGAATTAATTTGGCTTTTTAATGACCTGCTGGGAGTATAAAGAAGTTGGGCTAGGAAGTTCAAAAGTACGTATTTCCTCAAAGCAACCCCATGTGAGCATTAGCTGCCATGAGGATTAAGCACCAAAATATTTTAGAAGAAACAATATATTTTTATTGAGTCTCCCACTCCGTGCAGGCAGGAGTGCTGGCCCAATCCCCAGCACATGTTCCCATCCCATTTTGGTCCTTCAGGTATCACTCAGAGCTGGACCTATGTATGGAGCAGGAGATGGAGCCCTTCACTGGCACTAAAACCCCTTCAGTCAAAGGTCCAGCAAGGCAGTTTGGGGAATTAGAGTTGGTCATGCAGCCATGATTTCCATCACTTGTAGGACTGTGATTTGTACCCCTGGATGGATGTCCCAGATGCACTTGCCTCTCCGGAGATATGCCATGATTTTACTGCTTTAAAGAGCTTATTGTCTCTGGGTGGCTTCAGGCAGGGATTGATAGCACCTCCACCTAATTAGTCTTGTGCCAGGTAGTGTGAAAGCAGAGACTTCTAAAATACCCCAGGGTCTTATCAAAGGTTTCAGCCAGGATTCATTCTGAGTCTCTTGTTTATTTGTCTTTGTGTCTTTTATTTGCATGTGATAGAAAGGAGCCTATTCAGCTCTCTACAAAGGGTCATTAAAATCCTTTTTAATCCTACAAAGTTATAAATAAATATCCACAACAGCATGCACCTGCATATTCATCAGTGCATCCTATCCTCTGGATACCCAGCAGTGTGTCCTTGACATGTGGCTGCTTTTTGAAGCAGGGTAGGAAACTGCAATTTATTCTGGAAATGGAGAATAAAATCTGGAAGGGTTATCCCTGGTTGTGCATTTGCTAATTTGTTAATTACCCTCTCCTGTAGGAGGAGAATTGGAGTGGAAAGAGGATTGCTGGTGGCTGACACCAGCACTTCTAAAGGAGGCTGGAAGGTAGGTTGGAGGGACAATACCAAGATTTGTAGGTCATTTGGCTTTTCTATGTCCCTGGTCCTACTTGCAGGAGAACTACAGAGCCTGAATTTTCGTGTAATCCTATGGAGATGAAATTCTTGATTAATTTGACTGGAGACAGGGAGAGTGTCTGTCTCCACTTGCATTGTAGGTGGCCAAGGTTCTTCTCGTCCTCTGGGCTGGGCAAGCATCTCAAGGAAGCTGTGCTTTGAGGGTTGTTTCTAGCTCTTCTGGGGGCATTGGGAGAGAGACCTCATTGGCTGGGTTTTCTCCATTTTGGTCTTGCCCTTGAAGGTGGGGGGGGGAATGGAAATTCTCTTCTTTGGCTGGGGAGAAGTATTTCCAAGGCTTGAGCAGGCTCTTCCCTCTCAAAATGCCCCCTTGTGTTTTGCATGGTAAATATAAGCAGTGTTCTGACTTGGGGAATGGACTGTGTGTAATAACAGGGGAATGTTCACAAATTGCATCATGCTTTCACTGATGACTGAATTCCGTGGAATATGAATGCAGCAGAGATTCTGGACCTGCTGGCATATTAGTGCCAGGGTTTTGTTTGTGTGGATGCTTTGGCAAATACCCCTCAGAGCTTGCCTTTTAAGAGCTGGATTGTGAGTCATCCCCTAAAGATGATGCACCTAATCTAGATCAGCCTAGAGCCCCAAGATACCTAGACTTAGTCTTGCCCCTGTCCTGGGAGCAAAGCTAGGTCCATCCTGGGCATGGTGTCAGGGTGCATGCAACTGCACAAGAAAAAAGAGCGTGGCAGTGCAAAAGCCTTTCCTCTTTCCCCTCTAATCTATGCACTCTTGCTAATTTCGCTTCTCCCCCTTGGGAAGAAACTACAGATTTACTTCCAGCTGCTTTCAATGAAGTCACTCTTCACATGTGGGACTGGGGGTGATGGTAATGGTTACAGGAATAGCAGGTGCTGTCAATGGTTCCCTTGCAAACTTTCATGTTTAGGGCAGACTTTCCCAGCCAGCCCTGCCAGCTCTTCTCCCCCCATGGACAGGAACCATTAGTGCTGCAGGGGAGAAACACGATGCGGGAAGGTGTGAAAGATGATCCTTCCGCTTCCAGGCTGAAGCGCTGTAATGTGAGTGTGTGCAGTAGGTGGAGGGGTGTTTTTGCTGCTTTTAATTTATAATGAGCTTTTGGTTGGTGGCTCATCTGTGGGGTGGACTGACTAGTAATCATCCCTAAAATGTCACTGCCTGTGATTCTTGATGTTTCATATGACTCTCAATGCTGACCTGCCATGGCCACAAATCTTAATCTTGTCTAAGAGGGAGAAAAGGTTTCCCAGCTTCCTCACAGTTCTGTTTCTGAAGTTGCCATGTAGGTCTGATACTGTAACAGACCCTAAACATTGGGTTAAAAACTAGAAATCCTGATGGGTAGGGGTGGGATGGAGTGAGTGTCTTTGACATCAGTCATGATGTGAGCCTCCCTTCCCTAAATCCCTGCCGAAGGCCATCACCCTCAGGACCGTCCCCATCCTGAGTCACAGCCCTGAGCAGGATTTGTCCCTGACTCTTTCCTGCCCTGTTTACCATTGGCCAGCCTCCCCAGGCATGTTAGCATGGATCTGTAATTTTTGGGAGGAAGTGGAGCAGAAAATTTCTAAGTCTCTATTTTTCTCGTAATGGGGGGTTGCTGGTGTGGTGCTTTTGGCTCTGTCTGAGAAATCTGTCTCTTTGGGCAGTTTCTGCAAGATTGGAAGATCCTTGTGTGGGACGCGTTCCCCTTGGGCTGACAGAGGATTTTGGTGGTGGTTAGTGACTTCTGGCTCAAGTCATGCTTTAGCTCTCAAGCATGCAAATACCACAAGACATAGTTTTCCTTTGATCTCCTTTATTGCAAAAAGCCCTTGAAACACAGATGTAACTTTTGCTGATGCCAAGTGTGCATTATGCACTGTAGGATGCCCCCAGCAGAAGCTGTTTGCTATTGAAGGGCAGCAGACCCTGGGGGTGTTTGGGCTCAGTTCCATCCACACATCTCTGCTAAAAGTGCACCTTCAGGTTAAATTACTTATTTTGGTAATTTGCTCATTTTTAGGGCTTTCTGTCAGGCACAACTCGTCAGAGTAGGGAGCTGGTTGGGGGATGATGGGTGAACTGAGGATATGGGGCTATTATGGCCACCCCTAAATATGCTGCTTGGGTGTGAATTAGAGCCCTATACCTGCTGCTTCCTTGCTCCTGGGTGCTTGTGACTGCCTTTCATAAGAGCTGGTGGCTTCCTTAGGCCTGGGGGGTGAGAAGCACTTGCACACCCTCCCTGTGACAGCAGAAGGGTGAAGAGCTTCCTCTCTGGGCTGTGACCACTCTGGTGGGACTTGTTTGTCACCTCTTGAGCTTGTTTAACCCGTGTCAACTCTTTGAGCAGGGATGAAGTAACCCGTTTGCTGCTCCAGTTTGGAGCTCTGTGCAAGCATCCCACCCACACCCTTATGGCCCCCATGCTGAAGGACAGGACACTTCCCTCTTCAGTAGGTGACCCTTTGGGCTTCCTTGCACCAGGCCAGGGGATGTGTTCCTTCAGGATCCTGAGGCCAACATCCTCAGGTCAAGCTGGAATGGTGGAAAGGTCATGCACCAAGTGGCTGCAGGCAGGGGCTTTGCCTGGTGCTCCCAGCTGCGGTGGCATGGACCATTGGTGGTGCATGGACAGCTTGTTCAGAGATGTGGATGGTCATCTCTACCCAGTCTGGGAAGTGCCACGGCCTCAAACCTTGCCATAGCTGATCCATGCTCAGTGTTGGCTCTGCCAGCAGTCAACCCTGACTGTGGCATTGCCTTCTGTTCTGGGATGGACATGGAAAGCCAGCACAGCTGCTTGGTCCCTGCAACAGATGAGCCAGGGGCAGGTGGTGTCACTCCAAAAGAGAGTCCTGAGGCAGGAGGACACTGTTCATGGTCTGGACAGAAACCCAGACCATGTCTCATCTCCTCCAACCTGCTGCAGGTGCTGTCAGGAGGCTTCAGTTATTTATGGATCTTCTCTGTGTTGGTCACCTGAGTAACCAGGTGGTTTCAGCAGGTGGGCAGGTACCGTCTCTCCCCTTTGGTGCCCAGGTGCTTCGAGCAGGGAGCGACTTGAGGAAGTGTTAAATAGCTGCTGGATGTGTCACCACAGCAGTTGCTGCAGGACAGTGAGTCACAGCCAGCCTGCCAGCACCCCAGCATGGAGGATGGCAGCACAGGCTACCCCTCCCCTCCACACTTGCTGCTTACTCTTGTGTTGGGTTGGGGTTTTTTTATTGGTGTGTCTGCACATGGCCAGGATGAGCACCCCTCTGGCACTGGGTGAGAGAAGAGCCAGAGGGTCAGGTTTGAAGTAGAAATAAAACAACTGAGAGTGCCCCAGCATTTTCCTGGACTGCATCCAAAGGGGGATGCAAAGCTGCTGGTCCCCATGGACACCTTGGTGCTTCCTGGATGGCGGGCCCATCACAGCCTGCTCCCAAGTACAAATGCAGTTTATTAACTTTGAGCCTTTATGACCCTACCCGCAGCCCAAACCCTGACACAAAAGGCCAGTCTTCTGGATTCCTTTTGCTTTTAATTAGACTTTCTTGGAAGCCTTCCCTGTGGTGCTGTTCTCCTGCCACCTGGCCCTGTACCCAGCTCACTGCCGGGGTGCGCATAGTGAGAGAGGAGAGTGAACCTGCAAAAATGGGTGAAACCTTAGGGCTGGCGGGTTGCCCATCTCAAAACCTTTATTCTGGTCCCAGATGGTCCCTTTCAGGAGCTGTGGTAGAGGTGTTTGGGGTGCTTTGGGATTTGGGTTGCAGCAGGCCTTGCTGTTGTGTGCAAAATGGGTGTTTTTTTCCAAAGCAGATTTTGATATCTTTTTTTTTTATTCTTGTATGTGGCAAAATGTAGTAGAAGGGCTGTTGCAAAGTGCTTGCAGTCCTTGCCTGGAAGGTGCTGTCTCAGCTTCTGAGAGGAGACACGGCAGGTGGCCCTACAAACCAGGGGTGGTCCTCGCTTCTGTGAGAAGGGTGACAAGCCAATTGTCTTGGCTGGATGTGTATTATTTCAGGTCCAGGGGAGGTCACCAAACCCTTGTGAGTCCCAGAGGCCATCAGGATGGCAGTTTGCAAAACAAAATGTATATCCTCCTGCACGTGCAGAAATACTCCTTCATCTTCTCTTTCTTTAGCCTGACAGTTTCAGGGAGGCTGGGAGACAGCAGTTCCAAGAATCAAAATAAAGCTGCAAGATCTGAGATTTTTAATTTTTTAATTTTTTTTTTGTGTGTGTGTCAGCATTTGAAATTCTGACTTTCAGTTAGGAAATCTGTTGAAGTCATGGTATGAATCATCCCTACCCTCAATTTTGGGACCCATCACATGGGGAAAGGGAACAGAAAATTAGTCATTTTGTTAATCTGCTCCCAATAAAAATTATTTAGAAATCCATAGTGGGGAGGGGATAAGAATAAAATGAGCGGCCTTTGGGAGCAGCCATCATGTGTCCTGGCACCCACAGCCACCTGCTGGCTTCCCTGGTGCTTTTCCTCTGCCTATTTTGGGGCAGAGGCAGGGCCTGCCAGCTGCCTGCACTTCTGGTTCATGATCAAAGCAACCTACTAGGGCAAATACAAACAGAGGCAGCTGGAAACCCGCCTTCTGCTGGGAAGCTGCTCTTCCCCAAGAAAAGTAATTCTTGCCCCAAAAAAAGCCCATTATTTCTCCTACCTGGTGGTGTAACACAGGCACCCACTATTAATGCAGAGGGTCAGCAGAGAAACTCATGAAGAGGGGGGGGTCTATATGCAAGTGGAGCAATGAGACTCTCCCCCAGCTGCTGTGGTTTTGAGTGATGGTAAAGAACTGGGTAAAGAACTGAGTGGGTTGCAGCAAAGGTGATGCTGGGGGCAAGGTGAATGTTTTTAGGTATATTGCCTGGTGGGTTTTAGGGTGGGTTTTTTTTGAACTAGGGTGATGCTGAGTTCAGCCTGTGATGTCCCTCCAAAGCTGGAACTGTTCAAGGAGCATTACAGGTCCCCTCAGATAAGGATGGGAACCTGCAATGTTGTCCTGTCAGCTCCCTCATGAGGCCAGGGATTTGGGGGAAGAGGGGCAGCCAGGCTGGTTTTGAGTGGGAGCTGATCCTCCCCAGAAGGCAGGGGGAAGGCAGGCAGAGAAAGGAGCATCCCTCAGCCTTATTTGACAATGCCTTCCAAGGGGGCAGATAACATCCTGTATCTGGCAGTGAGCTGGAGATGACTCCCAAAATCCCCAGAGGTTACAGCAAGAACCTGCAGTGCTTGCAAGGATCTGTGGAAACAATAAAATCCATTGGATTTTGGGGTGCTGGAGAATGTGGTGGGGCATAGGCCCTGGATGCTTTTTGGGGGGTTTCTCTTATATGAGGAGCAAAGCTGGCTGCCCCTCTCCCAGCTTTTTGGCAGCAATGTGCCGCATGCTGGGCTGCTGGTAAATGATTGCCTGGAGCGCCAGCCAAGGCGGGGCCGGAGGTTGGTGCCTGGTTTGAACCCGGACAGGTGCCCGGGACCCGTGTGCCCACAGCCATCCCGCTCCCACAGCCCACAGCGTTCGGCAGCCACTGGATTTTGCAGGCAAGGTGGGACTGTTTAGTGTGACTCAACAAGATGGGTTCTTTTTTCTTATTTATTCTTAAGCTCCTGGCCCCCTTACTGGGTCATGGCACAAGAAGCTGGATTTGAGACTAGCTTGGTCTCTGGCCAGGGAAGAGGAGGGGGTTAGGGAGTGCTCTCTGGGGTGTGTTGCATTCCAGTTTTGGTGTTAGGGTGCTGCTGTGGGGGAGGTTGGGGGGAGTTGTGAACAACAGTGGTTTCAGGGTGAGTTGGGTGGTGCCGCAGTGGCACCTGGACTTTGCTCCATGCCGGGGGACGCTTGCCGCCTTGAATACACAGGATCGGGGAGTGGTGCCAAAACGCAGCTTTAAATTTAAATCTAGCAAATTTCAGTGGTTTGGGGCTTAGAGGGAGGTGGGCCGAACCCAAGGTGTCCTTCAGCCCCACAGTTTTCCCCGGTCGCTCGGCCAAGGCAAACATGAGCTCAGCGCCGAGGCATTTGCGACGGCTGCTCTGTGCCCGTGTTTTGGAGGTGGGCAGGGAGGTGGCACCAACAGGACCCGGCACCTGCGCAGAACGTCCTCACCAAGCCGTGTCTTCCCTGGTTTCTCCTTGCATTTCTCACAATGTGATTAAAATTCCTCATTGCTGGAGACAGGACCCTTCAAGCCCTCCCTTTGATTACTCAAGTAGGCAACAAAAAAATAATGAAGAAGTGGAGTTTAACCTAAGGTTAAGCTTTCTCACAGCCTGGCTGCAAACTTGGGACACCTGGAGCAGAGGGATGGCAGGGCTGCAACCAGTTAGGTGAGGTTGGGAAAGCAGCTTGTGACCCCCTGGATGGAGGGCCTGGAAATTTTGTCTATGTTCCTCCATCCAGGGCTTTCAGACAAGATTGATACTGTCAAAACCAGTGTTATAGCAGGGAAAATAGATACATTTTTGCACAGTATTTGAAAACACTGTAAGCTCAAGTATTGGAGTTCTTTACAGCTTGTGCTTAATTTTTTTAATTTATGACAGGTGCAGTCGTTGAGCTGCTGGAAGAGCAGGATTTGGGTGTGCCCAGGCTAACAGGTGTTGTTATAAGGTAGTAGTAGCTACTGGATGGGACTTGAGATGTGTCCCGGTGTTGGTCAGAGCCTGGGCTTTGTCATGGGTGTTTATGTCTGGCTCCCCCTCCCAAACCCTACCTTTGGTCATGCTTTTGTTCAGAAAGAGGCTTTATTTTAATTTCTTAATCCCTCTTTGATAAATTGAGATGGACGTAAATATGAAAAGATTAAAATGTGCATTATCTGCACCTTCCCTCTATATCATTGCAAAAGCAGGCAGCCAGCAATTCCTTTGCCTTTTCCAATGTTGTTTAAAAAATCCCTCACTGCCATTCTGTCAAATTGCCAGAGAAATTGCAGTGAAAGTCCAGCAAACCCATTAAAAGATTGTGCTCGCAGCAGAAATAACCTGGGCACCTTTTGGGCACCACACAGGCACGCCAACCCCATCGTTTCCCGCCATGGCAAGATTTAGACCCACTGTCCAGACACGAGGGAAAAAAAATTATTTTCTTTGCAGATGAATATCAGTGTTTAGTAACATCAGAAAAATGCAATCCGTGCACAGGGTGGCAGCGAACAACTTCTTGGTCTAGGATTCACCCCATGGAATGATGATTTAATTACACTGCTTTTAAAGTGTCTTGGATTCCTCGTTAGTGGCTTGGGATGGAAACCTGGTTTCTTTTCTCCCCACAGGCAGCCTGTCCTGCAATGATCCAGAGCACCTGAGGCCCGGAAGCCGTGGGGATGGAGCTGAAGGTCTGGGTGGATGGGATCCAGAGGGTCGTGTGTGGAGTCTCAGAGCAAACCACCTGCCAGGAAGTGGTCATCGCCCTGGCACGGGCCATTGGTGAGCCATCTCCATCTGCTGGGGGGTTGCCCTATCTGCAGGCTCTTCCTGGGAAGAGGAGTCCTTGGGTGGGTGGAGGTTTTGCCTTGTGGTAGTGGGGATGCCTGTGGGGCAGCACCCCTGCTGGCCTCTACTTTCCCAACCTGATGTGCTCACCTCCTCCCGGCAGGTCAGACGGGCCGCTATGTGCTGGTGCAGAAGCTGCGGGAGAAGGAGCGGCAGCTGCTGCCGCTGGAGTGTCCCTTGGAGTCGCTGGCCAAGTGCGGGCAGTATGCCAATGACGTGCAGTTCATCCTGCGGCGGACAGGCCCCAGCATGGCCGAGCGGCCCTCCTCGGAGGGCGCTCCCCAAGCTCCTGAGAGGACGTTCATCCGGGCCAGCTTGCCCATCAAGCCCAGGCTCGCCAGCATAGATGGACCCCGTTCCAGGGAGCCAAAAAAATCCATGACCTTCAACCTGGGTCCTACTGGCTCCAGCGACTTGTTCACTGTGAGCCGATGGAGGCACCAAACACGGGATGGGATAGACTTGGAGGGTGGTGGGATTATCCAACCCTCCAAGGAGGAGCTTTTTAGGAGGGTGCTGCAGCAGCAGGAGCAGCTGCATTCCTTGGAGGCCCATGGGGACACCCTAGAAATGGACCTACAGCTCTGGGAGCGCAGCCGACTTGCTGGCCAGGAGAATGAGATCCTCTATCTGGAGCAACTGGTGCGGAGGAATGAGACGGAGCTGGGTGAGGAGGAGTTTTGGCAGAGTGAGCTCCGGCTGGAAAAGGAGTGTGAGCGGGAGCGGCAGGAGCGGGTTAGGAACCTGCGGGCCAGCCTGGAGGAGTACACCCAGAGGATCTACGAGCTGAGTGTCCGGACTGAAGCCCTGCAGGAGGAGATCCAATGGGAGATGGCTGAGAGGGCCAAGAGGGGCAAGGAGATCTCTGTGCCCAGTCCCATAGAGCTGGAGGACATGGCCACCAAAATGAAAAGGGACCTGGAGGCCAAGGTCAAGCAAGGGACCCAGCTGGAGAGCAACCTGGCCAGCGTGGAGAAGGCCCTGGAGGAAGCTGAAAAGAACCTTCAGGTAGATAGGACTGGGTTGAGCCACCCCATGGGGTGGTAGGACTTTCAGGAGGGGATGGGACCAGCTTTCCAGCCACATTAGACCAATGGGTTGAGTGGGATTGGTTAACCCACCTGTCCAGTGAACCTGGGGCTGGGTGCACAGCTCTCAGCAACAGTGATCACTGTCAGAGGGACACCACCACTCTTTCCCCACTGGCACGGGGTCCCACACCCATCACTCACCATGCAAGCTGCGTCTGGGATAATGCTTCTGCTGACTGGTGCACCAGGAGCAGAGCATCACTCTGCTCCAGCACAGACAATGGTGCTGGAGTAAGTGGTCCATGTGTGGGATTGGTGGCATTGGCACAATGGTCAATGTCATCTTGGATGAAGGAGTCACAAAGGGGGTAGCACAGGTCCCCATGGTGCCTGTGCACAAAGCTTTTTGGCCATGCAGTGCTTGGGCTCATGGTGGGAGGCTGCACGGTGTGGAGATGGCAGCTCTGGGGCTAGGCTGTGATGCCCCCCAGCTCACCTGTTGCAGCCTTCCAGCATCCGAGGGTCAAGGGGCTGTGTGACTGCTGCCTTCCACCCACCGGGTCCCTTTTGGTGGAGCAAAACGGGGAAGCTTTTACCCAGCCAGGCGTTCCCCAGGCTGTCCATGCTTTTAGCATCTTTCCTTGAGCATCTCATTTGCGTTTGGCATCTCCCAGCACGGCGGCGGCTGCCGTTTGATGGCTGCTCGCACCCTCTTGTGGAGATGCAGCAAAGCAGGGCTGTTCCCAAACCAACGCCTTCTCGTCCCCACTGCCTGGGCACCCCCGTTCCTGCAGGCCCTCGGAGGGGCGGCCGAGCCACAGTACCCCGAGGTCCCCTCTGCTGGCTTCGGCAGGGTGAGCTCCAGCGAGGGAGCAGCCCCAGGGGATGAGTGCCAGCCGGCTTGGGGCATGGGGGGAACATGCGGCTCACCCTGTCCCCCCCTCGGTGTGTGTTTTGCAGGCCCAGACCCAAGAGCTGGAGGAGTTAAATAAGGAGCTGAGGCAGTGTAATTTGCAGCAGTTTATTCAGCAGACGGGGGCCACGGTGACTGTCCTGCAGGCCAGGTCCGAGGAGGACGCCCAGCCGGAGCCGAGCCCGTGCGAGCTGCCAGCCTACCGGAGAAACGGAGGTCAGCACGCTGCCGCTGGCTCGGCCGCAGGGGCTGCTCCGCGGGACCCCTGCCCGCTCCCTGCCTCCTTCTCCAAGGGGTCAGCCCCAAAGCTGACCAGTTCTCCCCTGGGCACTTAGGTTAGGCAGGTGGGGGCTTGTGTGCTGACATGGCAGTCGCTCACCATTCCAGGGGGTTTCAGAGATTTGCCAACCCTGGGGCTCCTTCCTCCTCCGCAGTGAAGCCTGGGGGCTGCTCGTAGACATGCTCAGGAGTAGGATCCTGCATTGCTGCTTTTGGGGCCGAGGTGGCTGCAGGGAGCTTTCCTTCACAGCCTCGCTCATGTCACCACAGCGGCTGCGGCAAAAGGCAGGTGCCTGAAGGCCAGCATCAGTCCCCGGGGGCTGTGGGCTGGTGGGGACATGCTCTGGCCGCCAATGACCTTTCTGTGTTTGGCGAGGGAAGGGTGGTGCCCAGGGCCTTGTCTGCTTCCTCACAGGCATGAGAGGCGGCAGCGGGGGGTTCTCATGGAAAGGGACCTGGTCATTTCTCGTCTGGAGCACCCGGAGCGGGTGAAGTGGCTGCCCTGTGGCGCTGCGGCGGCTGTGCCCAGCGAGGATGGGAGGCTTGAGTCCTGGCTGAGCCGGATGTTTTTCCCCATCCTGTAGGTTTTTCTCCCACCGCTGGCACCGACTCGCCTCCCCAGGTCAGCAGCAAGCAGCTCCTCGGCCATCCCAGGACCCTGCCGGAGCCCCTGGTGTCCAGCCTGAACCCCGAGGGTGCGTATGTCCCGTGGGGCCCTGGGAGCGTGAGCTGGATTGCAGAGGATGGGTGGGAAGAGGGGAGAGGCTTTTGCTGCCCAAAATGGGCTGCAGAGAGCAAGCGTGTGCTGGTGGTAGGAGGCCAGAGCTATTTATAGATGCCATTAGGAAGCGCAAAGCTCACACTCCGGCAGTCTCTGCTCTGCTGCCAGGGGCTCACACGCTGGCAGCCCAGCTCTCTGCCCTGCCAGGAGCTGTGGAGGATGGTTCCTTCATCCCCTCTCCTGCCACTCTGTATCCCCTAGGTTTAAGACCCTGCTCAGTTAGGGTGAGGAGTACTTGTCTCCTGTCTTTTACAGGAGCCACTTTTGCTTCATCTTAGTGACCAGTTCACCCCAAAACCCATTCTACCTCCTGTGGCTCTTTGTCACCTTGCACCTGTTTTTTGGGGGCAGCAAAAGCGAGCTGTGGTAGGGACACCTACCTGCCATGGTGATGCTGTCTCCACCCTGACATCCTACTCCCACCCACGCCATCATTGCCTCAGCAAAACCCTGCTGCCATCCTCCTCACAGCCCAATCTATCCACCCCCATCCTTCAGGACACTGCGGCAACTGCATTCCTGTCTCCCGGTCCAGGCTTTGTGCTCACCAACGTATTGTTTTCTGCTCCCCTTTCTGCAAGTGCTCACCCACCATGGTGGGATTGCTCAGGTGGTTTTTTTCTCTTGTCTTGCAGTTATATCAACCAGGCAGAGCATCTGGAGGTAGAAGGGCCCAGGCAGTGGAGGATCAATTGCCTTCAAAGTGTAACTGTATAAATAAACCATATTATATATATATATTTTATATTTTTTTTTACTGCTTTATATTGTGAATGGATGTGGATGGCCAGACAGAATATTTTTAAAGACTGTAAAGTAAAACTAGAGACTGAGAATGCAAAACAACCCTCTTCCCCTGAGGATGAAAGCAACTCCCTTTTATTTTGTTTTTTTAAGCAGTTTCTATATTCAACAGAAAACAGCAGTGCGCCCATTCTACATAGCCTCCTCAAAAGACCCATCGTGCATTTGGAAAAGTACTTGTTCCTTTGACTAGGGGAGCGAAGCTGCAGTGGAGACCTGCGTGGAGGCTCACCTGAATGGAGCAAGTTAACAGATTTTACAGCAACTCATCACAGCAAGCGGGGCTATGACAAACAGCCTCTACACTGGCTGCAGGGGAAGCACAAAAGCAGCTTTAAGACAAATTTCTGGCCCCTTTTTTTTTAATGTATATTATAAGAAACCTGTAGGAGAAACCCACTTTCCATGGTGCCGTGGACCACGCTTCAAGGAAGCACACAGCGGGAGCTTGTTTTTCTTAAATCCATTTAATCTTTTAACTTTTTAAAAGAAATTGCAGAATGAGCCCTTCCCCAGTGGTGGTGTGAATGGGGAATGTGACCAAAATATTCTTGGTTTTAATTTCCTGATATTTTTAATTTTTTTTTTATTTTTTTAACTTGATGGCCAGTAGTTACCATTTTGTTCATCTGTCCCGGTGGGTCACCTTGTATGTTAATTGCAAAACCAAAGCAGTTTGGGGAGGGGATGAGTTCATCTGGGAGATCCCCAAGCCTGTTTTCAACGTGTCGTATGCGAAAAATGTGACTTGGGCACAGCACTCACCATAAAACCCTGCTTCCCCCGTGTGAATGTAAATCCTGTGCGCCGCAGATCCAATTTTCAATAAATCTTTGGGAAAGGATTTGAGCAAAGCGAGTGTGAGTGGTGCTGTTGTGGCCAGGGTGAGCCATCCCTGGCGGTGCCTGCTTTGGTGCCTGACGGACACTTGCGAGCGGTTTGCACACCCTGCAGCTGCCTCTTCCATTTCCAAGCCATCTCTTTCTATTTGCCAAATTAAAGCTGTGAGTATTTTATAACTGACTGAATCTTATGCATGCAGTGCTCTTTTCTTCTTTTTTTCCCTTTTTTTTTTTTTTTTTTTTTGTTTTAAATCATGAAGTGCTTTACAACCAGGGGATGCAGCTCGTCTCTGGTGAGATGTGGCCATCTCTGGGATGAAACATGGCAACATTTTAATAATGCACAGCAGCAGCTCAGAGCATTTTAGGACAGGAGGCAAAGGGGGTGGAGCTTGGCTGTAGACAGGAGCAGGTAAGGGGAAATTTCCCATTTGCCTCCAAGCCCCTTTATCTGCATCTGGATAAGAGCAGCCAGGAATGTCAGCTCTTGCTGTCCATCACCATCTCCCCTGAGATTCTTCTGGGCTCTCAGGACATCCTTCCCTCTCAAAGCTGATTTTCAAGGTGCCACCACAGCCCAGGAGGCCAACCAAGTGATATTAAAGGATTAAAGTTTGCTTTTTTGGGACAGCCACTGGTACTGCTGTGTCTCAGGTTATGACTGGAGACCTGCCACAGTGGGGAGATGCAATTTCAACATTGCCTTTTTTTTTGAATTGGGTTTTTTGGGCGGGTTGTTTTCAAGCTCCTCCTCACCCTTCTCATTAAATCATGTATCTCAAGGAAAATTAGTTAAAAATGTGTTTGTTCCATGCAGCTGCATCTAGTTTCTCCCCTGATTGCTTGGTTTTTGGGTTTCATGTGCTCATTTTTTTGGACTCTTGCTTTTAAAGATATTCTGCCTTGTGAATAGTAGGGTGATAGAGATTGTAAAGAGCATTTCAGTGCTGCTTATGGGGGAAAAAGCAGGTTCAGAAAACCCTCTTGCCTTGGATGTGGCCAGATTTCAGGATGTTATGGGACATCCTCTGCATATCCCAAAAAACTGACCTCTGCAGGTTTAAAACTGGGTCTTTCATTTTTGGAGCTACATTTGTAGCCTTGCCTTCTGCAAAATAAACAGGAATAAAGAGAAAAGGGTCATCCCTTATGGCACTTCCAAAAGGGGGCAGAAAATTAATCTGAATCTCTGATTTTGTGGGGGATTTTTTTCCTCTCTGTTATGATTATATATTATTTATTGGTTTTGCATGTTCAGTCATGATATCACAGGCCAAACCAGCACCAGTCTTTCCTGGAGGGAGGTGTGGGAGGGTGTGGAAAATAAAGATTTAAAATACATATATCACAGCAGATTTTGGTCCTTCAGCTGATGCCCCTTGGCTGGCATTCGGGATTTGGAACTGTTGCGTGGGTAGGAGACAGAGTAACTCAACTGTGTCCCCCAGTGAGGTCTGATAACCAGGCACAGGGTGCGGGAGAGGGCCGTGACCAGGAACTCACTGTTTGCAGCTCAACACTGGGGCTCCTTGCCGATTTTCTTCATTTTGTCCCCTACAAACCATCACCCAGCTGCTGCCTAGGCCAGCAGTGTTGTGTGAGGTAATAAATTACTTTGATTAACACCTCTGTCCCTGTTGTGGTGCACGTGGGGGAGAGGTGGTAATCAAACTCATGTGTTACCTCAGGAGCTCCCCAGCGAGGGTGACCTATATTCCTCCCGGCTCGGGGGGCCCGCGCTGGCCGGGCGAGTGCGCGGGTCCCTGCCTGTTATTTAACGCAGCGAGGCTCAATGCCCGCTCCCCGGCCCCCGCCTTCCTGCTTTTATCTGCTCTAAAGTCTGTGTCAATAATACATTTCTGCCATTGAATATTTTATTGATGGTTTGACTTTTTTGCTGCTCGCAATTCCCATTTCAAGGCTGCGTGATTGTTCCTAATTAAAATTTTATGCCCTGGGACAAGCCTTCTTGCTACAGTGGAGATGATGCTGTCCTTTTCTAGGCCACTACAGAGTAGTAGGAAGAAATTACCATTACCCATTGTTATGAGATTAAAACAAAGCAAATAAATTATTGGTTTTTTCCCTTAAAAAACAAACCAAAAGCCCTGCGTACGGCGCGTACTGGAGAGGGAACAACTGGCTCGCAGGCAAGGCAGGGATCCAAGTGTGCAGGGTGGCTTGAGGATGCTGTGCCTGGCTTCACAGGGACTCATGTCCCCATGTCCCTCAGGCACTGTGAGCAGCTTCTTCCTTCCCTGTAGCAGCCAGAGTGGACTTCAGAGCTTCTCTCTCCTCAGGTGCTTCTCCTGGCTAGCTCCAGTGCCACCCAAAAATCACAAAGCAAAGGATATACCTGTTTTTCACAGGCGAGCAGCCCCGCTTTTGTTGGTTATTTTTTAATAAATCTGCAGGTTCTATCAGCACAAGGCACCATTCAGGAGAGTATTTCAGCCACCTCCAGTCTCCCTGGTGCCCTTTTCCTGGCTGCACTACCTGATTTTTTTTGGTTGTTTGTTTTGCTTTTTTTCTGATTGTTTTTTTAAATATTGCATAAGAAAAATGGCCCCCAGCTTCTTGCCCCTCTCTCCTGGGCTGTCAGCTCCTCACCATCCTCATCAGATGGTGGTCTGGGTGCCAGCGCTGCCCCAGGCCAGTACAGTTTCTTTAGGATAACACTGCTGCAGACACTTGAACCATCCCAAGTCACAGTTACGCATTTGTACGAGTTCCTGGGTGTTTGGGTTTGGATTTCTTTTTCCCCCTCAATTTCATCTAGAGTGCTAGAAGCATTTGTGCTGCCTCCCAGCCCCTGGATTTGGCAAGCAGCTTTTAAAGCACACACTTCAGCACCAGTTACATAAGGAAAGGTGTGAATGTCTGGAGGAGAAAATGCCTGTTGGTTTTGCTCCCAAGTGGTGTACAGATGCTCTGCTGCTTGCTCCTGGCTGCACAGCTTCTACCAGCTTAGCTCACTGCAGATCGAGAAGAGCTGTTTGAACTGGCATGTGTGTCCATGCAGGGAGCATTGTCTGCTCTCCTATGGTGATTTTTCTTTCTCCATCTCAGAGTAGACTGACTGCATTTTACCTTGCCCTGGAAAAAAAAAATCATAAAGTACTAGAGGAGGCTGGGAAATTTTCTTGTTTATGGATGAGCAAGTTTCTCTCCCAACGGAACCTCCTGCCAGCAGAAATCTTTTTTTTTTAGGATGTGTTATATAAGTCCCTGCTTGCATTTAACTAACTGACTTCCTCTTAAACAATTCATGTACTCCTTCTATTCCTCATAGGGCAGCTTGCTCCTTCAGTGAGGCTCACCTGACACTGGGACATGTTATGGACAGAACACAACAGGCGCTCCTTAGCATGGTGCTTGAAGGATAAGGCCTCTTCCCTTCCCTCCATGAAGTGCTGAAAAAACAAAATCTTTGAGGAGCACAGAGTCCCTTCAGCTCAACAGGCCTGAAATTCAGCATCTTCCCCTCCTGTAAGTCACTCCCCTGCCTCTCACCAAATATCTCACACTTCTGAGCGAGAGCGCACGATTACTCTTCTAATCAAGCTAAGTACCATCTTACAAATCTGTTTATTAGCTACTGAAAAACACGAAATCAAGGGGCATCGCAGCCCTGGTGTATCTTGTCATCACTCAGGAGCACCCTGGGGCTAGGCCAAGAGGGATGGACTGATGCTGGACTTTCTACTTGAGGGACAACCAGGTTGCATCCTTCTGCTCTCCTTTTCAAGCCACCTGCACTGGCCAGAGATGCAAAGTAAGAGATGGGAGAGACCAGGAATGCAATGCAATCAGACACATCACTGAGAAGGCATGGCTTCCCTCTTCAGCTAGTCTGATGCCCTGGATTACAGTAATCAGCACCCAAACATTGGTTTTGCACATTTATTGAAGACTTCAGGTGACAGCACAGCAGGTTAGTTTTGAATCATGCCACAAGAATGTTAAAAACAGGAATTGAGCTGTGTGCTCCCCCCACTTACTGGAGACACACACAAAAAAGTAAAAACTAAACAAACTTCACTTCAACCCCTTCCTTTTGCTTACTGGAGCTGAACAGGATGGTTCCATAGGTAGCAGGAAGTCGGAAGCATTCATACCATAGTGCTGCTCATGGGAACTGGGACAAGCCTTGCCAGACGACCTGCAGAGCTGCTTCTGCCAGCGGCATCTCCCGGGGTTAAGTCACCAGCCAGCACAGTCCCAAATGCAGGGCTGTTTATTCAAAGAGAAACAAAGCACCTTCATTTTCAGACACAGGTTTGTTCCATGCATGGTCACCTATAAAATGAGGTGGTGGGGGACTGTGGCCTTCAGTTTCAGCTCTCAGACACACTCATACACAGATGGATTTTGCACTAGGTTTCCCTCCCTCCCTCTCTCTGCATGGCTACACTGTGCTCCTGCCTGCTCCGGACCAGCAGTGGGAAGATGCTGTAGGTGCAGCAAGGGAAGAAAAAAAACGATTTGGGACTGAGACAGATGCAAACTTGTCTGCCCCCACCCTGCCCCCCATAAAAAAAAAAAAAAGGCCCACTCAACTGAACAAACATGAAAGCATCTTGGATAAATTCAGTTGGTTTTCCTGTCTTCCCAGGATGCTTGAGCACCCTGGAAAGGAAACACAGGGTACAGAGGGAGCTGAGTTTCCTTGTGAGGAGCACATGCTCCTCTGGGACACAGAGGCAGAAATAACAAGAGCATGAAGGAGAGATAGGGACAGGCAAAACTTCTCAGAGAGACACTTTACCAACACAGAGGACATTGCTCTGCCTTCTGTGCAATTAACTACTTATTGACCAGAGCACAGCAAATTCCTTCAGATCAATCCTTTACAACAGCCCAGGGCTGTTGAGAGCAGTCTCAGGAGTAGAGGAATACCTGAGCCCTTTCAGGGAACCTCAGCAGGCTGTGGTGAATCCTAGCTGGTTACTAGGAACTTCAGCTGACAATAAAGCTGTGCAGCTCTTCAGAAAAGATACTTTTCAACTACCCAGCTTCTTCACCCGCCGAAAAATCACAAGAGATAACTTTGTAGCAAAAGCCATCTGCTTCGTCACTTCCTCCGTTTTTAGAGACAGCCACCCTGGGTGGCTGGAAAAGTCCCTGCCTGGCTCGTCTTCCTGTTCCTCAGGCCCATGAAGTCAAGAGTCCCCTGCGTGACATCACAGCACATCGGGCAAGGCAGCTCTGCAAGGGCCAAGCCAGGGCCAGGGCGCCAATAGAGCCCTGGCACAAGAAGAAGAAAACAGCGAGCAAAGGTGAGGGGTGGGATGGAAAAAAAAAACAGCAACAAAAAAGGAAAGTGAGGCTCGTTTCTGCTTTTCCTTTAACAGACCAGAGAGTCTCTCTTTAAATGTGACTCATCCAGGGCAATACTAGGCAAAGTTTCTTCTATTAACACACCCTTGGCAATAGCAGTTCAGTTAGTCACTGACCGGGTATCAAGACGTCACCGTCCGGGATGATGCGTCTCTTTAACTTGGTAGTGAGTCCGCTAGCACTTATTTACTTTGGAAAAGAGCAGAAGAAGAGAGAGGGGGGCACGCCATCCCTCCTGACCAACTTTACCACCGACTATTCGCACCCACATGCCGACACGGCCCGCTCCCTCCATCTCGGCTCCCGCGGGACACACCGAGCCCCGCTGAAGAAAGTGTTCGATCTTTTCACGCTCCCCTGTGCAAGTGCGGCCGATCCTGGGGCACTCCTGGGAGCGCATCGGGGGGCCGCAGAGCCGAGGATGGGGAGCAGCTGGAGGCACGACAGTGGCGATGGATGGGGTTGGCACGCCGGAGCCCCTCACCTGGGTGGCCGGCAGGGCAGGAGGGCGTCGAGGCTTCGAGGCGCGGGTCCGGGGAGGCGAGGCGGCCGCACAGTGATGTCCGAGGAGCAGGTTAGCCGCTGTCACACGCACAGTGGAGTCGCCGAGAGCACAATGTGCGTTAGTCAGTGGCTCACCTGCTCCTGGAGGGTGACGGGG
>VZTN01031894.1:201334-296419 GCA_013400515.1 Erpornis zantholeuca | reverse complement strand
TTTTTTTTTTTTTAATGGTGTATTACCTTATCATAAGGGAGCGTTTGGGGTTAAAAACTTCGCCTTGAGGGAGCAGCGCTTATGGAGAGGTTCTGAGTTGTGTGACCAGTGCTTTCCTTGGCCGCCCCACCTTCGGTGACAGTGGGGTGGGTGGGATTTTTAGTTTAATTTACTGGTTTTCCTGCAGGTTGTTGCCACTGAGTGTGTTGCTGTTACGTTTCAGGGGTCTCTCTTGTGTTATTTCCTTTCTTGTAGGTCGGTGGGTCTCCCTCCTTAGCGTTGTGCACAGAATATAAAGGTGTGTGAGGTTTTTGTTTGGATTTTCTTGTTTGTTTGGGTTTGTTGGTTTTTGTTGTGGTTTTTTCTTTTCCCACAGCCCTGCCCATAAGCAGCAGGGGAAGCTGTAGCTAAAAATGGGACTGATGTGAAAGACTGATGCTGAAAGGGAACTTGCCAGTAAGGGTGACTCTTCCTAAGAAAAGAAGCATGTTAAGAAAGAGGAGGATGTGCAATGTTGGAGAGTATTTAATTCGCAGCTGGAAGCAGAGCCAGTGGCTGCGAGGAATTGGAGGCTGGGAATTCCCTAGAGCTTGGCTGCTGCTTTGAATACAGAGGTACAGAATGCCTAGCTGCTTCTCTGGGTAAGATGCTGTACTTCCAAAGTGCTTTTGCAAAACCTGTGTGTTGCTTTGTTTGCATTATAAACTCCCCAAAGAGTGCAGTGTCAGCTCCTGGAGAAGCTTTGGTGGACAGTTTTCATCTTGGAATTCCGGGTGGCTAAATTTAGGGCAGGGCTAGGATGGGCGACAGATAAGCACTTCCTTACCTACCCCAGGATTAATTTTCTGTGCCTTATATGTTAGGTTCTTAGGTGCTTCCATTGTTTAAATTATTGCATAGGCAGTTCTGATAGTGGTATTTAAGAGTTAAATTTTTTTTGGTAATTTAAACAGGGATCTAAATTTAGATTTAGGAGGCTTTTTAAAAGCTCTCTGTGCATGCTAGATTGGCAGTGCATGACTCTGGGCTGTAGGAGTGTCTTGTTAATCTGAATTATTTCCCTGCCAAGTTGTCTTAATTTACCTTTGGAATGTGGTGATAGCAGACAGTAGTCATACCATAACCAGACTTTTTCCAACCAGCTACAAAAATTATTTTTGCAACTCTTATTCTATTTTCTTTGAATCTAACATATGAAATTGGAAAGAAAGCTAAATGATTTTTGAAGTATGACATTGCTTTTCCGGAGAGAACTGAATTATTATTTAGTTGATTGGGGAAAAAAAAAAAACAAAATCAAGAAAAAGCACAATCAAAACCCCTCCCCCCAACAAACCAGATGTGCCAATGAGAACTGAAAGCCCATAAGTTTGAAAATTTAGTCTTAAATCTAGTTGTAAGTGGTCTTTAGAACATGATGGCTCAGTAGCAGCCCATGAAATTAGATCAGCATTCAAAACCATCCTGTGAGAAAATTCTTTGAGAAACTTTTCTTTGCCTATGAATAGTCCAGAGTGTTACCCAAGCAGATGAAAGTAAATGCCTTCTGTAGTAGCTCTTCTGTTTCTAAAAAATGTAGAAACTACGTAAGAGGCTGGTGGAGGAGGAGATGGGCTGGTGCTAGGAGGGAAAGTGCCCGTGGCTGGGAGAGGTGCTCACTGTTGTAGCAGCTCTGTCTTTGTGTCGGATGGGATGGAGCTCCAGTGTCCTTTGCAAACTGTGCCTCCTCTTGGTGGCTGGAAACCTTTGCTTCTCGCTAGAACATACTCAAAGTACATTACGATACCGATTTGTGGTAATGCGTAAGGACTTCAGTTCAAAAAACTAAATGTTTGCTGAAGTGCTTGTTTGATAAACAGTTGTTCTGAAGGAAGCACTTAATCATCTCTGTTGCTGAAGCCAACAGAAAGCCCTCTTGCTAATACAGCTTGAAGAAAGTATTTGTAATTGCACTTTGATTGTACTATTAAAATGACTTAAGGCATCTCTGTGTAAAAATGTAATCTGTCTTAATAGCAAAGCCTGGGCTTACAGCTTGTGTTGCAGCAGTCTGTGCTGCTGTAGGGACACAGCACTGCGAGCAAACCCGAGCTGGCCTACTGAGATTGCGTTCTGGGGAAGGAAACCTAAGGCGGCGGAAAGCACTGGTGCGAGTAAGGTGGTTGAACACCTGCCATGCACTCCTTGCTTCTGTGGCTTAATGTTTTTTTAAGGCTTTGTGAGGTTCTTGTAAGTGACAATTTGAAAAGGGGAATGTTAAGAAGGAGAATGGTGCATGCCTTCAACCAACCTTGTGTGCAACCTGTAATCTGGACACTGGATATGCTGTGTGAGTGGATGGTCCACCTGCCCGAGGAACTGAAGTGGGGTTTGCTATAAGCATCAGCAGTATTGAGTACAAAGACTAGGGATCTCTGACCAGATTACCCTGCATCTGTGTTCCTGGGTTGCATCCTAAATTCCTCTGAATAGACATACAAAGTGGGATGCAGAAGGGAGGTGCGTATGAGAGCTGCTTGCAGCTGAAGGGCTGTATGGAGAGTGCTGTGCACCTTGGGATGTTCTAAGTGACCAAGCAGCGAGGGGTTGGGTACAGCCGTGAGGGCACGTCCTTCACACCCCCGAAACTAAAACCAGCCATAGTTGCCTGAGTTAAATGGCCTTCAGGGATAACTGGTTGTTTTTTAGCAGTCTGGCCTTTTGTGTTACGGAAGTGCATAGTTAAGCTTTGCATTGGAGGAACAACTGCCATCTCCTCCTTAACTAAACTTCTTGGTTAACATAATAAGAAAAATGCTTTCCATCTATTTTGTATTTGCTAGTTCTGGCTCAGGGGGGTTAGAAAAATTCTGGTGTGGTATGTGCTGGAGAAAACGGGGCTTTTGTACAGGTGGGTGAACTCTCTGAAGTGTATCATGAATGTGTGTTTCACAATGGTAATTTGTTTGAAATGTCTCCCATAAAAAAAAGAAACAACATGGAAATGCTGCTTATTGTCCTTAAAAAATAGGAGAAGGAGCTCTCATATCAGGTGTATAGTCAACCATGGTTTCCCTGGTTTTGTCTTAAGAACTGCTGCCCAGTTTGGAAAAGGTTGTTTATACAATAATATTTGCGATGTGCTTAGAAATCTTAAATTCACTTCATCTCTTCATTGCTTGGTTTCTCCTTGTCAGTTTCCAGCTATCCACAAAACTGACTTTTTTTACTGACAGGATTTGAAGACTTGATTGTTTGCTGCAGTACCAGATTTTCTTTAACTCGGAGTTTTGCCTCTGAGCAAAGTACAAGCTTGCATTTGCAGCATAAATATGTCAGTTTAGATTGTCAAGTCACAAGTGCTGATTTGTTTGCCTCTGTGCCTAAAGGATAGCTTTCTGTGGGGTAGCAAGGCAAAAATAACACGAGTAGTTGTTTTATTCCACTACAGTGAAGAAATGCATGCCGTTTGGAGATGTAGCTAAGTGTATGTTGGTCAGAACCGTGGCTTGTAGGAATCAGTTTTTGAAACACAAAGATCTTTTCCGCCCTGTGCTTATTGCTTTGCTTTTGGGAAGGCTGGAGAGCAGGGAAATGAAGGTAATGGCCATAGTGAAGCCATAGCATCCATGGTTTTTACTTGGCTTTGATTGGCCTCCATCATCCTCAGTGGCTCAGGAGTGCTGTGGCTGGCTGGGTGTGGCAGTGACAGGTCAGCAGGAACCTGCTCTTTTCCCACAAGGTGGAGAAGTGGCCAAGATTCTGCACAGCATCTAAATCCACGGATGGAACATGTGCCTGCCACTGCCCTGCTGGGGTACTGGTGCTGCCAGTCCTTCCCTCTATGCATTCTGCCTGTCACGTCACCACAAATTTTGCATTGCTGTAGCTAACTGAGCTTTTGGGAGGCTATTATATAATTGAATTTCAGTTTGAATAATTCATGCATACGCACTGCTGGAACTTGAAAAATTGTGTGTGTTTCTTCCTATATTTTTCAGTTACATCATGGAGTGACTGGCTTTTGATGAGTCTGCATGTTTTCAGCCAACATAAATAGTTTTTAAACAGTTTTTTAAACACTCCTGTTAACAGCCATAAATTTAGCTAAAAATTTAAACCTCACTTTAGGCAAGATTCTTACAAAGTCTTTACAAGAACTTAGTTGTGTTGAAGCTCAGTCTTCTCTCTATTTAGTTCCCCCCTCCCTCCCTGGGCACTGAAGACTCCATTTGTAGTTTAGTCTAGTTTGGTAGAACCTACATTTTTAAGGCTCTCTAGTGCAGAGCTGTGCTGTGTGGCTCAAAGAGGGAGTGTGCAGGCAAAGGTATGGATCAAGAGCCCTTGAATAAAACATCGTGTTTTGTTCCAAAAAATCTCTTAATATGCGAGATATGTAATGGGGAGCAGGGAGAGTGGGAGAAGAGCACCTGATTGAAATTTCTTTGCCACACTTATTAAAGAATCCTTTTTTTTTTTTGATATTGAGATATGACACCTAACTTTAAGTGTCTGGTAATTATATATTTTCATGACTTGCTTATAGAAGCTTGCCAGGGGTCTGTCTGCCTTAATGCTTTGTAGCATTATGTGTTAAAAGCTCTGATTTAATTGTCATTGTGAATTTGGATCATGCAACATCTCCCAGTATCTGTCAGTTTTACTGTCAGTCTGTGCTGATGCACAGCAATTAATGTGATTGCATTAATATGCACCAAATCAGGT
This sequence comes from Erpornis zantholeuca, assembly GCA_013400515.1. NCBI lineage: Eukaryota > Metazoa > Chordata > Aves > Passeriformes > Timaliidae > Erpornis > Erpornis zantholeuca. The sequence goes on along the minus strand of VZTN01031894.1, from coordinate 291,715 downwards.
GTTACCTTTTCCATGGAATAATAGTTTTAGGGTCTTCAACTTTTCTGTTTCATGACAGAGCTGTGCAAAGGCTTTTTTTTTTTTTTTTTATAAAGTACCTAAACTATGTAATCTTTATTCTTTTTTTCAATCAGGCAAGATGAAGTATTTTGATTTGAAACACATATTGTCGTCCTGTTAGGCCTTGTTCAAAGGACTCTGGTCCCTTCAGTTTTGCACTGAATTGCTGGTCCATGGAGTGGTTTTAGTGTTTGTGATTTTCTATTGCTATTTTCAGTGGGGAGTTTTAGTTACACACTTTTCTGTCATCCAAGAGCCCAAGATAAAGCTGAATCTCTCACCTAAACTGATTCTCACAAGCAACTGGTTTCATCCAGCTCAGCAGGGCTGTGAAACCTCACAGAGCATTAGCTGCTTGCCTGTAGCCACCTCAGAACTGAAACTGGGAAAACTGCCTGGTGGCTTGAGGAGCTCAATGTCCCTTCTCCCGTTCAGGTCTCTGCAGATGCGCTGGGTACTCAGTGCCAGCCTGGTGCCCACCCTGCTGCTGTAGGTGCTGCGGTGCCTCCCTGACTCTGCCGCCTCGCGGGGATTCCGATGTCCCGCCATGGATGATGACAGCCAGGATGAGCTGATCAACAAGAACGCTGCTCTGGGAAAGGGCAAAAGGCAGTGTCTTGCACTCCTCAGTGAAACAGGTAAATGTGGCCTCTCCACACGTGCACCTTTCTGCTTCGAGGTTGCAGAACCTATTGATTTACCCTCAAAAGGCTTGTAAAGATATATTTGTGACCATTTGTCTCCTTCTCCCTGACAATTTTTTTGTTTTGCTTCACTACATAGCTTGTGTGTATCAGACTTCTGGCATGCTTCCCTGGAGTTTCTCCAGATGGCCAGCTTTAATACCACCGTGGAAATCTGGTAGTTCACTTCACGCATAATGGCCTGACAGGGGGCTCTGATACCTGTTCTGCCTGTCTGTCTGCATCAAATAGGTATTTCCTCTGCTCTTCTCTTGTCTTTTTAAGAAAGCAATGGTGGGAATAGCTGGGATTCAGCAGATGATACCGGTAGTGAAGAGGAAGATAATGACACTGAGGAAGAGGGAGGTGAAGAGGACAAGGAAGAAAGTGAAGATGAAGAATTAGAAGGTAAGGTCTGTTAATGTGCCTTTACAGGCATTTTTTAATAATTGAGGAAGAGTGAGATGAAGGCTGTTCCTCCAGAAACTAACAATGAAATATAAATCCACAGATGCTGCTGTGTCAGGCTGATGCCAAAATCCTATAGTAATAAGCAAACAAGTAATAGTCCCCAATTTCTAAGCTTTTAAAGCATTTACATGTTTGAAGACTGTCTGCTAACCAAAGTGGTGTAATTGTAGTCAGCAGGAGTGAACTCTGCCCCAGCATGAGGAGGAAAAACAGTCAAAATTGCAGCATTGGCTCATGCTATTTTTTCACTTATGAAAAGCATGTTTGTTAGTTTGCTTTGGCATGAGGCTCTAAAGTGAGTGTTGTGATGGGGAATTATGGAAATAAATTATTATTGCTATAGTATCTAGGGAGGCTGGAAGACGACTTGACTTATTTTTCTTTGGAAAAGGAGTGTGGATGTTATTTGAATTTGTTCATTTTACTGAAAACGTGCTCTGTAGATGTACTTCTGAAACTGCTACGCTCAAATTAACATTTGGATAGGCAAAAATAGATTTTATCAGATCTTAAAGCTTGTTGAGAAGGCAAGAGCACAGTTTTCCAAGTTACTAGTTAGACTGATTTGAACACAGACTAAAAAATTAATGCCAGGTGCCAAAAAGCTTTATTAATCTGTCATTCAGAGTATTCTCTATTATGTCCAGACAGGAGAATTCAGTAAAAAAGACAAGGGTCCCATTCTCTTTAAAAAAAAAAAAAAAAAAAAAAAAGAGCAGCCCAACAACAACCACCCCCAGTTCCCCCTCAAAGTGAATGGGGTTTTAGGTACTTTTTGTTGCTTCTTGAAAATACCAGCTTAATTCATAGGTCTTAGGGAAAGACTAACACATCTTTGTATTTTGTACTAAGAATAAAAATACCTTTCAACAATGTGTGCCGAGTGTTTAATTTTACTCAAAACCCAAGCTTCTTTAAGCAGTCTCTAAGGCACTTAGATCCCTTGGCTCTCAAAATCATATTTTACTGGTGAAATCTTTCGTTTGCTGTTCTGCAGAAGAGTGTGTTACAGCTGCTTTTCCTCTGGAATGTCTCTTAAAAAAACAAAAGTTGGGTACATGGTAACTTACAATAACTTTATTTTTTATCTTCATTGTTCAGTTGTAGCCTGACATATCTTAACTGTCTTGTTTAGATAATCTTTTGCTTTTCTGGTGTCTGTGCTTTTAATCTCTTGCAAGACTACTCAACATTATCAGGCTTTATTTTTCACCAAAGTAATCCATTGCTTTTTAGTGAAAGGATTTAGGAAGCAAGAAAACAGCAAAAATTATTGCCTTAAACTGGGGAGGCTATGCTTCACCCCTGCAGCCTCATAAAATAACCTTACTTGGAATTTTCTGTGAACTGGTACCCTGTCCTGCCCACCCCCTCTGCCCTCGTTGCTGAAGCCCTGCACACAAGCTGTTTTTTATCTCTCACTTAAGATTGCGAAGATGATGAGGAGGAGGAGGAAGAGGAAGAAGAAAGTGAGGCCACCATGGAAGGGATCACTGATTCTTTGAAATCGGAGCCACACCTGAATGGAGCAAGCATCTCCTCTGATGAGGATGGTGAAAACTGCCCCATTTGCCTCAACACATTTAGGGATCAGGCTGTTGGGACTCCTGAGAGCTGCTCCCATTACTTCTGCTTGGACTGCATCGTGGAGTGGTCTAAGGTGAGCTGTTTTGTCTGTGATGTCCTGTGGCCTTCTGGTGTACTCTGCTCTCTCCCCTCTGATCATGCTGTTGTGCTGTAACGAGAACAAAACACTGTAATATTCATATTTACTTTCTTAAGCTTTCTTAAACAGACCTGGGTTCCTGCTCTGTTTGGCAGGATTCGTGTTTGAAGTGTGGATCTGTTTTTCTTGTACCCGTCCTGATTTGTTCTGTTCTCTGCAAGCTGCAAGGTCACAAGCATGTTTGTAGGCTTCTACAGTTCTTTTGTTTTTTCAAGCTGAGATACTATTTTTTCTCTATGCTTGGATATATATATATATTTCTCTGTATATCTGTCTTTATCTTTTCTTGAATTCTGTATTGTGACCATTGGATGGGGATCTGTTGCAACACTGAACACATAAACGTACTGACAATCAGCAGCTTGCTCTGAATTCAGTTTTCAGGCAGTTCCTTGCCACCTGTGTAGCTCCCATAGTCATAATTCAGGGTAAGAATTATAACAAAGCTTACAGTGCACACAGCAGTAGCAGTGGTGATTAAATTTTTTAAAAGCAAATAAATCACTGTATATATTTGTAAGCCATTTCTAGTTGCTTATTTGTCCAAAGGAAAGTAAACCCTTAAAACATGAACACTTTTTCAAGGCAATGTTTGGAAGAACTTTGATGTTGCTTTGGCAATTGAATAATAATTAAATTGCTTCAGAAAAATAAATGCTTCTCTAAAAATGCATGCTCTCTCTGATAGAACAGGTTGTTTGTAAACCAGATAAATAAGATTTAAGTACTTAAAATGTCAAGATCAATAGCTGTTAAAATGACTACTACATTCATTTACTCCTTATTGCATTAATAATTTAAGCTTTCTTAAAAATTGAATAAAGTAATGCACTTATTAACTGTATTGGGATTTTTTTTTTTTTGTAGAATGCCAACTCCTGTCCAGTGGATCGAATCCTCTTTAATTACATTAACATTCGGGCACGTTTTGGTGGGAAAATCTTAAAAAAGGTAAGCCTTTTACTGTAGCAAACAACAAGGCCAGTTGGCACAAAATTGTTATTCAAAAGTCTATACTTCCAGGGTGTTTATGTAATACTTGCTATCTGAATGAATTATTTCTTTCCTGTTTTGAATTTGCCTTTTAAGGACAATTTTTCTTCCCCCTTAACCTTACTTCCTGAAATATTGTGTTGGTGGCATCATTTGTGGTGGCAGAAAAAGGGTGTTTTTTGTAAGTGCTGTTTTGTATAGTGGACATTTGACTGAAAACTGTTCTGCATGGATAAGCCTGTCTGCATGTGGGAAGTGCCCTGCATTCTTCAAGTGCTGTTATAGGATGAACAGGAATAATCTAGATTATCCATGATCTCTTCCTTATGTCCCGCTACCAGCATTGCTGTGTAGCAATTGGGTTTGTAAGGGGAAGGGCACACGGCAGTAGCAGAGCCCTGAAAGGCACTGGTTGAGTGTGCTAGTAGTTGCTCACAAAAGAACATTGAAGAGTTGTCATTGCTCTTAATTGATATCAGAAAGGTGTTCATTTCCAGGGGACATTTTGGGGTTTGATGCTTTGTTTTCATAAACTGGTGGTTTATTTTTGTTTGCATTTTAACTGAAGTGAGAATTAAGTTGAGAATTAATCAATATTACATTGAAGTAATAAGGGGGTAGCCAAGTTTGCTCTCCTCTTTAGTCTAATTTTTGGCTTCTTTTTGTTTGTTTGGCTACTTTTGATCCTATTTGTGGATTTTTGTTTTTCCTATTCTTAAAATCCAGTTTTCTATAGTCATTGGTGTCTGACAGTAGACTAGTTAAGTAGATGTTGTCAGGCATTCAATCATGCCCTAGATGTGCTGAATGAAAAAAGTGAAGGTTCTGGTGTGTAACAGCAACTTTGGTTCCTTCACTTTTAGATTTTGCTGCAGGTAGTACTGTTAATGTGACAGTGGGTTTTAAAAAGTGCCACATTCTGCATAAACTGTGAATCATTGTCTTATTTAGATTCCTGTTGAGAACACAAAAACTCAGGGTACTGATGGAGAGGATGATCCAACCTTCTGTGAGGTGTGTGGCAGAAGCGACCGCGAGGATCGCCTGCTGCTCTGCGATGGCTGTGATGCAGGGTAAGAGGCTGAAATGAACGGAGCACCTGCATGATTGCACATGGCCTGAGTTTGGTCCACAGGCACTGTCTGGTTTGCAGGCAGCCCCTTGCTGCTTTCTTCAGGCTTATCATGTGGCCAGCCGTGTATCCATGTGTTACAGTGCAGACATCCATCCCCATGATGTGATGGATCCTTTTCTAGTCAGGTAAGCGTGGAGAGTCCTGCACACATCAGGCTGCAGACCACTGAAACAGATGACCATGCCTTCAAGTGATGAAGGTGTTTGTGCTCATCCATGCAATATCTGTGTGTAGAAAGGGTAAAACCATACATCCTTTATGTCTCCCTGAGGAGAGGATGCATGACTTATCCCAACTGGTGGGGTATTAGTGATGTGCATGAGAAGTGCTTAAGATTCACAGTTTTGTGAAATGTTGAGAATTTTCTTTAGAGCCACAGTCTTAAATTATTCTCTTACTCTTGCTTACTTCTGTCTCCGCCCTCTCCTTGATTAATAAAATAAATGTTTAAGTAGAGTCCTGAATATGCTTGAACACAACTTTGGCCGTACAGTTTTCTGCTAGAATTTGAAGTCCTTGGGCTGCTTAATTAGTCTTCCAGCATTGTCAGTTTGGAGATTCAGTCAAAAGTTACTCACTGAACAAAGAAAGATGCTAGCAATGAGTACATAAAATAACCTTTCAAAAATTACTCCTAGCAAGCTAACTAGACATCTGGTAAGTCTAAGTTTTGTCTTTGTGTTCTGTGTCCATACACACTGATGCACTGTCCATACACACACATACACTGATTCACCTTCTGGAAAAAAGACGAAATCAAGAACACTAAAGATTGTTAAGAGCATCATCAGAACACTGAGTTTAAAATATTAAGCCAAAGCAGTGTTTCATAGATCTTGATAGTTTCATGAGATCTGAAGTCTCATCCTTAAGTTCTTTCTGAATTTCCATAAGCTTGTCTCAACTCAGGGTATGGCTTCAGATTTTACTTTGTGGTCTCCCAACAGGTACTGTATTTTTTAAATATGTTTTTATTTCTGTTGTTTGATTTTTGTCTTCTTTTCCTAAAGTAAGTTCTTTAAATGTGCTTCATTTCTAGAGTTAGCATTTCCAGAAGCACTTCCTGAAAAAAGAACTTGAAGTCTTTACTAGCTCTCTATGGCTGAGATTAAGTCTAGAAGAATGTAAAATAGCTTGCTTCAAATGCTCCTAAGTACCAGTGCTGTTAATACTGTGTTGGTTCTCAGGAAGCTGATGTTGTTTCCTGATTGCTTGTCTCCTCAGTGCCTCTGTACTTCTCTTGCCACCATCAGTTTTGGCTATGCACATTTCTTGCAGCTCAAGTTCAAATGGCAAGCGATTCACCACACAGTGAGGGAAAAATGCTCAGTTTTTCTGAACTTTTTTGGGCCTAAAGTGATGAAAATATCATCTAGAATTGAAGATCCTTGTATATCAGGTAGCATATTTCTCTGGAGATTGGTAGAAGCAGATGCATAAGTCATAGTTTCAGGTTTAAAAGGAGTCTGCCTTATGTAGCATGTGGATAGAGGTAAAATGCTGTTTTCCCTTGGTAGGGAGCCCATTGTTTGATTTTCTTTTTTTTTCCCTCAAGGTATCACATGGAATGCCTTAATCCTCCTCTGAGTGAAGTCCCTGTGGATGAATGGTTCTGTCCTGCCTGTGCCCCCATGGGTGCCAATGGTGCTGCAGGTAAGGGTTTCATGGTAGCCAGTCAAAGTAAATATTTTTCTCCCAGGTTAGATAATGTGAATCATGTGGTGTTTTGAAGATATGTTTAACCTGCTGGTTTTATCTGTTTCAAATAATTGTTTCGATAAGCATTCTCTCTTGAACCTTAAGATTAGACTTGAACTCTTGACTGATGAGAGGATCTTGTTTATGAAGATTTTCATCTGCAGTAACAACCTGTGGAGCTGCTTCTTGTAAGCATCCTTTAACCTTTCCAAGGCAATCCCAACACCGTAGTGTGACTGCACTGTGGTACATTGGTCCTGGCCTCAGATTGTCAAGGTAGCAGCAACTTGTGTTACCTAGAAAAGTGTTACTCTGTGTAGCAGTCTGAAGCAATGGTGTCTGCTCATTTCCTTTCGAGAGGGTCATGGCTGCCTGTGGAGGTTTAAGAAAGGGAATGCTGATTTTTTTTTTTTTTGCCTGAAATTCTTTCAATGATTTCACCTGTAGAAAGACAAGTGACTTCAGTCTGTTCTCGTTCAAGATGCAGATCATGTCAGTGAGGAAGAGGTGGCTGCCCTCATGGCTGATGTTGTCCCCACCACCAGTAGGCTTCGCCCTCACGTCCGAACCCGAGCCATAGCCAGGACTCGGCAGAGTGAACGCGTCCGGGCCACAGTGAACAGGAACCGCATAACAACGGCACAGCAAATTCGGGTATCCACTGCCATTTCTGAGGGAGCCTCTGCCAGAACCCTGGGGGGGAGTTACTGAAATAAGTCCCCCTTTCAGTAGCTCAGCTGTCTCTGTTGACTGTCCATAGTAGTTGTAGAGCTCTTTTAAACTGAGACATAGAACAAGTGCAAGTGGAGTACAGCACATGACCAAGATGCCCTGTTTTGAAATGCTGCAGCAGCTTCCTCTCTTAACCTGCATTTTTATCACCCCTGGTGTGAGCTAAATTACATTGTTATTCCTAGAGGCTATTAATACACAGTTTGTGTACCACTTCTGTTTTTTTAGCATGTTTATTTGACAGTTGTTTATTTTCCTTTGTACTCCTGCCTCCTTGCCCATAGCAGTAGAACTTGTTGACTGCCTTCAGCCCAATTGAAGTGAAAAATTTTGTATTTTTAAGTTTTCTGTGTTTGTGAAAATCAGTTTCCTGTTGGAAAAGGAAAAAACACATGTTAGTGTCCTCAATAATGTGGCAGCATGAGTTCAACCACATTAACAGTACTAGAGAATCTGTGCAGGAGAGTATCCCAAATACACAGGGTCCCTCTCTTACTGTATTAAGTATAGTTTGAGATAGCTGCCATGAACAAAGATCCAGCTCACCTTAAGTTTTTATCACATTTTTCCTTGATTGAAGGACTTCCCAGAATGCTTTAGCAGTTGTTAGTTCATTGTGTCCTCCATATTGGAGGTGATCTTATTTGACTGTCAAACCCTACTGTCTCCAAACCCATGTTTCAATGTTAACTTTAGAAGAATTAATAAAATACAAGAAGTTGATGAATTATTTGTTGCACTGTTGTTAAGCAGTTACGACTGAGTAGTCAGGGCTATATGTAGAATAAGAATAATGGGAGGAGAGTGTTTGAAGTGAAAGACTCTACAAGGTAACTGCTGTTACTTTTCTTTCTTTCCTGTTGTTTTAGTAATAGTGTGGAGTCATCTCCTGAGGGTGGGAGGGGTGGTGCCTGGGGACTTTACTATTCTATGAGAACCCAGCACTTCCTGTTCAGGAAGCTGTTCCTAGCTCCACTTCTCAGTGTGCAGGGATGATTACAAACTATACCTAGAAAGTCACTGTTCTTTATTGCCTTTGTCTCTGAACAAAAGTGCATCTTATTTTGGCTTGTACCTTGAGCTGACTGAAGCTTCATTCCGCTGGTTGAGGGAGTGTAAGCTGTTGTCCTCCAAGCACAGTGAGAAGCTGGGAGCATGCATGTAATTCTGAAGGAGGCTGGAGAGCAACAACCTTAATATGTCTGTCAGTAGATGAAAAAAGTGACATAATTCCTAAACTGGCAGCTTGGTAATATGAGGGGTTTTCTTATTTGAATCTCAAATCCATTTTTCATCAAATGCTTTTATAAGTAAATGTTCCTGAGCTTTAGGTACCCGTATCATGTAACTTCTAATCCCCCCCACAGCATGTGCCAGGGTACCTCATGTCCTCTCTTCTGGATGAAACAATCGAGGCAGTTGTAGCAGGCCTGAACACAGCCATCTACCAGCGTCCTCTGGCACCACGGGCTCCTACCAGGCAGAAGAGAAAAACAGGTAAGGACATCAGACACCTTAGGGCAGCCTGAATCCTACAAAATACTCTACATCACCTCTATGCTGCCACACCTGCTATGGAAATACCTGTGTGCGTTTTCTTCTTTCCCTGTACCACCTCTGCCCAGGAGTGTCTTGAAGGTTGTTTTTAAATAAATCCTAATGATGTCACTTTTTCTGCTCTGCTGTTGGTGGCACTCTGTATGTCTCTTTCAGCTGCTTTGTGGTCATGGGGGAATGAAAAGGGGAGTACAGTGTAAAATACAGCGCCAGCACTTAGCCAGATCATTGGCTTTTGTCCCATCAGGTAGGCGGAAGAAAGTAGGAGGCAAAAAAAGAACTCAGACAAAATCCTCTGCTGGGAAGAAGAGTTCAGGGACACAGCTGAAGAGACGCAAACGTCTGACAAAGAAGAGAAGGGGGAAAAAGACGAGAGTAAGATCACATGTGAGTGAATTTCTGCCAGTCAGTATCTGCCATTTTCAGTCCTCTGTAAAAGCACTATACCAGGGATTCAGTTAGAAGAAATGCCACCTTAGAGTCCTAGCAGGCAGCTTTCTTCCTGGTGGGAGTCTGTGCAGGACATGTCCACTGTACTCCAGAAAGATGCTGTACATGGAAACTGCCAGACAGGCCTGCTGGCTTTGCTGACAAATCCTGTTACCTGGACTGTAGGATCGGATTGTAAAGCATGTCCTCCGGGCTTTGTGTCCTGCCTTGCCATTCAGCTGTAGTGTTTACTTGGTACTGATGCAAGTTCAGTTAAAATTGCCAGCACCTATTCTCTTTAATAGGCTGGGGATGTTTGTGGCTATGTTGTTGCAAACCCAGCTAATCAGCCATAAGGGCTCTCAGAATGCCTTTCAGTTGTGGGGTAGTGTTCTCTCGTGAAAGAGTCAAGCTGGCACAGTCTCATTTTGTCAGCTACTTTAACTAGAGTCTGCATCTGAGAGCCAGAACTGTCCCTCCAGCATTAAATAAGGAGCCAACAATTTTGAATTGACATTACTATTAAGATTTTTAGAAGCTTAGTTTATCTGGTCACTTATATGTGATACATGCAGTCTCTGTTTGAAGTGACATATAGGCCATAGTTATAAGTTTCATAAATGCTTTAAAACAAACATAGGCAATAAATCCACATCACTTGTGCTGCTGATGGTAGTAACCTGATGACTGTACTTAGCCTACGTGAAGAATTTGAGGCTTTAGACACAAACTTACCTGCCCTAACATACAAATAACCCAATCTCTTTGTCTGTGTAGGGGAAAAAGGAGGTTACTACTCGCTCCCGTATTGCAAGAACTCTTGGTCTCAGTAAACCTGTGCGTGGGGCCTCTCTTCCTTCCATGTACAAACCAACGGAGCCCTCGCTCGGGCTGATGAGAGCAGATATTGGTGCAGCTTCTCTCTCTGTGTTTGGGGATCCATATGAGCTGGATCCTTATGAGAGGTGAGAGATCTCTGGATTGTGATCAGGGACCTGGTGATTTAACAGGTGTTGGATTGTACATGTTTCTCCATGCAGAGTGTGGATCTCACATCTGAAGGCAGCTTTGGGTACACAACCCATGATAACACCTAATGGCCTGTTCTTTCTTTCCTTCTGGGCTGAGTTGCTGAGCTTGTAAGGAATCAGTCTCCTCTAAAGAGTTTTTCTGGAATAATCAGCCTTGCGAAAACCTTTAATAAGATCTGTGGGGTTATTGAAAGGTTAGAATCTGAAGGAGTCTAATTCTAATCCATCACGTTTTATTTATTTATTTTAAGTGAAGACAGCTGGCATATTTGGTGTACAGTAAACACAAAGTTAAATGGACCTCTGAAATCCTCCATGTTTCTCCTTTTCCTATGTTCACTTTTCCAGACACTTCAAATTCAGGAGAAATCTTACTATGCCATAGTTTGTGTCACTCATAAACTTTGAATTTTTGGGGAGCGAGCATTTGAAATTAATGTTGGTGAAATTTAGTTTTCCACTGAATATTTCTTTTTGATCCTTCCATAAAAGAAAATTGTCCATTTAACATTTTAGATATGAAAATCTACTTTTGAGTCTCTGCTGTCTGAATCAAGCTGTTCTATTTAGACAGGCACAGAAAATAAATACATTGCACAAATATTTTTAATATATCCTAATAAAACAATCAATGTTCTCTAATCATATCTGTCATAGCAGTATTTTCTCTTTGATGTGAAAAACATTTCAGACAATTTCAGAGTTCGTGTGTGTCTGTGTGTTTTCTCAGCAATGAAGAGATTCCAGCAAATCCAGATTCACCAGTGAGTGCCAAAAGGAGAGTTCTCTCCCAGTCAGCACTGAGGTCTCATCGTCCTGTAGCTAGACCCATTTCTGTGGGACTTCCCAGGTAAAAATCCAGTCTTGTTTTATTATTCTTAGTTGTCTAATGACCCTAACAAAAGAGTAAACATGGTGGTCATCCTTGTTTAACCATTTTCTTAACCTTATCTCTCAAAAAGTGTGTGTGTGTATACATGCATGCCTGAACAAGTGTAAATAATTAACCACATCAAGTTGTGCAGGAATTCTTTTCTTATGTTGAACAAATGCACTCTTTCATCATGCCTTTAACATTTCCATTGAAATTTAAAATTGGTATTTCCACCCTAATCTGACTCTCTCTTTCTGTTTTGTGACTGTTCAGTAACCCCATTAGTATGTTTTAAATCCCAGTCTCATTAACCTTTAAAAAACCACTGGCTTGTTTGAGAGGGCTGGGGAATCCAATTGCACATTCTGAGGAGGTGAGGGCGGTACCAACCTCACCCAGTTCCGCTGCCATTTGTTGGAGCTCAGAAAATAGAGGAAAAGCTTTGTTTGATTCTGCAGTTTAACAGTCGCTTTGCTGTCTGTGTGTTGCAAGCCTGCCAAGGCCAGTAGCCCTGGCTGCCCTCCACTGAGGCAGGTACCAGCTGAGTCACAGAAAACTGCAGGGCTCAGAGAGCTGAAGAGAAATGAAGGGAGCTCAGCTTAAGTGGTTAAAGGTGCTAAAGGTTTATATAGCTGTCTTCTAATGCATCTGACTTACGGTGAAGGTTGGTTTCTCAGGACTAAAGTCCTAAGCATATTTCGATGATAACTTGGTTCATAAGATTGAGAAAAGCATAAAAGGGAGTGTTTGTGCTGTCCCATGTGTGGGAACATTGCAGTTGTTTTTCAGTGTAATTTCTCTATGGCATGCTCTTAGCTACCCTGCCAGTGGCACTTTGTGGTAGAACACTGGTTCAAGCTCTGTTGGTTTTTTTAGGTGCAAGTGTAGGCCCGAGGAATACATTTATGTTTGTGATTTAGTGGGGGCAAGAGAGGCAGCTAGGATAGAAATATCTCTGGAGTGATAATCAGTGGTTTATCCTCCAAAAATGCATCTTAAATGCACTGGAAAGTTAATCTTGATATACAACACAGTGAGGACCACTTGTAATAAAAAGCATTTGCTAACCAAAAGTCTCAGGTATGATGACAAGCTTTCTTGTGTTATTCAGTGGGAAGTCAGTAAAAGCTTCACCTGTTGGTCAGAGAAAGATGGGGACTGAATTACTCTAGTGAACCCAAAACTACAAGTGAACTTCCCTGGCTGACCTCTGTTTATGCCCTTGACTTTGGTTTCTTTTTAATGTAATGTGTGTGTATAGAACAAGTGCTGTAAGAGTAAAGGAAATGTACCCCCCTCTGAAACATGCAGAAGCAGTGTGCCTGCCTTGAGTCCTGATCATGAAGCAGAAGCTGCTCCTGTACCTGATCTGTTGGGAAGTATCCTGTCTGGACAGAGCCTTCTCATGATGAGTAGTTCGGACGTGGTCATCAACAGAGATGGTTCACTGACGGCGAAGAAGGAAGGTGAGGACTGGCACCTCATAGTGCTATGAGCCTCCTTGTTTCATCCACATCTGCCCTGATCCTACAGGCTGCATGGCTTTAAACTTAGGGATACTCTTATTGAGGATTGGAATATGTGGGATAGATTCAGTAGCCACCAACAGTAATCTGTCTTATAAAGATGGATGTTCTGAAAAGTGTTGCTTGTCTGTGTTTTAATTGCAGACCTGAGATGTTACTGGAGAATTTTAGTTTTAATACATAGTTTTCTTCTTTCAAATGAACTGCACAGTGGTTTCATGCTTTGCTATAAAAAATGTAGGACTGGATAGACCAGAGTTATCTTAGTACCCAATTTTCTTGGCATGTATCATGCATTGCTGCCATTCCTGTAATCTGTACTTCAGTTTGAAGAGCAGAATGAAAGACCTTGGCAAGAAATTTCTTTGCAGAAATAGAGCTGTAAATATGTGCTATCATCTCTAGCTGTGTCTTCCCTTGGCATGGCATTACTTGAAAAGAAGCTCTTCAAATTGAAACTTAGAGCTTTATTCTTAAAATAAGTACCTCTGACATCCTGTTTTAGTCATTTCTGCCAATCAGCAACTACAGGATAATAAGGACTAATTCGGTGATACCTGCAGAACAGAATCATTTACTTCCTAAGCATTAGTGTTTACCTCAAAGATGTGATTGGCTGGCACTAAACTGTGAGTATCTGACCAAAAGAACTATTGGAGTCCCTTATTGCTGTGTGGCATGTCTGCAAACCACAGTGGAACTTAAAATAATTAGCTTAGTATTTCTGTTAATGTTGGCAGAGAATGTCCTGGTATGTCCTGAAAAGCTGAATTGTCTGTTTGTGTGCCATAGCTTCGTTTCATAGAAAATCAGCGAGTGACTCGAGAGTGGAGGATGGTTCAGGGCATAACACCCACCCGAGTACAGCACACTCAGGGACCACGGCAAGCAGCTCCATGGCTGGACCTTCTGTTTCCTTGGGGCTGAGTACTCGCTCCAGACCCTTCTCCTCAAGCTTGTTCTCATCATCTCCACCCTCACTGAGCAGGAGCGAGTCTGCAGCGAGCCCTGCACGGACTGCACCGGAAAAGGCAACTGTAAAATCAGAATATTCAATGACACCCAGGTCTGTCCAGACTCAGAATACAGCGACTTTGAGCAGGCACGGCTCAAAGTTAGATGAAATGCCCAGATTTAATGGAAAATCTAAAAACTTTATACCCACGGATTCTTCTTCAAAGCCCCTGAGCTGTAACTTGAATTCTGGCTCAAAAGCTGTAACTGTGAGGCAGCCAGTAAAACCACCTTCCCAGAGAATTGACATCTTTGAGCTTCCCAGGATACCAAAGATTAAAAAAGAAGCCAGCAGCAAGCAGGTGGAGCCAGAACCTGCAGGAAGCCAAAGCTGTGACATCCCCAGCTCCTGTATAACCCAGCTGACTGGCAAGGAGAGCACTAATCAGCCAGGAAAGGGTAGCAGGTCGGAAAGTCAGAAGTCGAATTCCAAGGAACCTCAGCAGCAGACGCGTCCCAGCGGGGTGTCTTTCTCCACCAATCCCAGCGGCTATAGTGGCTCATCGCTGCTGGGAACTTCAAGGGGAAAAGGCCCAGGCTCTTTCGAGAGTTTTAAAATCAATATTCCTGGGAACCGAGGACATCCCAGCAGGCTGTCTAACCCAGGATTTTGTAATACCTTCCGCCCGGTGGACGATGAAGCGCAGCAGAAGGAGAGTCCATCACCTCTTTTCTCAGTAAAGAAAAAGCAGGTCAAAAGTGAGATATATGATCCCTTTGAGCCAACAGGATCAGACTCGAGTTCAGCAAACAGTAGTCCTGAAAGGCTTGGCCTGGGCATCCCACTAACTAATATCACCAGGACTATTTCCATCGAAAATCCAAAAGTTCAAACATTTCAGACTGTCCGTCGTTTCACTCCTTACAGGTTAGAAAATATATTTGGATCTGGGACTGACTCTGATGTGCCATCTAGTAACACAGAGTCTCGTGATGACATGACAGTAGCAAGCAGGATTGTAGAACAGATCTCTGATACAGAGGAACGAGACAATGTGGATGAGGAAGACGTCCTAAGCAGTCCTTGCACTTCATCTGCTGTTAAGGAAATTTCTAATACAAAGTGTTTAAAGGAGGAAAATAGAGAGGGACCTAATGTATTCTTTAATGCTGAGGAATTGATTAGACCTAGTATTAACGTGAAAATAGAACCAGATAGTCCCTCAAAGAATGATGGACAGCAGAAAGTCCAAAAGGTAGAACAAGCAGAGAGGCAATCACGTTCTAGATCCTGTTCAAACTCCAGCTCCCGAAGCAAGGAGAAGATGAAAAGAAAAAAAACACTTGTCAAAGAACGTAAGAGATCACATTCAGGATCAAGAGATAGAGCACATTCAAGGGACCAAAGCTCCAGATCTACCTCTTGGTCAGGTGGGGAAGAGCACAGCAAAACACACACGTTAAAATCCAAAAGCAGGAGGTCTTCTACTGACCGTTCTAGCAGTCACGAACGATCTAAAAAAAAGAAAGTGAAGGATAAAACCAAGGATAAAAAGGCAAAAACTTCTTGGTCTAGGGACAGAAGGAAATCTAGATCCCGTTCAGGTAGTCCTGGAAGTACTTCTGAGTTCTATGAAAATAGGAAAAAGAAAAGACGGTCTCGCTCAAGATCAAGGCGGAGGGACCGCTCCCGGTCAAACAGCACAGAGAGGACTAAAAGGCGGAAGCACAGGAGGGACAAAAGCTATGAGAGGTATGATAAAGAAAGTACCTTGAAGTCAAGGGACAGAAAGAGATCAAGATCCAGATCTCGGGAGAGGAGAAAGTGGAGGTCTCGGTCTCGATCTTGGGAGCACAAAAGCAGCAAATCAAAGGAAAAAAGACCACGATCCCGATCACGTTCCAAAGAAAGGAAACACAGGTCAAAAGAGACCTTGCTTTCTCCTCCACCAGAGAAGGATCAAAAGCCTCCAGTTGAAAATGTGACCAGGTGTGTAGAGCTACCCCATTGTCTGAAACAGGAGCCAAAAGAGGAGCTAGTACTAGAAGGGCTTTCCATAACCATCCAACCAAATGTCAAACTTGAGGAAATACAGACTGAGGCTCCAGTTCAGCTGAGAGAGGTCCAAGAAACTATAAAGGTAGAGCCTATCTGTCAGGAAGTGAGCAGTAAAACTGCATTCCCTGCGCCAGAGATCACAAACATTTGTGTCCCAGTTGGCGATGTGGATTCTTTTGCTGAAACAGAGTTAATGAACAGTACTGATCCTGCAGTGCTTGGTAGCTGTAGCAATACAAACCTAGAGATTACAGTTAAAATAGAAAATACTGCATTATGTCCATCTCTGATGGAACAACCCCCAAAGAAGGAAGTTATCATGCACGTTCCAGCTGAGGCTGCACCGATTCAAAGCTCATCCAAAAGCAAAGTTGTGGATTGCGTGAGGGAGGTTAAGGAGGAGTGCCTTGTCTCAAATGAAAATACAAATAATTTCACTAAGCCTGAACTGGAAGTGGTACCTCAGGGTCCTGCCTTGAAATCAAAAGCACCAGTGAAAAGAGTTACCTGGAATCTTCAAGAGGAAGAAAGTGGCACGTTGTCTGCTGGAAAAGCTCCAAGTAAGTTTCTTCTGGAAAACAAACTGTAGCTGAAATAGGCTGTATAAGGCTTAGGGTTTTGGTGCCTAGCCAAACCTGGTTGTACTGTAAGAGCTCTGTCATCCAAGCTGGGGTGATGCAGTGGTTTGCAATCCTGAGAGCTGGCATTTTGCACTGGTTGAAATCACGAGGTGAGTTGTGTTAATGAATTGGAGAGGACATGCTGTCAGCACAGCTCAGCCGGTGTCAGCTTGTTCACTCGTGCGACAACCCCATCTCTGAAGTGGCAGCCCATGTCCCACCCTTTCTGCACTTAACTGGAATGGTTGCTTTGCCTTCAGAATTTATAAATGTTCCTCAAAACCAAGGAGCGTGACAAGTCTCTGTAGCTCACTCCTGTGTGTCCTGCTAAACCAAAGTTGCTAGAAACAGTTTGGCTTGGGAACCTGTGGTATTTGTATTGACACAAAGTATTATTGCCTGTGTCTTGTTGGTTACACTCAACAGATAAACCCAGTAGAAGGCAATTACTCAAGGGGATGAGAAGCTCTCTATTATCAGAAGCTTTAAAATATGAGTGACTACTAAAAAAATCCTTTTATACCCACTTTCGTTGTTAGATGCTTTTTGTTTTAATTTTTAAAATATAATTGGCTTTGAATCTTTGACACATTATTTTGTTCTGACATGTTTTCTTTTTCTTCTCTTGGGATACCTAGGGATGCCATTTTACAAACTTCAGCGAGCAAAAGAAGGGGCCTGGAAAGCAGAGGACTTGAACCAAACGTTAAATCAGGTGCAGTTAAATGAGCCTCCTCCAACCAATTATATGATTCCTGAGCCTATGTTTCCTGATCTAGATTCCTCTCAGGTTGGTTCCTATTCCAGCACCCAAGTGTCGTGGAAGGCATCCCATCTCATCTGTGCCCTCGTTGTGCAACACCCTCCTCTCATGGCAGAGTTTGCCTTCCTCTGCGTGTGGTACATTTCATGTAGCCCATACACCTCAGCAATCCTCCAGTCATTTAACCTCTCAGGTGCTCCTTACGATTGAAGAAATGTGTTATCTTTTAATTCTGCTCTGTACATGCAGCTTCTGTGTTCAGCAGTAGCTTGCAGAAAGATTGTGCTGCCTGAGAAGCTGTGAGCTTCTCCCTGTGATCAGGCTGTAAATGTTGGCCTTGGTCAGAGCCATCAGTCTGTGCTGTCCACCAGTTAAAAGGCAAGCAGGGCTGATGGTAGCTCTTGGTGGATAGAAGATGCTCTGAAAATCTTGATCTGATGTTGTGTCTTGTCAGCACAAGCATTTACAGAGTGGTGTGTGTTCCCCAGGTATACTGTCAGAACATCCCTCTGGCGCCAGCTCTGCCCTCCAGCCTGCCCCCCTACGCCCCGGTGAGCCAGCCCACGGTTCAGTTCATCATGCAGGGAAGTCTTCCAGCTCTTGGCTGTGTGGCAGGACAGAGCCTCACCCCGGAGCCGGGCAGCCTGGCTACAGCATCTGAGCCAGGGATCCAAGCTGCTTCTGTTGGAAATGCAGAGGAAAAGATCAAAGCACCCAAACCTCCAGTGGATAAAACAAAAAACGAGGAAGTGAGTGAATGCATAAAACAAATGAGCTGTTTACTTGAACTTTTTCATTTGGGGGATTTTTAAACTTTCTGTGCTATATTTTCCCAGCCCTGCTGGTTTTGGTGACTGACTATGCTAACCCAGGAGCAGCAGGCAGTCCTCTCTTTGACTTTTTTTGGGATTTATTGCATTTGAGGGTTCAGCTTTCTATTGCTTCATCAGAGTAGGACAGAGAGGGATTAAAACACGTAAAATACATTCTTAAAGTTCTGAAACTTTCTTGCATGAATATTTGGAAGGGACTTTCCAGAAACCACAATGTCCAAGTTTCTCTAAACACCTGGTTTTCTCCTTTCCCCTCCAGCTTCAAAATTAATGTCAATTCTCATAACAGTCCTATAGAGAGGTAGGACTGTATCTTCTTGCTTATCAGCACTGAAAATGCAGAGATAGTAAAACACTTTAGAGATTTTTCAGTACAAGTCCCTTGCTGCTGCGTTTTGGGTTTGCTGCACAGGCCATCTGCTTTAGGCACAGTGGATGCTAACACAAGAACAAAAACTTCTTAGCCAATTATTTTGCTTCGTACCATAAAACCAAACAATAAGATGCATTTCCCACTGAGCCTCCATTTATGAGCAACAGTTTTTATGAACTTGTTTTGATGACACCTGTAATCATTACTTCATAGGCAACTGCAATTTTCAGATTGCCTTTAGAGCCATCTGAAGCTTTATATTCACAGTTATGGTTTGCTGCTTTTAGAATCTGATGCTTTTTGTTGTATGTGTGTTTATTTCAGAGCTATTTGAAGGGAAGGAGGAGGCCAAAATAGGAAGTCCATGTTGTAGTCACTTGCTTAAAACACATTCTTTAAGACACAGAATAAATGTTACATAAAGCAAGGGTTCCTCATTGCACAAATTGGTATTTGTTTCAAGACAGCAATTGACAGTAAAGGAAATCACTTGGAGGTGATTACTTGGGTTGTTGAAATTGTGAAATGAGAATTTTCGTTGTTTGAGCGTTTCTAAGAAAAACAGATTCAGAAACCATTCCCAAGACAGCACAAGCTAATGAAGTTCTCTTTCCTGTGCAGTACATGAAGAAGCTTCACATGCAAGAAAGGGCTGTGGAAGAAGTGAAACTTGCCATCAAACCTTTTTACCAGAAGAGGGAGATTACGAAGGAGGAGTACAAGAGCATCCTTCGGAAAGCAGTGCAAAAGGTGAGGGCCCAGTGAAAGGAGGTGGAGAGGAGGAGCTGGGCAGGTCATTACATAAGTGGCAGTACTTTGGATTGCACTTGCCATTTCAGCAATTACATGCCATAACTGAGTAGCAGATCTTTGGAGCCTGACTCTGCACTTCTGTGGTGAAGCAGTAGCTGCTTTAAGCAGGACTGATTGGTGCCATTGATGAGAGCTGTCAGTCTGTTCCTTTTATGAGATCATGTTTTCAGTGGACAAGAACATTGCTAAGCTTCAGCTGCCCGAGCTGAAATGTTACATGGTATGTGCCCTGGGTGAGAATGGTCAAATCCCCCCCACTAGGACCTTCAGCCAGAATTCCAGCTGTTTCTGATAAAATGAGAAAATACTTTGTGCATTAGGTCCTTGAGCATCTGTGGTGTCTCTGAACCTTGGAAGAGGGCCTTGCAATTTTGCTGATACTGACCTTTGTCTCAAATCTTAATGCTGAGTACATTGTGGCTAACAAAGACCTGATCAGCATGTAAATATTGTCTCATGAGGGGGAGTAATGCTCTTGTGGTCAAGGCAGTTAATTGATACCTCGGAAAACTGTATTTTCTCCCTGCTCTGCATTCTTGCTATCATTGAGAAATTCCATCATAAATCCATCATAAATAAAAATTCCTGAGGTGATGGCTGCAATTTCACATCTTCTGGGTGACCCATAGGAACCATAAGTGTTGTTTGCAAGAGAGCTGAGCAGTGCCAGGTGCTGCTGAAGTCACTGTGAACTCCTCTCTGAAGAGAGATAAAGTTCCTCATGTAGGGTCCTTTCTTTCTCCCCTATCTCAAAATGGGCTCTCAAAACTGCCAAATTATTTTAATTTGAGCATGGCTTCCTCAAAAACATCCCAAAAAATGGGGTATCAACACTTCCTTGGTTACCACATGCTGTGTAAAACTAGATGGATGGGTGAAAAAGCCTATAGTAAAAATGAGTAATTTTGCTTTGAGATGCCTCTGCATTCAGTTGCTCTGTAGATAAGCTCTGGGCCATTTCTGGAATGCTTGAAGGAAAATACTGCTCTTGTCACTGTTTTCTGCTTTATGTACCCTGCTATGAGCCTTGGGGGTCTGTGCAGGAATTGGCTTCCCTGGACAGCTTAGGGCCTCTCTGCCACTTGCCTGAGCTGCTGTCATTGACCAAGTGCCCTTTCTGATCCCCTGCAGATCTGCCACAGCAAAAGTGGAGAGATCAACCCTATGAAGGTGGCTAACCTGGTGAAGGCATATGTGGAAAAATACAAACATATGAGGAAACATAAGAAAACTGATGGTGAAGATACACGTGAAGTGGAAAACTGAGAGCAAGCCACAGCCAGCATGTCTTGGACTGAACTTGTCCCAGCTGTGGACGCTATGGGAGTAACAGACCTGCAGTTGCATCATTGTAAGCAGAGCGCAGAGAAACGAGATGAGAATAGACTTTATCTACAGAACCTTCTCTTGAATTGTTTCCATATGGGAATGAATTTAGGATTTTTTTGGATTACCTACAGCTGTAGAACTAAATAACAATCAAATGCCTCAGACCAGCAGAGTAATTCGAGGGGAAACACAGAAGAGATTAATGTTTGGAACTCCGGGATTGCTACAGTTTTCAGGGTTACTTCGATCACATTTTTGGGCTGTGCACTTGTCTTGCTAAAGTTTGAAACTGGACACCATTTTTCATACAGTATATTGAGAGCTGTATACTGTTTCCCTTGTGTTTATTTATCGAAATATGGATTGTCTTTAGAAATTTCTGATTTAATACTTGAAATGTCATATTTTTAGCCTGTTGGATGGTGAGCGAAGCTTTACTCGCTCTGGCATTTGGGGATTGGAGAAATGAGCTAACCTTTGTAAACGGACTTCAGAAACACTGCTCAAGCTGTGGTGTTTATTTACATTCTGTTGGAAGTACCTTGTTAGTGAAAAAAATTGATTTTGGGGTGGGAGATTGTGTTGCACTTGTGTAAATAATGCACTGATGGCTGGTTTTGTGTCTGCCTTTCAGGACAACGCGAAACAAAAAGCAAGCACTGTCAATTTTCAGTAACAAGCCCGAAGGATAAGGTTGAACTGATGTACAAAGCAGAAATGTGACAGAGTTTATAAAGTTATTTTGAATGGTTTTTGTCCTATAGCAGGTGTCATTTGTTTGTCTTGCATCTCTGTTCCGTGTAAACCTGCATGCTTGGTTCTTGCATAAGGAATGCTCTGTTTGTGGAAGAGGATTGGAGCTGGATTAGTAATTGTCCCTCCTCCTCTGCAGGAGAACTGGTTTTCCTATCAAGAATCAAAGGAGCCCAGCACTCACTCTACTTCATCTCGATTGCTTTAGCAAAGCTCCTTGCCCGCAGGTACTGCAGAACGACAGATCTTTTAAGTGACCATCTGAAATACAGGCTCTTAAATGATATTTGGCACCCTTGAACCTGTCTTGAATCATTCCCCATCAAACCCCACTAGGGAGGAGATGTTTCACAGAGAAATCAAAGAGAAGACCAGTAAGTTACAACTCAGAAACTGGCTTTCCCTTCATGGGAACTGCTTTGGAGAGTTTATTTTTTTTACTATTTAAACAAAACAAGCCTGTATACCAGTAGGAATGGCACAATGCTTCACTCCCATCATTTACTGTGCTAAAGCAGTGCTTGTGAATGAATCCTGAGCATTTTGGAGTTAATCTTCCTTGGTTCCTGTATGCTTCCTCTATGGAAGTGCAGCCTGGCTGGATGATAAGGAAGTGATAACTTCGGAGTGGCTATGAAGATTTTTGGAAAAGACACAGTATTGACTGCAGAAGAACAGCTGGCAGAAAAGCTGTAGTTTTCAAGCTAAACTTGTAGCTAGAATACCTGGAACATGGGTGTGGGGTTGTAAATCCAAACACTGCTGATAGATTTCTTGACAAAATAAAAGTTCAGAAACCTTTATGGCACCGTTGGCACAAGAATGAGAGAATGTGATCTAGTCGTGCATACACTTGGGCTGGAAATTGGACACCTCTGAAGATATCAGAGGAACAATTCTGCCATAACCTGTCTGTATGAGTGAAAAAGGGTAGGTGGTGTGAAAAACAAGTAATTGTTTGTCTTGACCAAATAATAGAAGCAACTACACTGTTTACCAGGAAGACGGTGTTAGTCTGTTTCATTCCTTGGGCAGTTTCACTGCTCTAAATTCTTGTTTAATGTTGCTCTTGAACTGGCAGTAAAGATAACAGCCTGTTGTAGAGTATATTGGGAGTGCCTGCACTATAAGGCCTGTTAAATTTGTTGCCTCTGCACCTGCAGTCTCTTGAGACTGAAAACTACACCTTCTGCATGTGCTTTCTGCTGCAGTTACATGCACAAGAATACTGGTTCTTTCATTCTGTCTGCCATTAAAATTAAATTATCAAATTGTAAGCTGCCTCATGGGAGAGGCAATTAGAAACACACCTAAAAATGCCTCTTCTGCCATGTTATAGAAAAAGGTTTTTCTAGTATACTGTGTATACTACTTGCTTTTTTTTTCCCCTTTCTGGCTGACCCTCTTGGATCAGATGCTGCTGCCTGTTTAAAGGAAGAAATCTTATTTATTCAATACACACAGTAGTTTGGTAATAGCATAACCTCTTGTTAATGTCCTTTCATTCCTGTACAAGAGTGGTGATGCCAGAAGCTCGTTTAGCACAGGCAGGGAGGGATGCTGCACCACGAATTTAACTTGGGACCTGCTCTGCCACCATCTTTGTCTCATAGGTGACCTCCAGTACTGCTTTTGGGACATAATCCTGGCCCTGCCTTCTGGCCAGAGGTGCTTGGGTTCTTGAGAACTGCTCTGAGGTTGGATGGAGAAAGAGAGGGTGGGGTTCCCTGGGAGAGCTCGGGGAGGCGGGAGCGATACAAGAGGAGGAAGCGAAAGGGGGAGACGAGCACGCGGAGGATCCAGCTGGTGCCACGCTGCAGGGTCATGGCCCAGCCCAGAGCCTGTGAGTAGCTGCCCTGGCTCTTCACTGCTCTGGCTCAGTGGTGGTGGGAGTCCTTTGGCTTGTCCCTGATGGAGAGACTGGGCATTTGGGAGAGGGCAAAGGTTTGCTTTCCTGCTGGGCTTGGAGCATGTCCCATGTTTCAGTGGTGATGGTGAGAAATGATGATGAGTCAGTCCTGAGCAGGGTGCATTGCATAAGGGGATGCCATGCTTGGTGTCATGGGAGGAAGTGAAACATGGGAGAGGAAAGCAAATCTAACCATGTTTTGTTTTGGTATCGTGTGATCCCCATCCTGCTGGCGCTCTCCTCAGCTGGAAATCTCTCTGCTCTATACACCCTCTGTTTGGGGATGTTCTCAACCGTCACTGAGTCCCTGCCTGTGTGCCCTGTCCTTAGGGGAACTCCACTGTCTCTGTGTTATTCCCCCAGTCTCCCAGGGCTGGGAGAATCCCTGTAGGAAATCAGAGCGTCATCTGGAGAGGGGGGAGGATGTGAAAGAGGAAGTGTCTGAACTCACTGGCCATGGCCTCTGTGAGTGCATCCCTGTAGCTGTGATCAAGAGCTGAGAGTGGGTTGGGTGAGTTATTTGGGGAGCAGCTGTCCTGATGTTGGCTCTGAATATTCCCGGGTTTCCGGCACCATATATGTTGACTTTGGCAAGAAAGGCTACGGCGACCTGGTTCTAAGACAGAGCACGGCCCCTCGGCCTCACCCGAGGGACTCGGGCCAAAAAGACATGTACATCAACGTGATGGAGTCAAAATGGCGTTTATTATCTTATCTTTAGGGTTTAAATAGTTTCTGGGGAGGCTAGTCTACGTCACAGGAAGCAGTGGGCTTTTTGGAGTTAGTATGGAGTGGAAAACTACTAAGGTTAGGAGGGGCCACATTCTTGGGGTGATCGTTATCTCAGGGGACAGAGGGGGAAGAGGCCCTGCTCTTTTCCGTGACAGCGCGATATCTTCCGAACGCCAGGCCCTAGCCTGTTACAGCCCCCACAGCCCACTGCTGATACTCGAAAGCTCCCAGTTTTGGGGTAGATCCATCTGTGCCTGGGGGTCTTGTAGGGCTCAAAGCACGAGAACAAATCTGTTAATGTGACGCTTGGGCTGCAGGTCAACATCTGGTGGGAACTGTTCCTGCGTCTTCAGTCCCAGCCAAGATCCTCGGCTTCAGTTCCTCTCTTGAGAGGACACAGGAGCTGTTCAAGCAGTAATTGTGGTTGCACTGTTCAACCAGATCCTCTGCTTTCCCTTACTGGCCAAAATAATCCCAAAGTCATGCAAAAGAAAAAAAAAAAAGGTCTGCAATTCCAAAGGGTCAAAGTCTCTTTTAACCACCTTTCCTGCCCCATGTGTCCAGGTCAGGAGCAGGACAGATGTCGTGAAGTTAATCTCTCTACCCAGCGGCTGCGTGTGCTCCCGCCCTCAGTCCTGAGCAATTTCATGCTGGAGAGCCTTGACCTCGACAGGAACAAGCTCAAGAACATCACTGGCATTTCTAAGCTTTGCAACCTCAAGAAGCTGATACTGTCCAAGAATGAGTTTGTGGACTTTCCCAATGAAATCCAGAGCTTGGTCTGTTTGGAGAGGTTGGAGCTGAATCAGAACCAAATCCGGATCATCCCAGAGGGGGTTTTCTCCTGTCTCCCCAGGCTTAAACATTTGCGGCTGAACAACAACCGTCTCTGTGCCCTCCCCAGGGACCTGGCAGCTTGTCAAGGCAGCCTTCGGTACCTCAACATCTCCAACAACCTGTTCCGGACCTTCCCGCAGCCCGTCCTGCAGCTGGCACACTTACAGGAGTTCCATGTGCAGAATAATGCCCTTCGCCAGCTCCCCAAGGAGCTCTTCCAGGGACAATCCCTGAAACTGCTTAAGGCCAGTGGGAATCCCCTCCGAGAGCCACCCAGTGAAGTGTGTGCTGGTGGCATCCAGCAGATCCGGAATTACTTCAATCTACTTCAGCATGCCTTGGGGCAGGAGGACAAGAGGATCAAGACCATGTTCCTGGGGGCCTCACTGGCAGGGAAGTCCACCATCTGCAGAAGCCTGAAGCAAGGGCAATCCAAACTGGTTCCCAAGGAAGAGCGAACAATTGGGATAGAGATCAGTGAGTTCCAGATCGAGGACTTCACGTTTCTCTTCTGGGACTTTGCTGGCCAGCTGGAATACTACATGACTCACCACGTGTTCATCACCCCACAGGCACTCGTCATCCTCGTCATCAATCTTCACATGTAAGTGCTGAGCTGGTTGGGATTCCAAGTAGAACAGGGAAACTAAAAAGGAGACTTTGCACTGCACAAATCCACACTATTTCCATTGGGCCTTGAGGCCTGGCCTTCTCACCTTCAGCATAGCTGGCTCTCCCCCTCCCCCTTTTTGCAGATCAATCTTTTAATCCACCAGGTCTGTCATCACCTTGCCAAAGGCCTGTCTTTGGAGGGGTTGAATAAGCACCAACTCCTTATGTGACAACTGAACCCCATCTGAATGGACTTGCTTTCTGCAAAAAGCAAATCCCTAAATCCATTCTGTATCCTGTGGTGTTCCCCGAACATGGAGGGAGCATCAGGCTTGGGTTTTGTGCTACAGAGGGATGCTCCCATTCACTGCAGGGGTTGACTCTGCTACACCACATAGCTTAAGGATGGGGAACTGAGCAATGAGCTTGGATACAGTCCATGTCAGCTTCTGAGATGTGAGCTCTTCTCCAGTGTGCTCCTGGGACGCCACAGAATGTGTGGTCAGGCCTGCATTGATGGAAGTTGGCTGGAGATCCAAAGGGTGAGATGTGAATTCGGGATTTTTTTTTTCTCCCTCCCCAGGTACCAAACTAACAACAAAACTTTCAAGGAGCTCGTTGGTTTCTGGATCAACAACCTGTTCATGCGAGTCCCAAACTCGGTGGTGCTTCCTGTGGGAACCCATGTGGACTGCTGCCAAGAGCAGGAGGTAGCAGAGAAGACACATGACATCATGGCCAGGATCACAGCCATGCTGGTGGAGAGAAAAAGCAACCTCGCTCACTTCATCGATAACCTGGAGGGCAGTGAGGAGCCCAAGTTTTATGTGGACCAGTGCGAGAGGCTGAAAAAGATGGAGAGCTGCACATTAACCGTAGGGCTGAGATTATCCTGGGTTCTGGCTGGCTGAGATCACCCTGTTGTGTCTGGCAGCCCAGTGTGCTAATGGCTGAGGTGACCTGGTGTGAATGCCTCAGGCCACTACTGCAGCCCCTCCTAAGGCTGGGGTGGATGTGGTAACACCTGGCTGTGACCTGTAGGGTCCTTGTCCCTGGTGGGTGATGGGCATGTCCTCCTGTGGCTTGTAGCAAGTGCCTGAGGAGGAGTGCAAGGGGTCATTTACCATCACCAGGTGATTTTCAGGAACTGCTGCAGAACAGAGGTGTGGAGGAAATGCCCTCAGAAGCTGAGCCAGTGGTGTGTTCCACCCTCACAAGCTAAAAGACTTCTCTGGGTGTAGTTTTGTCAGGTACGTGCTTCCTCTTTTCCAGATCTTAAACTTAGTTGCGGTCAACTGCACAGATCACCGTGACATCAAAAAGCTCGGGGCCACTATTTTGGAGCATGTGAAGAATGAGGAGCTCTTCCCCGAGGTCATCCGAGTGCTGCCGCCCGTCTACAGGCAGGTGGAAGCTGCCATTGTGGATATTGCACAGAGCGAGGAGATGGCAGACCATGGTGAGTGGTCTGTCACCCCTGCCATGCCCTTCTGAGAGGAGCTTCTGTCTCCTGCCTGCGACAGGCTCTCTCCAGTGCTTTCCTGAATTTGGGATGGGCTCTCCAGTGCTTGCTGCACCTTCTGGCCCTGTTTGCGTGGCAGTGGGGTCACTGATGAAGGGCTTGCATTGTTAATGCTGAGCACACCTGATCAGGCCACGCTGGCTGGTTTCTTGCTTTCCAGTGTTTTTCTTTCTCTCCTTTTCCCTGTATAAGCAATTAAAAAATCCTGCAGGGCTCCACAGCTTTAATGCTTCCATGTGGTTTTCAAATCTACATCCTGCTAACTTTATTTAATGGCTCCTACCCTTCCCTAGACCCTTTTCCCTGTCTCCTGTGACTTATCAGGATTAGCAGGCAGCTCCACCCCATTGCTTCTGTACCCAAAGCAGGTACGAACACCACCAGTTCCCAGTGACATCTCTGGCCCCCTTGTCCACTGTAGGATTAGAGAACAAGGAGCAGATGCTTTTCATTTGTGGAGATAAGCCAGATTTTGTTGCCTGTCTGTCTGCATTGCTGAATGTCAGTCTGAGGTTTAACTGGCAATCTGAGGTTTTCTGGCTGGAAACAAACCTGCTTCCTCAAACAATTATAATAAAAAAGAACCAGCATTAGCCACATTTTTCACAAAGTGCTGGCAGGCTGTTGCCACTGCTGAGGCAAGGCAAGGCTGTGGGGGGCAGCAGGGTGGCAGTGGGACAGCTGAGGAGAGGCAGAGCATTTTTGGTCAGTCACCGAGCATCACTTCAATCCCAGTTACTTCCCCAGGGATGGCTTAGGTGACGTGGGATGCTGCCGGTGTTTGTTGGCTCTCTGAAGCCTTGGAATGCTGTGTCTGAGAGATGCATGATGGGCTCCTGCATCTCCCTCTAGGCATGATGGACCTCCAGTACCTACTCAGCAAACTGTCCCAGCACGAGCACCTGGCCAGCCTGGGCAGAGAGCTCCTCCAGGACATCTTGCGGTACCTCCACCGCATCGGGCTTGTCGTGTGGTATGAGGAAATCAAGCACTTGGAAAGCACCGTCTTTCTCCAGCCTACCTTTTTAATAACGATGTTCAAGGTGAGCATGGGGATCAGGACCATCTCCTCCGCAGAGCCCAAGCTCTGCAGCTTTGCTGAGCTCCCCTCACTGCCACCTCCTCTCTCTCCTTCTCTTCCCATGCAGCTCCTGGTGCGGTACCACCTTGTCCAGCAGCTCGAGAACATCTCTGTGGAGACGCTGATCGCGGAACATGCCACCATCAGAGACAGAGCCAACTGGGTGTGGACCTTCAAGTCGAAGGCAATGCTGTGCCACCAGGCTGTGCGTGCCTTGGTGAAGCACCAGCTCTGTTCGGAAGGGATGCAGGATGTCTTTGAGGAAATCATGGGACACAGGCCTCACAGAGGGAGAGGGAAGCTCTTCAGCCTCCTGGAGCACTTTGAGCTCTGCCTGGAGGTGAAGAACACCGAAGCACTCAACCCGCAGGCCAGAGAGTTTGTGCCTGGGAAGCCATGGGAGACAACATGGAACCAAGGCAAGTCCTGGTACTTGTTCCCAACCTATCTGAACCAGACAGAGGAAGTGTCTGAGGTGTGGGGAGGAGATCACCCTGAGGACCTCCACATCCGTGCCTACTTCTCACCCGAAATACCTGAGGGCTTCTTCCAGAGGTAAGCACTGATTTCTGGCCATCAGTGAGGTTGTGGGATTGAGCTTGCTCGGTGCAGTGCCAGGATGACTCTCAGCAAGCCCTTGGCTGTTGAGACTGTATCTGCTGAGGCCTGAGGCTGGGAGTCAAGAGGTTTGGGAGTCAGGGTGGCTTCTCAGCTGTGCCACACATATGTGGGGCCCTGGGTGAACCCTTGTGATGTTCACTGCCTGGACATGAGCAAAGGCCACACTTCTTCTAGTTCACCTTTTATCTGGGGGGGGGGGGGGGGGGGGGGTGTTGTTTGGCTAATCTGTGCCCATCCAGGTAGGCAGAAGTCTCAGTCTCACCCAGGAATGTTCTAGTTTCTATGGGTGTTGGAACTGTACCGGGTTTGGGAACTTTTGGTTTTCTGGACTTGTGTCTAGAGTTTTATCTGATGGTGGTGTGGTTAAACCCAATCAGCAACCAGGCACCACAGAGCCACTCACTCACCCTCCCTGGCTGGATTGGGCAGAGAATCAGAAAAGTGGGAAAACTCATGGGTTGAGATAAAGACAGTTTAGTAGTTGAAATAAATTATAATAATAACAGTAATAGCGATAATAATATTGTAATGAAAAGGAAATCAGCAAAGAGAGAAAAAAAACCAAAGAACAAGTGATGCAAGTAAAAAACAATTGTTCAGCCCAGCCTGATCCCAAGCAATGGTCCCCCCAGACAGCTTTCCCCAAGGTTTACATGCTGATTGTGATGCCACCAGCTATGGGTTAACCCTTTGGTCATTTGGGGTCAGCTGTCCTGCCTGTGTCCCCTCCCAGCTTTTTGTGCACCCCCAGCCTCCTCGCTGGCAGGGCAGCCTGAGAACCTAAAAAGTCCTTGATTTGGTGTAAGCAGCAACTAAAACATCAGTGTGTTATCCCCATCATTCTCATTCTAAATCCAAAGCACAGCACTGTACCAGCTACTAGGAAGAAAATTAACCCCATCCCAGACAAAACCAGGACAAGAGGGCCAGCTCTGGAAAAATCTCTTGGCTTAAGAGGCTGCTCCTGCTGCTTGAGCTTTTGGTAGGGGAAGGTCCTCATTCAGAGTCTGCCTCTGGTCTTACTGAAGCTTGGTTCATATTTTCAAGTCCACCTGGTGCCACGCTTTCTCCCAGTGTTAGGGATAAGCTAGGAGAAAAGTGGTGAAAGCCATGGGCAATCTCCTTGCAGGCTCCTGGTGAAAGCTTGCTCCTTCTATTCCACGCACTGGGTGGCCAAGGTGACCTGCCTGCTTGTATGCAATGGCAAACCTTTGCTGATCAAACAGAATAATCAGAGGGCCTACAGCTACCTGGAGCTCCGCTGCAGAAAGCCATCGGAAAGGACAGGTAAGATCCCTGATCCATATTTCATGACTCCCAACCCCATGTCTCTCCTTAGCTCCACCCCTGCCCTCTCCAGTCCTCTGGGAAGTATCCCAAGAAGCCTCTGCCACATATCCTAGTCTGGCCTGGGTCCACCTGCAGTCCACTTAAAGATTTCCTCTTTCTCCATGCAATCCTGTTCGGGACTCCTCTAGAGGTATCACATGAAAGTGGAAAGTTGAGTTTCCATTCTTGTCATGGAGCAAATGGGCCATCCTTGCCCAGAAGGCCCCAGCAGAGTATAGTTTAAGGCTGGGTCTTCAAGTGATAAGCAAAAGGGCCACCCAAGTTGAGGAGCTCTTCCAACATATCATTAAATTCCTTATGCCTCCATGGTTGCATGAGGCTTGGTTAACTGGAGCAATGGAGCTGGTCCGACAGCTGAAGCTGTGGGCTGGAAGCGATGTGGGGGTCACCACAGCATCTCCTGGGCTGCCGTGGTTGGGGGCTGTAAGAAAGCGACACATTCTCCTTTTGCCTGGAAGGGTTCCAGTTTGCCTGGGATTTCCTCGTGGCAGTTGTGCTCATCATCCAGAGGCTCGCTGAGGAGTGGCCAGGGCTGCACGTGTGTGTGAAGTCTCCCTGCCGAACGTCTGGCTGTCCCGCAGAGTTCCTCTGGCCGGACAGGGATCGTGCAGATGCCATGTACGTACACGCTGTGCCCCTCCAAGCGAGGGCAGGATGTCGGTGGCCACTACTGCAATGCTGCAATGGGGTGGTCAGCTTCTAAAAGCCACGTGAAATTAGTCGTGAAGCTCACTGGCACTGCGGTGCCCCTCTCCTGACCATAGCAGCAGGTGTCCCATGTGGTGTTAGCACTGTCTGGTGTGGGAAATTAAGGCATGGAGGGAAAGGTGAAACAGCTGAGACTCTGGGGCTCAGGCATATCATGTTCACTCTGGACACATACCCACATGCCCCTGTTTCATGAAGAACTGAAGGTGCTCAGGCACCTGGGAGGGCAGTGGCTCCTCTTCCCACCCATGGCAGTGGGTCAGGGTGGGAAGAGCAAGCCTCTTCCATTGCCTTGGCATTGTCTTCCATTGGAAGTCCTGAGGGCAGCTCCTGCTCCTTTCCTGGGCTTTTTCCTCCGCAGGACAAAGGAAGACATTAAAACCTGTGGGACGTGTGGGCACTGTTTTGGTGCAGAGCTGCTCTTGCCCAAAGGTGAGACCAATGTCCTGAGTTCGTGCCACAACAGTGCTCAGGGGAAAGAGGGCTAAGGGTTTCCTGGAGCCAAGATGCTAAGGGTGTCCCATTCCCACAGCACCCAGGCAGCTGGAGGAGCCCCCGGCACAGCCCTCTGCTCACTATTATGTGACAAGCTACGGGACCACCACCTTTGGGCCCAGCAGCATCCAGGTCACTAGACAGGTAAGGACACTGCCAGCTCTCCTTGCCCAGGGATGAACAGTGGTGGTCAGGCTCCTGAAACGAGGGGGTGCAGTTGGTTGCAACCTTGGCAGGGCACAGCCCATCTTCAGGCAGCCCTCTGGTTTCCACAGTCCTCCCTGAGATATCATCCCCTCTGCACCTCTGAGCTGAGGTCTGGGTGCTCCATGTTGTAGTTACTGCCTTATTTTTCCAGAACATCTCCAGTGAGTAACTCCTGGCCAGTGCTCTCTGAAGTACTTTTGTTTAGCCACAACCAGGCTGTCCTCAACACATTCTGCTTGCAAGTCATGTTTGTAGCCTCAATACTTGGAAATAAATGCACTGATAAATGCATCCCTTCAGATGTGGGAAATCACCTCATCTACTCAAATTTAAGGGGAAGAAGGCACTGATAAGCTCTCTGATACCAGCCTGCCCCTGCCAGCAGGGACTTTGCTGAGACAAGGCTGGGCACGGACCCCTGTGGTTTTGGGGGTAGAAGGGGGTGGCAAAGATTTCAGACTGATAGCAGAGGCAGGTGTCCAGGCAACAGCAGTAAGAGAGAACTACATTTCTATACATATCTATTTTAACTTGGAGAAATTAAGAAAATAAATCTGTAAATTATCACACTCCACAAAAACACACTATCAGCTGACGGAGGAGACAAGCAACGTGTGAGCTCCAGGAC
Organism: Erpornis zantholeuca; assembly: GCA_013400515.1. Lineage (NCBI taxonomy): Eukaryota > Metazoa > Chordata > Aves > Passeriformes > Timaliidae > Erpornis > Erpornis zantholeuca. The sequence goes on along the minus strand of VZTN01031894.1, from coordinate 259,601 downwards.
TGGTCAGTGAAGCTGTCCTTGGCTTGGGGGAGCTGGTTTGCAGAGCCTGAGATGCACAGTGCTCCTGCTGCCTGTGCCAGGGCCATGGGGAGCAGGGCAGGTGGGGTCAGCCCAGCTGCATGTTGTACTGCTCAATGAGCTCCATGAGGTCGAAGGAGTTGGAGAGCTGCAGGCTGAGGGTGTGGCTGTCAAGGGAGGAGGCTCCCTCCTGCAGCACCTGCTCGTAGTAGTACTCACAGAACTTGGGCACCAGCTGCAGGGGCAAAACACTGGGGTTAGGGGCAGCTGCCTGACATGGCTGCAACACCCTGCATGGCCCTGTCCTCCTGGAGTGCAGGGAGGGAGATGTCTGGGGCACTGTTTGTCTCCCCCAAACCCTGAGGGTCCTCTGGCCCAGGCAGCTGCCCACTCTCGCTCCATGTCTCCAAGGGTCCCCCTCCCCTGTCACTCGGTTCCCCCATCTCTCTCAGCCCCCGAGGGTACCCCCTCCTTGGGTATGCAGATGTCCATCTGCCCCAGATCCTGAAGGCTCCCAAATCCCCATCTCCACTGCACACTGAGGGTCTCCCTTCTTGTGCACCCAAGCACTCATCTCCCCTGGCCCCTGAAGCTCCCACTGCCCAGTCCCTGAGGAAACTCCATCACTTCCCCATCACCCAGGAGTCCCCTTCCCTGGGCACCCAGAATCCCATCGGCCTCAGTCCCCAAGGATCCCTTTTCAGGCATCTCCCACCCACCTCGACCTTGAGGGTCCCCCTCCTCAGGAGCCGAGTCCCAGCTCCCCTGGCCTCCACGAGTCTCTCCCTTTCCCTGGACAGCAGTGGGATACTGGTGGGATTTGGCTACTGTACCTTGACCAGGATGAGCTTGGACTCCTTACGCTTGGCCTTGGAGAAGGCCTGCCCAAAGCAGAGGTAGATGGTGAAGTCAGGGGATCGCCGCCTTTGGCCGTTGCGGAAGTCCCTCAGCTCTGTGAGGCAAAACAGGGCTCAGTTTTGGGGTGGGCCTGGGGGAACAGAGGGGCTGGAAGGATTTGGATGCTTGTAACATCCTGGGGCTGGCTACCATGAGCCCCAGAACCAGGCTGGGCAGGAAATAACATATGGGGAACAACGTGACACCCCTACCCACCTGTGCAAAACTCATGGAAGTCAAAGATGGCGGTTTCCTGGTCCCGGCAGAGCAGGTTGGGTGGGGGCTCCTCGACTCCCTCGAGCTGCTGGGACAAGGCCCAGAACACCTTGCACTTCTCCCGGCGGGTGGCGAAGACCTTGTAGGCGCGTTGCTCCAGCTGCAGCCCCGCGATGCCCAGCAGCTCCTCGGTGAGGCGGCGCTGCTTGCTGTCAGCCACGTTGGCAGGGCTGGGGAAGTGCACCACGTGCCAGGGGCACGGGGCCTGCGGCAGCCTGAGGGGCTGGTACGTCAGCACGCAGTGGCTGCCCTCAACCACCTCCCGGTGGAACTCCTTCCCCCGGTAGTAGATAGTGACATCCAGGACAGAGACGATGCCATCTGCACCTGGAAGTGATCAGCAACTGCATCCTCCAAACTGAAACGTTCCCCCTCTCCAAAGCATCCCCCAAGCATATTTATTGCTCATAACTGTAATAATAATTTACTGCTATTAATAATTAATAACCCTCACCTGTGTTATCCAGCAGCAGGCGTGGCTGTGGCACAGGGCTGGGGGCAGGGACGAAGACCGTCGCCTCCGCCGGGTACTGCACAGGGACCGTGCCCTCTGTCAGGTGCTCCAGAGGTGGCATGGCCCCTGCAGCGGGAGACGAGCACCATCGGCATCACCATTCGGGGTGCAGCGGGGTGGGGGCTGCTAGGGGTCCCCATGGCAGCACCCCAGCCTCTTCCCACCCCATTATGGCATTCCCACAGCCAGGGCCTGATCCTGCCGCACAGCACGCACCTGTCTCCTCTGGCAGCACGGGGGCCGGTGGATGGTAGGTGTCCAAGGTGGGCTGCTCCACCGTGGGCACCCATTGTGGAAACGTCATGGCAGGGAAGCAGTTGTTTTGGCTGGGGTCTGCGTAAAGCTGGAGCAGGGTGTCCTGGTGAGGCTGGAGCAGGGTATCCTGGTGATGCTGGAGCAGAGTGTCCTGATGAGGCTGGAGCAGGGTGTCCTGGTGATGCTGGAGCACAATGTCCTGGTGGGGAGTGTCCCCTGCAGGAAAACCACCTGTGGGAAGGTGCTGGGGTCACCCATGCAGGCAGCCACCCATTTTGCACCCCGTGAGCAGGGCTGCTCTCACCTGTGGGCACCCAGGACGAGCCAAGGTCACGGGGGGAGATGTCACACTGCTGCAGCAGCTCCTCCAGACTCAGTGAGTCAGTGGGTCCTAAGGGGGAGCACAGTGGGTGGGATGTCTCACAGCCACAAAATCGGCCCCAGCTGAGCTTAGCAGGGTGTTACCTCCCCTCCAAAAAAAGATTGTGGGACTAGTGCTTACCTGGGACAGCACTTGCTGAGGCTATGTGTTGGGGGTCAAGCTCCAGCTGGGAAGGGAAGGAGAATGGGATCTTACTGCTGTGGTTGCCAGGCATCCAGCCTCCCCCAGCCCACATTTTGGCCACATTTGGGATGCAGCTTAGGAGCACCCCAAGGACATAGAGGTGCAGTGCCTGCAGAGTGGCAGCAGGGATCCCCCAACCTGCTGTGCCCACCCAGCTACCTGGAGCTGCTGTTGTGCTGGCTGCTGGCTGCTGGTCCTAACAGGGTTAGGAATGCTGCAATCTCCCGCTGTGCTGTGCTGGAGGGTGGCTGAAAGGAGAGCATCAGGAGTGGGAGGTCCTGAGATCGCCCACCCCACCCAACACAGCCCCTCCATGGGGCGAGGCTCACCTGAGACAATGGAGAAGACCTTGTGTGGGTCATCACCGCGCTTGGAATGATCGTGTTCCAGCTTAAACAGGTGGGTGCTGCTCAGGGCACAGCGGAAGTTGGTCTTCCACTTGGCCGGGTCCTGGGAGCCTTCCTCATACCGCCCACTGACCTTCGCCCAGGCCTGGGGGTGCAGGGGGGTGAGCACGGGGTCCCTGGCTCCAGGGATGACTGGTCTTCCCCCACCTTCCCAGCTCCCACATTCCACCCATGCTGAAGACCTCAAATTGCTGCTAGTCACCATCCTATCCCACCCCCCTTGAAGACCCTGAGGGTGTTGCTGGTCACTCGAACTCTCCTACTTTGAAGACTTTGAGTGCACTGTGGATCAGCCCCATCCCACACACCCCGAAGACCCTGAGGCTGCTGCTAGTGACCCCCACCCTGCCCACCTTGAGGATCTCCAAGTCGCTGCTGGTGACACTCATTCCACCCACCTTGAACACTTCCACATCACTGCTGGTGATGTCCTTCCTGGCGTTGTGTTTCCAGGGGACCCGAAAGGTGGTACGGGCAGGGTCGATCCAGCGCAGCCCCCGGTAGCACCCACTGTTGATGGCGTTCAGCAGCCACTGCCCGAACCGCAGCCTCTGGGCCTCCCTGCGGGCGCGGGACTGTCACCGGGGGGACCGGGGCCACCCGGGAACGGCGACCCGGGGAGGGCTGGGGGTGCTGGGCGCCACTTACCCCTCGTTCTCCGGCGCTGCCATGGTGCCGGGTCCGCAGAGCTGCTGAGCCGTGCCGAGAACGGCGGTGCAGCGCCGGGCGGTGACCTCGATCCGGCCCGATCCTTTATCCGCCCCTCCCGTTTTCCTGGAAATCACGTGTCCCTTCCGAAAGTGAAAGTGCCGCCGCTCCCACGGCGGGGCGGTGCCGCCGCTCCCGGAGTGCCCGTGGGATGCTCCGGCCCCGGGACGCCGCTGCGCAGCCCCGCGCAAACCCCTCCCCAGACTATCGATAATTAAAATGAATAAACCGGACCTAAAGCTGAGCGTGGCACACCCGGAGCGCAGGTGCTCGGCCGCACCTGCTCCCGCCGGGGCTTCCCGGGGCTGGAAAGCCCAGAGCCATGTTCAGATGGTTTTTTCAATCCTTCTCCCGGCTGCCTTGGCTCGCACACCAAGGCCGTGCTGCCAAAAACTACAAACCAGTAAAGGCCACCGAAGCAGAGGCGAACCAGCCCATGCCACCACAGGAGGCGGGGCACGAGCAGCAGCAGCGCCCGCCCGGCTCTTCCCTGAGCCCTTTGAGCTCTGCGGGGAGCAGCAAAAACAACCCAAACACCCTGAGAGGTTTTTCGAGTTCCTTACCCAAGGACCAGGAAGGGGTGGAGGGGTCAGTGGGGCTGAAGCACGGAACTGTAGCCTCTTTCCCAATGTGCTGCTTGGTTTTGAGGAAAGTTCTTCTTTTTTCCGGGAACTTCTACTGCCTACTAGGCACTCTGCCTGTAGAATCCTTCAGAGCACTCCCTTTTGTTTCCCAGGAAATTTCCCACTTCCTTCCTAAAAAAATCCCCTGTTGCTTTCCAGGAAATTTCCCAGTCACTTTGCAGGCTATTTCCTCCTTGTTTCCTGGGAAATGTCTTTGTTGCTCTCTAGAGTCCTCTATTCCTGTCTTTGATTTTTTCCTCTGCTTAGAGGATCTCCGCTACTCTCCTAGGAAATTTCCCCGTGACTTTTACAGCCTGGTGAGAGGAAAGCTCATGTCTTTATAGAGAATTTGATGGGCGAAGGTGTGGGTGTTATCGTCTTTGGAAAGGGTCTCAATGTCTCTCCTGACTCTGGGCAGCAGGTTTGTTGCAGAGCCCAGCCAGCTTGGCTCCTGAAACAGTTAAGGCTCTGAACAAGCCTGAACTTCAGAGCTTTGGGGTAAAAGAGCAGCTTCAAGGGGAGAATATGTGGTAGGCAGTTTGGGAAGGCTGCACCTTCCCTGTACCTCAGCCACGGGGAAAGGAAGAGGACAACATGCAGCTGGGAGTTTGGGATAAAAGGAGGCTGTGCCCTCCAACAGCTCGAGAGTGAAAACCCTGTGGGCATGTCCCAGTGGACTCTCTCCCTTTATTCGAATAAAGTGGCAGGACTCCTCTGTCTCCTTTTTGGACATAACCCTCTGGCATTTGTGGATTTTCCTGACACTGGGAAGCAAGAAATTATTTCCCAAGAAATGTCATTCATCCTCTCCAGGCAATTCCTCTTTTGCTACCCACCAATTCCTCCTTTGCATTCTGGGAAATTTCCCCTTTAGGAAATACCACTGTTACTTTCTTCCAAGATGTCACTTCTGCTATTCAGGAATTTCCCATGTATTTGAGGAAATTTCCTCCTTGCTTTCTTGGAATTTCCCTCCTTTTATTTCTCTTTTATCCCCCCTATAGCCTTGTATGAAATTTCCCCATTGCTTTTTACAAATTCCCAGAATATTTCCCCCTTTCCTTTCAAGGACTTGCCCCTAGTTACCACATGGAAATTCCTACATTGTCTTACAGAAAATTTCCCCTTTGTTATCCAGGATATTTAGCTTTCTAGAATGGTTCCCTGTGTTCCAGGACTTCCCCTATTGGTTCCCCTATTATGTTTTGCAGGAATTTCCCCCTTTTTTTTTTTTTTTAGGAAATTTCGTCCTTCTGTCCCAGGAAATTCCAAAAGCCAAAACTGACGCAAGCATCTGAACCCAGGACGGGGGCATTTGGCAGATTCAGCAAAATTTAAGGGCAGTGAACACCATGAAACCCAAAGAGGAGCCAGGAGAGCCAGGTCAGGGTGGGAGCAAGGGACAAGGCTGACAGGGACACGGTACAACTGGAAAGGGCTGGGGGGGTGGGGTGGAGGAACCTCTGCGAGAGGAACAGGTGGGAAGAACAAAGAGTGGTGCTGGCTGGTGGCTCCTGCCCCCGGGACAAGTGGCACCTGCAGAGAGGGGAGCAGAGGTGTGTTTACTTACTTTCATTCCTCCATGCTGCAATGAATGCAGAGCGATTTCACTTTAAATGAATTGATGGGAATTCTCCCATTTTAAACTTTTTTTTTTTCTTTTTGCAAACAGAACCCTGCCTGCCTTCCGTGGGGGGTGGTGCCTGCCCCATGCAGCCACAGCTGCCACCTCCACAGGTCCTGCTGACTCAGAGACATGTCCAGGAAGCTAAAAACCAGCCTCATGTAGGTCACCGGGCAGCTCCTGCACGGTGCAAGAAGAGCTGGAGATTTCAGGAAGAAGAGTCAGTTTTACAAACAAGTTTTTAAAAGCATACCGAAGGACAGGGAAGCTTTCGCTGAACCTCAGCTCTTTACTGCACCAAATTTTCCTCCAAACTTAACCCCACCCTACAAACCTACACCCCACACACGTCCCTGCAGCCACCAATCACTCAGTTTCAGGGGACAATCCCTGCAGGCAGAAGGGCAAGCTGAAACCCCACAACTTTTATCAGCAAAGTCTCTTTTGGGGACCCTCCCTGTATATCAAAAAGCAGCAAGGAATGGGGCATCTTAAAGGAAAAAATAAAATAAATCTTTCTCTTTTAATCCACCCAAGGGAAATCCAGAGCAAGAGCAGCATCACAGCACTACATACAGCACAGACATCTATCAACTCCTTTGCACAGATTCCTTCCCAGATACACGCAGAAGTCATTAAAAGAAAAAAAAAGGAAAATTATTCACATATACAAAGTGACAAGTAACAAATCAGCCACAGAACAACTTTTTCAAAGAGAAAAAGGATGCATCAAGGAAGAAGGCCCTTAACATACAGGTTTCACAAAAACCTAACCCAAGAATGGTGAAACAGGTGGTTTTCTTTTAAACATTAAAAACAAGGTTATTTTTAAAATTAATTTAAATACACATTCAAAACACAAACACCAAGCAGGAGCCTGGAGAACAAAGCAAAAAGAAGGAATGAAAAGTGAATTCAACCAGTTTAATTTCAACACCAAAGTTGGGTGGATCGCACCAAATGGAATAAATAACGGAGAAGATCACACTGGGTTGGTAGATCTCACACTTAAGATCATTTAAACTAGAATTAATTACACAGCCCAAGAGAGTACTGAACGAGGAATTCCTCTGACAACAGATATTAGCTGGGGCAGTGTCCCTTTGACAGAGTGGGTTGTAGGTGTGGATTTGCCCCCGCCACCCACCACCAATCCCCACCCCAGGAGCAAACAGGATGTTCTTGTGATGCAGAGGACTCACCCCCACAAGTGATGGGCACACAAACAGTTCCTTGCTAAGGGAATGGGAACCCCCCACCTCTTCCACAGCCTCTGGCTTCAGTCACGCCCAAGGCAAACATCAGAACACAACCAGACCTTGTGTTCTCACCTGGCAGGGTGAGCCCACAGGTGCAGCATTTCTACTGCAGCTCCCTGAAGCTGGGCAGTGCCAGAACTGGAGTCAGTGCCTCCTTCCACACACCCAGGCTGAAATTAGATCAGCTGATCTACACCTGCAGCCACAGCTTTATCACCCTGGGGATGGGCAGGCTGAAGGAATGTAAGTGGTTTCTTGTTGTTTGGTTTTCCCTCCCCACAACCCTGCACTTAAAATAAACCAAACAAAACCCAAACAAAAACCAGAACCAAAATAAAACTAAATAAAACCCCCACAAAACGAAACAAACAAAACAAAAACAAAAAATACCTACCCAAAAAACTAAAAAAAATAAAACAACAGCAACAAAAAAAAAAAAACCAAAACAAAAAAAAAACCAAAACAAAAAACCCCCAAAAAAAAAACAAAAAAAAAAAAAAAAAAAAAAAAAAAAAAAANAAAAAAAAAAAAAAAAAAAAAAAAAAAAAAAAAACAAAAACAAAAAAAAAAACAAACCACCCCAAAACCACCCCAAAACAAAAAAAACTTGATCCCAAGTTCCTCTCCCTTCCCTGCCTGTAGCCAAGCAGGGAAGAACCTTTGGACATTCACGTGATCCCACAGACATGTTCCCTACAGAGCAGACATCTTATTCCTCTGCACCTCACCCAGATGTGCCTGTGACACCTAGTTAGGAGGGACGTCCCTTTGCTTTAAAACAAAAATAATTACAAAATCAATAGGAACAATCAGAATTCATTTAAGTCCAACTCGTTTTTAAAAAGGGAAAAGGGAGGATTGAAGGTTTCCAGGCCAAGAACTTGCCAGATCCAGCATCTCCCCCACCCCTGCCTCCAGCAGCAATGGGATAAGCCCCCTTTGTGCAACATTCACTCTTGACCCAAGATCAGCAGAGCCAAGGAGGTGCTGAGGGGGACACAGCTGCCCCTCTAGCTCCTCCTCAGAGAGCTGGCAGCTCCAGGAAGAAAGGGAAACTGAGGTGAATGAGGGTTGAAGTTATTTCTTTCTCATCTCTCCTCCTCCCCAAGACTGAGAGGAGACTTCTGGGTCTGCAAACCCACTCTGTGCTTACCAGTGTCCTTAAGAATGACAATTTAAAACCAAAAAATGGGAAATTAAGGAAAGAGAGAGAGAGAGATGCATAATTAAGTATTGTCCGTGGAAGGAGCAGGAGGGTGCAGGTTCCAGAGGGAGCAGAGAAGGGACTCTCTCCCTCCCCACGTTTGCCCATCTGGACACCAGGTCCCTTCGCATCCCTGCGCGAACCCTTTGTGCTGTTGCTCTGACATCGATCGACACGGATGGTGAACACGGGGATGAATCCAGCGCTGCAGAGGGTGGGAGGGCACACGCAGCCACTCCAGGGCTAGGCCCGGTGCTTGGGGAGCATGTCCAGCAGGAATTCCGCGATTCCGATGAAGTAGACAACTTGTGCAATGCCGAAGAGAGGAGCGATGACCAGGGCTCGGCAGTAGGCCCCTTTGAAGAAGGCCGTGGGCCCTTCCCTCTGCCAGATCTTCCTGTGGAGAAATAGCACAGACAGGTAAGTGTCCATCCCACTCCTCCACCATGCCAGGAGAGCCTCTGGCCACATCCTGGCTTTCTGCCTCCCTCCAGAGACTAAACCCAGGCAAGAGCTGTTGCCTGGCACAGCCTCTGTCGCAAATCACGCATCACTGCCCAAGTGGGCATTCTGCAAATGGCCATGCAGAAACTTGCCCCATCCCTACATCTGGCTACATGCAGCAGTGTCTGCCTGTGTCTGGAAGGAGAGCTAAGACAACCCCATGCTTGCATCAAGGTCACCCTGCTCAAATCTCCGCCCTCAGCATGGAACAGAGCCAAAGGGCAACAGATTCTGGCTACCACAGAAATACAAAAGCAGAAAAAGTCCATTCATGTTTTGAAGCAGCCAGACCATTGTTTAGCAAAGGATCAGAAGATAATGCAGCTGGGGACAGCCCACTCTGGCAGAGCTCCTGCAGACACTGCACAGAGCAGTCCCAGGAGCGATATGAGACTCAATACTGTAGGATTATCCAACAGCAGGGCCTTGGGAGAGACTACTACAGCATTGCCTCCCTCTGCAGAAGTAAAATCCCAGTGTTAAGACTACTGGAGGTTGGACAGAAGTATTTAAATATAAATGCTCTATTTTTCTTGCTCAATATGGGAAGAAGTTCTCTTTTATAAAACTATATATATACATCTGCTCATATATCATATATATCTCCAGATAGACAGATAGATTGATAAAAGCACAGGTTCAGAGGGAACCTGAAGCAAAGCTGCTGGTTGGGTCTAGAAGCTGCACCGCCTGCCTGGCAGCAGGCAGCAGCAGATGCCAAACACCTGATGTGGTGCCCCTGTCATGAGGAGCCTTACTTGGTGCAGTCCAGGATCCCCGAGTAGGTGTCCTCATTCACTCCTCTCTGCAAGGACTGCAGCCGTGTTTTGATCACTGGGAAGGGAAAGAGAGGGGAGACACTGGTGAGCACTGGGAGCATAGCAGGCAAGAGCCACCCTGAAAGCAATGGCTTTGAAACAGTCAAAATGAGATTACCAAGAATACAGACCATTTTCACACATTTATCAGGGACAACGAACCCATTCCTTTAAAAATGGATAAAAGAACCACAAAGCCACCCAAAACCCAACCCCTCACCTCCCTTCCTGTGATCAAGGTTTCAAACATTGACTTAAACTTTAAACCTTCCAAATTCAGATATCTTTCTGCAAAGTGGGAACTTATTTTCATATGCTCACCTCCTTCGGGAAGAGGTATCTAAAATACACAGTTCTGCTCCTACATTTCTTCACACCTTGGAATGTGTGCAGTGTTGGGGAGAGAACAGTTACTTTCTGGTGTTTTTCACAGGAGAGAAACTGAGGTGGTATTTAGGACAGATGCTGTGGAGCAGAAGAGGCTGCAGATCTGAGACTCTCCCTGTTTGTCCTTGACCATATAGCTGTAAGTGGCCTGCATATTGTTACTCCACATGGAAATGTGCCTTTCCAAGGAAAGGTCTGCAGCAATTCCTGCTAAGAATGGCCCTCTTCCTAATGTGCCTAGTGAGTACTGCAAACCTCTGTGTAAGCTGTGGCCAAAGCTGTAGCTCAGCTGAACTAACACCATCAGAGCCCCCCTCAGCAGAGCTGTCCCTTCCTGTACCTCCCTGTGTGCTCATGCTGCAAAAAGGCTGGCACAGTCACCTTCCTCCTCACCTGGCCCAGCCTGGGCCTCTGACTCCTGTCACTTTGCAGCAGGCCACCACCACAGGCTACTCAGAACTCACCATCACAAGGATTGACAGCCACTGCAGCCGTACTGCCAGCCACACATCCGGAGAGGAAGGACACGTAGAATGGAGCCTTGACACTGGGGTCTTTCTGGCCCAGCTTGTTCAGGTTTGCAAACAGTGGGAAGTAAACAATGGAGAATGGGACATCCCTGCAGTGGGCCAGGAGAAAAGGGAAGAAAGAAGAACAAGGATGAGTGAAGTCAGTGCAGGACACCAAAGCAAAAGGAGCAAAAGGAAGGGATGCCAGCATCACTCATTGGCAGCACAGCCATGAGTGCAGTGCAGATATCCTGGCTCTGTGATTGCAATGCACACAGGAGCTGAAACTCAGCAGGACAAAAGTGACTGCACAAAGGACAACAGGCCCAAGGGAGGCATGCAGCCCTGTAGGATCAATGGGCTCCTCCTTTTTTTTTAACACTCAAACCACAGACACCAGCACATTCAGAGGTCAATTCTTTTAACCACTTTTGTTAATTATGAGATGTTCCATCCTGCCCTCCATCCCACTGGGTGCTGCTTTAGCTCTACCTTTGTTAAAGCTAGAGGAGAGTCACTCTGTGAAATCCCAGGCAGAGAGTGTCTGAGGAAGCACTGGTCCTTGCATCCAACATACTCGTGGGCCAGATCCCATTGTACACTCTGGGGTCTCAGGCTGACAGTTTTACTTTGCTAGCTCACAAGGACTTCTGTACAGTGTGAAAATACAGGCCATGGGGCAGACAGAAACCTTCCACAGAAAGCAGCAGAACTGAATCTTCTTGGAACAAAAAGGCAGCTTCCCCTCACTTCTCTGATCTTCCCTTCTTTAATGTACAAAACCTGTGCATGGAAACCAAACCAAACCAACCCCACACCCACTGAAGCCAACACCTCCTTTGCACGCTCATTCCTGAGATGAGTGGTGCCTTAGGTCCAAGACTGGGAACACCAGTGCATGCCCAAGCCCACACCATCCTACCTTAGCAGCGTGGCTCCCAGGCCCTTGTAGAGTCCAGCGATGCCTTTGCTCCGCAGCAGCTCCCTGGTTATCTGGGTGGCCGTGGTGCGCGTCTCCACCGCCGGCTCGGCCGCCGCCGCCGCGGGGGAGGAGGAGAGCTGGGCCTGCGCCGCCATCAGCTTCTTCTGTGCCGCTGGGGAGCAGAGCGCCAGCACCGGTCTGCAGCGTGCCCAGCAGCAGCCTCCTGCTGCCCGGTGCCGCGGGACAAGGGATGGGCAGATCTCCAGGGGCAACACAACGTGCAGACAAAGGCCAGGCAGGTGCCCTGCAAGCTTTTCCCCTGCTCTGCCCATCTCCCTCAGCCTGTCCCAGTCTCAGACAGTGCTGCCATGCCACAAGGCTGTTGGCTGCGCTCTCCCACCAGCTGGGTTGCCCAAGCAGGAGCAGCTTGTCATGCACCATCTCTGCAGTGCAGAGAACAGGAGCTGCTGTGAGCAGGCAGGGGACAGTTGCTGCTTTCAGCTGTGCCCCTGAGCTACCAAAGATGTGCATGAACAGCTTCCAAAGTTCTGTTCTTTGCCTCCCTCCCCTGAAAGCAATCATTAACCTGGGGAGTTTCTCAGCCACATTTATAAACACATCCTGGTTTCTCCCACTTTTCCAACTGATGCACTTCGGCCCTTTGGCCAGAAGATGGAGAGCACTTCAATCTGTAGGTAATCCCCAGCACACCACAGCTCTCCTGCCACACAGAGAACAGGCTGTTCACAGCATCAAAAACCTCTCCTGAACCCTCAAACTATGGCTTAAATCTTTCCAACATTTTAAAACAATACGCACAAAGAGGATAAGGTCTGCAGTAAAACCAATGAAGAGAGAAAAGAAAAAGTAAATCCATGATTATTCAGGAATGCCACATCAAATGAGAGATTTAAGGACAAACTGGCCCATTTTCCAGGAAGGGCCATAAACATGGTATCTAACAGTGTCATGGAGGGCTCCTGGGAAGCGAGGCTATAGCCCAGACTGACCTCTGCAAGAGACTAAGGAAAGAGCAAGCAGCTCTTTCCCCTAGAGTCTCCATGCCAGACTCTGATCTCTGTTCCCACCAGAAACACTCCACAGTGTTTCAGCCAAAACGCTCACACTCCCTCCTGCCTCTGCCTGCCAGCTCACGCCCACAGTCCCAAGAGCCTGATCCCAAACCTCGTTCAAATCCAGTGCACTGGGAGAATTTTATTTACTGTTTCAAAAACTGCTGTTTTTGTCAGGGAGAAAAACAGAGTACAAGGGGAGACAAGTCATTTGGAAAGAACACGTCCCCTTGGGAAGCTGTTAGGAAGGTGCTACAGGGGGGTAGAAGAGAGGGAAAACAGACATCAGAAAACATGGAGACAGAGGAAGCAGCACAGGAAAGGCACTGGAGGATGCTAATCTCTTCCTGGGTGCACAGGATCTACCAAGTTTGAATCACTCACAAGCTGACCACCCAGTCATCTCTCCTGTCTCTCTCCACCCACCAGCAGCATTTGCTGTTTCGCTCACCAAGCCCATTGCTTTGAGAACAAAACCCTACCACCTTTTGTAACTGCAAGCGCCTCCACAAAGCCAGCTGAGCAAAGTGTGGGGGGAAGTAAGCTGGGAAGAGGAGGAGAAACTTCTGCTACATCTGCAGTATCTCTGATATGGGAAAGCAGGGAAAAGAAAAGGGTTTTCTCCACTCATCCTCTCAGCTCTGCCTTGAAAGCCCAGTCCCAGCTCTTTCCCACCTCCCTGCTCAGAGCACAGGGGATAAAAGTCCACATACCAATGCGTCCTGCATCCTGCAGCTGGATTTTGAGCATCTCCATGGGAGTAGTGACAATCACCTGGCAGGTACCCGCGCCACAGCCTGCCAGCATCTCCCTCAGCAGCGTCAGCTTCTTCCTGCCCCAAGAACAGAGAGAAAGAGTCTGTCAGAGCCCATGGACTGCAATAACACTTGTGCAGCTGGGTACAAGGTGCAGGGCACATCTCTGACCCTGGGGGTTACAGGAAAGGCAGCCAAGGGGGCAGCAGAACCTGCTAGGCCTGACAGTTCAGCACAGCCCAGGCTTGGCATCTCTGCCAGCACCACCTGACCTGGAGAATAGACTCATTTTGTCCCCAGAAACAGTACATTCAGAAAAAGCCACAAGCCCAGTCAGAACAGCCCCAGACAGGAGCACAGAGCCCCCTCCACGTACAGCCAGAGCACTCTAGCTCTCTTCCAGCCTGATGGTGCTCCTGGTCAGGACACAGCTTTCAGAAAGGGTATCACTTCAGAGGGCAGCAGAGGACCTGAGCATTAAGGGGGATAAGCAGCTTTCATCCTGCCAGCCTAGTCAACAATTTAAAAATTGCCAGCAAACACAGACCACAGGACAAGGAGCAAAGAGGGAAAATATTCCACTTACTGCTTTGGAGTTCTCTGAGAAAAGCAAAGTAAATAAACAGTGAATATGAATCAGGGAAGTAGTTCATCTGTGGTTAGGAGCTGTTTCATCTTACTGGGTTTTCCAAACCTGAACAAATAGCCTTTGAACTAAATGGGTCCTCCCTGAAAGACAGGGGATGGGATGGACCTCCAGTAATGAAGCTTTGTGCATTCTCTGCATGCAACATGTTCTCACCTAGCACAAACTAGCATTTCATTGTTCGCTCCATTCCAAAGCTATGAGAGAGCCCAGCTAAAACTAAAAAGAACTCAGGATGCAAACCTTCATAAAGTTTCAATTTTCAGAAAGTGCTGTGTTTTTGCTCTGTAAAACACTGTCACCCCTTGGCACCTTGACTTGATTAAAAAGTACATCTGACCTGCTCTTTTTAAAAGGGTTAAAAATAGAAGCATGTATAAATTACACAGCCAGAGAGAAACAGCCTCCTCTTTTTTCTGTTTTAAATGCAAGTACTCTTTTTACCTCCCCCAGCCCTGCTCTGCAGTAATACCTCATCTTAACCTGCTCAAGGTGTGTCCCCACTCTGTGGCAGAGGCAGTCCCACAGTGATAGGCCCCATTCCCTTACAAAGCCCAGGCACACTCCCCTGCCAGGGGTTTCACAAGCATGTACACACAGCACCGCTGCGGGGCAGTGGGCCAGCAAAGCAAAGCAGTTTCAATGCCAACCCTACAGGAAAGGGAGGGCAGATGCTGCCCACCCGTAATCCTGCTGGCCCACCACGTCAGCTGGGCTGATTTCTCCACCTCTCATCTTCTCCAGGGAGGATATGAGAGCAGGGGATTAGAGGCACAGAGCCACAACAGAGATTACCACAGACTAAATATAGAGCCCTCCTATGCAGCTGAAAGAAGGAATATTTCAGTCTCCCCTTTCCAAATCTTCCCACAGATGAGGAGCTGCAAAGAACAATCTCTCCCACGGAGTTACCCACATGGGCACTGAAGCGTGCACAGCAAGCTTTCCTGAAGGTATGGGGGAACTAGGGAGTGCAAATCCAGAGGTTCCCACTGCCACTGCCACTTGGAGGTGGCCAACTCGTGCCTTTTGGGTGGCCCGAAGCACAGCACCAGTCTCTGAGTGACTCGATACAGTCAGCAGCAAGGCTGCACAATCCCCAGCCTGGCTGTGGGAGGAAGCAAACCAGCCAAAGGAGCTGGCAGCCAGAATCCCTCTTTGGCACAGCAGAGCACCTCCCACTTTAGCAAGAACCCTGGAGCATCCCTGGAGTACATATCTTCTGGCTTTCATCCAGGGCAACTGCTTTGATACCCAGTTCAGAAGATCAGGAAGATTTGGCCTACATATTCATCTTGGACCATTATCCCAGCCAACTAAAGTCAGCCTTGACTTGACTGAACTCCATGGAGCTATGCCAGTATGGCCCAGGGAAGGATTATGCACATGGGTGTATTTTAGAAATGTCAAACAGGTACATCAAAAGCATTTAGAACAAGGGCTTTCAGCTTTTGGTTTGCACATCCTGGGTACTGGGGAGAGTCCAAGAAAAAAAGGAGCTTAAGATAAGCAAATCTTTTGACAGGAGGTTTAAAAGTTGCCATACAGGGGTCAAACTGCCTTTGCAAAACCTCAGCAGTCTGCACATAAAAGGAGTTTGAAAACTGTTCCTCTCTAGACAACAAAGGGGTTTAAATATCTAAGGAACCATTGGCCTTATCCTCAGTGGTTTAAAAACTGGCACATCTCAACTAACTTCAAAAGCTGCAACACCAACAAAGATCTGGTCCTACAAATGCAGAAACCATCTTTTATCACAGCAAGAGAGCGTTAAATATAACACACAATAGCCACAAATTCTGCACTGGCAGAAACCAGTTGTTCTTCTTTTTGACATACCATTAGTCTGTGACAAATCAAAAATGTCAAATGGGAAGGGGAGGAGATTCATGCTTAATTTAAATTGGAGTTTCAAACTAGAGCTGAAAAATAAAGTCAAAAAGCAGGAACTACAGATTTATGGAAAGCTTTTTGGGAGCAATGAGTTCAAAATCAGGATCTCTGACAGCATTGGTTATACTGATGTCACATGGGAGGAGTGTAGCATTTTTTTTGAGTTTCTGAAAAATCTTGGCCATGTGCGAGTTTACTGTGCTTGGACAGGGACCAAAACCAGCCATTCTGGAATCAGGATGACAACATTTCCAGAGAGGAAATCTCTGACCTGAGGAAATATCCATAAAAATATCCATCCATTTCTATTCCCTACCCAAGAGGCTACTGTACCCAGCTTGGACATCACCTTCCTCACTCATAAAATAACCTCTGCCTCTGTCTGTCAGCCCAAGGGATTGTAGAAAGCTCCCCAGGAGGTTCAAAGCAGACAGAGCCAGGTCTTTGCAAACAATTTAAATAGTGGGTCTTTGATATGGATTAGAAGACCAGCGCACAGGAGCTGTCCTTCAAAGGAAGGGCACTTGTCTGCCACAGGCACGGGGGATGTGCACACAAACTGCCAGTCAGTCCCTTTAACCCAACCCCTGATTTTCCAAGGGGGAACAACAAGCTACTGCAACGGGACTTCAGAAAAGCTGGCATTATGAGGCTGGAAACGTAAAAGCAATAAAGTTCCCACTACAAGTTCCCTCTCACTTCTAGTGCCAGCTCAAAAATGCCTCAGACATGCAAAATAAAGTACTGATGTGGAACAGATACACCTCAAAGTAACACTGCCAGATTAAATGTTGATCTGGAAGTCATTATTCTAGGTATGTGCAGGAGCTCTGTATTGCGTGTTTGGACTTATTCAAGAGGAGAATGATTCTGTTCCTGCATCAGGTTTGCCCTGGCAGGAGATCCCAAGTTTCATATTTTGTTCCAATATGAACGTTTGTGGAAGTGAACAATGGACAGGGCAACAGGACTGAGCACGTTGAACACAGACACAATCCACATTTTGTCCCAAGATGTGCCTGGAATGGTGACATGGACAATGCTCCTCCCAGAGGTGCATTCTGTGATTAAACAGCCCATCTCCATCTCCCTCCAAATTGACAGTTGAAAGTGCATTTCCTTTTTGGCTGACCTTTGATGTCAACACTTCAACCCACTGCAACTGCCTGTGCCTCTGTGTGCTAAATAAAAGAACCCTCCCCTCCCCAAACAGCTGTCCCTGAATTGGCATGGCCAGATTATCAGTTCCTGTCTCCTTCTCAAAGGGAAGGGAGAGATTCCCTCACCTCCAAGTCTCAGTGAGTTGCCTGAGGGTTACCTACCTGAAAGAAGTGTCTGAGTATCCAGTGGGTAACTGCAGGAGAGGCTGCCTTGAGCACACGAGTGCCAAAGAAAGACCAAGCACAGCATGTGCAGGGTGACAGAGCAACTCAGCACCAGGACTAGCAGCAGCATCCCTTCATCCTAAATTGAGAGTGTCACCTTACAGCCTGACTAAGAGTGTTCTGCAGCTCAAGGATCAACCAGGCCATGAAATGGATACTTGAACTCATGTCACAGAAAAGATGGTCCAGGTATTTTAGGAGAGCATGAAAGAAGAGCAGATGAAATAAAGAGCCCTGGGGAGACGTATCAGCTGGGAAGGCAACGGAGAACAAGCCCCAGTCTCCACATCTGTGTAAGACTGAAGGAAAAGTACCTTGCTTGTCCCAGGATTACAGTTGGCTGCTTCTCTTCCCTGAGCAAAGATACAAGGCAGGAGGAAGCAAAATGGAAGAAAATTTGCTGGCATCAGCAAAGGCAGAATTAAGTCGGTCATGCTGGTCTTCCTAGGGATCGGAAGACAGCAGATTGCCAACCTTTGCTTCAGAACAGCAAACAAAATAAAGGTCAAGATTAAAGAGGACAGGATAGGTAAGGGAATAACACCTTGGAGAAGAGCAGAAGGAAACTCATCCAGGAACACTGGAAAGTTTTTATGAGCAACACATTGCTTATGCAAGAAGGCATGAAACACTTTTTACTGCAGCCAAGAACCTGAAAAATGAACAAAACCTGGCATACACATGCCCAACAAAACAGCTATCTGGCACTCCACACTTTGGAGATACACATGAAACCTGGTAGGACACTTTAAAGGGACTGATTTTATCAAGTGTTTAACATCCAGATTCAGAGGATATAAAAAGCAGGCAATACTTAAATCAATCAAAGAGGCCTCACACACTGAGCACCCAATAATCAATGATGTACTTTAAACTCTGGTGTACTACCTGTCTAAATTCCCTTCTCAGCTTTGTACCCAAGTGCTTCATATTCAAGCGCTTCATTTAGCCCTGGTGACTCCTCACATCCTCTGTTCTAGACAATGAAACCCCTACTATTTTTAACAGCAGCCTGAAGACTGGAAGTTGCCCCTCTCTCCACATTCTGCCTTCTGCCACATTCTTCCAGCCTAGTGGAAACTCTTCCCCACAGAATGACATAGGAACAAGGACCTGCCTGAAGACTCTCCTGTGGCTCACCTCTTCTCCTGGGAACTCCTGAGGCTCTTAGGTCAAAATCATCACAGGAAATCACTTGACCCTTACTGCCTTTTTCAGTCATGGTCATGGGGTACCCTTCAGGTTTTTCAGTATTGTGATCTCCTTCCTTTCCTTCATGGCATAGCAAGCATGTTTTCAGCACTCACACAACTCACTCAGGCCTCCCTCATTCCTAAATGACCAGGACAGCTTGGGAGGACTAACTTAGTTTTGTTTCCTAAGGAAACAAGAAGCTGTAGCTCTAGGCTGCCATAATGGCCTTCACATCAAAATAGAAGCTGGCAAAGAAGCAGAAATGATGTCCCCCACCCTTTAAGCACACATGCTCCCTGCACCAAAAGGAGGGAAAAGCATGGTACGGGCAGGAGTGCCTCCCTGAGTTAGTCCCGGGATGGAAAGAGCTGCAGGAACAGACACCTGCACACTCAGGGAGAGGGGTGCACCAACAAGGGCATGAGGTCCCATGTGAGGACCTGCTGCTCCAACGCTCTACCTCCAGCAGTGTCCAAGAGCAGAGCTAGGGAAAAGGGAGTCTAGCACAAATCTGTAGTGATAACATCCCTAAAATACTCTTCCAGCAATTTGCAGTCAGGATCTTCCTACACCGCAGGTGCTGTTTTCAGTCTGGCCTTTCAAAAATAGGCTTTATGCCACTTTTTTATCCTAGCAGTTTAAAAGCAATTTCAACACTGAGTTTTTCAAAGGATAAAAATAAATACACTCATGTATACTGAAGGCTGTTGTTTAACTTGAGGCTACTTTGAGTCATGCTGGATTTGCCACACTCTCTCTGGTCCACACATGCTTCTTCCTCTTGCACATGGAGGTCTATTTTAATACTGCATATTTTAATCAGTAAATACTGGAAGAACATGCACATTTTATCAGAAGAGGATTACCACCTTGTGCAACACATTTCAAAATCAGTAAATACTGGTAGAACATGCACATTTTATCAGAAAAGGATTACCAACTTGTGCAACAAATTTCAAGCAGGACAAGTGCTAGATGCTTAGGGCAAAGGCATTCAGTATAAACAGGTCTAGAAGATTTTGCAGCACTGAGTCAGAGCATCCTTTGGGATATTGACCTAAGGGCACAGCATATATGAATGTGCACTGCAGACAGACTGGCTTTTGGAAAAGAGACTTTGGTGGAGCTGAACCAAGATCTTGCTGACCCAGCCTTACTCTGAGCCCAGCCCCCTCAGCTGTGCTTTGCCCAATATAACACCTCGACTGATGCAATTACATATCAAGAAATGAAACCACATTCATGTGCCAGGCAGCTCCAGGCTTCACCTTTCTAACCCCAAGCTATTTTGTTGTTCATACATAGGCTTTGGCTGGAGTTGTGAAATAACCCAGCCTCAAGATGTGCTAGCAGATATGCACCCTGTTTGGTCCTAGGTAGGAGAGGCCTTTAAATTCCTGCTAATCCTGCCCCATCTTACTAAGGCAGCTGGGGAGGACAGGACAGAAACATCCCAAGGGAGAAAACTGCCAGATCCCACATTTGTAGCCTATACCAGCCACAGCCAACCTGCAAGGCATTTTCCTTCCCATCAAATTTTGGGGTGACATTTCTAGGTAGAAACATTTTAAATTATCTACCACAACAGTATCAAGGCTCTGCCTCTCTTTCCCGCTCACGCTGGCTACCCTCAAGAGCACAGCTGACCAGACTTCACTCATCCAAGCCCCCCACAGTGGTTAAATGAGTGACAATGACTCCACATGCTGCCTAGCTGTTGTCACCTAACTGTGGCCCAACCTCTCTGTTCTCTAAAGGAACTAAAAATGCTCTGTGTTGAGACACAAAGACCTCCCACTACCCGAGTGATATCATGCTCCTGATCTAGGTCACTGTAGTACAAGACCCATCAGCACATAAGATTTAGGGTGTGTTGCTCTTGGAAAAATTCTCTAGCTCCTTTATTCTGAATTAAGGGCAGCACATCATCCATGTCATGCATGGACCAGCCAAAAGTCAAACTGAAAGAGGTCTGAGTGAAAACCTCAGCTGCTCGTGGAAACGGCTGCATCTCACTTACCCAAAGACCTGTTCACAGCTGCACTCAGCACTGAGGCAGACACACACACTTGTCCTGTGAGGAAGCTATTGACTGACAGGTATGTCCCATTTTAATGACTGAAACAGCAGTGACTCCTCTCCCAGAATGCCAAATACGTTGCAATGCTAGTCTGATTTCTTCCATGGAACCATTCCCTTAGTGGTGGTACAAGGTGTGGCAGCTTGGCACCCTGTTGGGGCTGTACCAGCTACTAAGCCCCACTTTGCAGGTGATGGCAAAGAGCTGTGCTGCTGCTTGCTGCAGTACACCAAGGTGCCGGGCTGTCTGCTGCAGGGATGAGACACACTGCTTGGTAGAGGACATCACTACCTCCCACTGTCTGAGCAGACCACAGAAGAGACTATTTGAAGACTTGAGTCAGAAAATCACGAAGAGCTGTGAGCCAATGAGTCATGCAGACATATGTTAGCTGCTACTTTAAAGGACTCCAGAACAAAAGAAAAAAAAAAATAAAAGGTACAGGAAAAAAATGGATTTTCAATCTGTGTCAGTCCACAATCTCCACTGAAGTTGTTGAGCCACTGATCTGCAGCAGCCAAGACTGACGTGGTATGTTTTGGGAAGTTGTTAAGCCCAGTAATTGTTCTGCAATTTCTCTGAGGCCCAGAGTTCTACATTTTCTCTGAGGCCCTACCCCATAACTGTTGATGGGAAGAGCTGGGATGGTATCCCAAGCAGGCTGTCATTCTAGCTACTGTCACTGAAGAAACAATGCTCTTGTCTGCCTCTGGGGAAAGGCCTCTCTCTGATGGGCAGACCAACTGTTCCCCATGCAATTTGGAAAACATCTTGGTGAAAGCAGTATTAAATATTCAGGGTCCAGCTTCTCTCAATTGCTCCAGCTTGCACCTTTTACTCACATTTAATTCACATGAACCAAACTCCACTTGCAAGCTGAACCAGTAATTTTATTCCTTCAGCATTCAGCTGAAGGTCAGCTGGTGCAAGTGCCCTTTGTCAATTCACATTTACCACCTCTCTAAAACTATTTTTAAGGTACAAAAGGAGAAGAGGGGTGCTAAATTTGGGGTCTACAGAACTTGACTGGATATCTCTTCAAGCCAGAAGAAGCATAAGAGGATCCAATAAGATGCTGAGGAAAAGAGTACTCCCAGCAGCTGTCTGAGCAACAATCAGTGACATTGGGTTCCTCTCGAATACTTAGACTACACATTCTGGATCTGCTAACCTTGGCTTAAATCTGGGACTATTTTTAGAAGCTTGAATAAAGAGCAGTCATCCAGTGGAGTGCTTCACGCTTCCCATTTTAGACATTGCATCCTTAGCCTGAACGTAATCACCAGCTGAGCTGCTCGAGGTCAACTCATAATTCAGTCATTGCACTACCCCTTTCCACCTTTTCCTGATGCCTCACCAGATGTGTTCTGAGAGTCAGTGTCTTTTAAGTTGGCTGCAAAAGGTCAATTCCCCACTCACCCATCTTTGGAGAGGTGATGCCGGAAGAAGTCATTGGCTGCAAGTTTGATAGCCTTTTCTGGTGTCACTAGAGTCAGGTTCACTGCAGCCCCTGGGTAAGGAAAGAGAAAAAGGCCATTGGATAATGAGAATAAAGGAATTGTTAACTGGATCTTTCAGGAATGTGTTGTAACTTCTGCATAAAACCAAGGATAGATGAGAGAGCTCCCAATACACCAAAGGGATTTAGAAATACAAAACACCACTGAAAATTAGCAGTATTTCTGTCTCCCAACATCTTGGGTTTGTGAAAACATCCCCAGATGTGTTTCTACTCCATTTGCCATATGTATTTTGTAATTTCTTCAGCTTCACTACTACCTCCCACCATGTATACACGCATCCTCATCTCTCATCCAAGATGCATTCCTATGAATTCAGGAGGACGCATATCAAACCTTCAGAAAAGGAGTACAAGTTAGTTTAACAACCAGTCTCAACTTCTTTGCAAATATTTTGTGATACTGAGAAGCAAAAGCCCCCCTGCCCTGCCTTCTCACTGGCATCCCTTCCCTGCTTCCTCCTCAAAAAACACCAGAGCAGCTCGATTACCAGGCAGCCCAGAAAAGGCAGAGTCATTCAAAGACCTGGAGGCTGGCTGAAGTCACTTGGCTCATCTGCACAGAAGCAGCTCTACACCAGCCCTTAGAGCCAAGTGGCTTCCCCTGTGTATCGCCACTGGGTGTCACCCCCAGAACAGCCACCGCTCAAGTGGCTTTTTGCCCACCACAAGCTTCAGCACACAGAAATTCCCCTTTGAGCTCCATGGTGAGGCTTGCTGGGGGACCTGGGGTGTAAACAAGCCTTGTCTCCCTGCACCCCCCACCCGCTGGAGTGCCCTTTGTCAGGGGCAACAAACAGCAAATCCCTGTATTGTGCCTCCCACAATGCGTGGCCTGGCTGGCTGCTGTGAGCTGTGAACACCAGCATTAGTGCAACACTGGCTGGGAGCAGCTTTCAAGCTGCCCTGGGGGACATGGGGTGAGGGGAGGGCCAGTCCCTTCCCAGCAGAGTGGGGTTTGCACCATTAGATTAACTCTCCAGAACATTCCCCTCCATTTAAATCCTACAGCTCAAAAAGTCCTCCAGTGGATAACCTCAAGCTCTCCCTGCCTGCACTGAAATGTACTCAGCTCCAAGCCTTCTGAAGGAGCTACACTTGAGACTTCTTAATGTCCTGTAAGAACACATACACAGGCATTTATGCTTGAGTTTGAGAATTAAACAATTTGTCCCGTAAATTGGTTTTCCAAAGAGAAGCAGCCAGAGAAATCTGCACCCCCATTAGGCTCTGAAGACCCGGTAGGGTTCATTTTCAGGACATGTGAACACAATTTGACACGAGCTGTAAGAGCTCAACACACCTACAGAAAGTCAGCTCAATCCTCTATTCCTCAGGACAGACTCTCCTCCCTTAAAAATTCAGAGACATAGGATTAGGGGGCCTTTCCTCAGATTAGGAAGCAAAGTCACAATGGGACTTCTGGGAGCACTACAACAGGGCCTGGGATGCAGGAATCCTTGGCTCCACATCCTCTGCTCAGATGACACACCTGCAACTATTCAGAAAATTGCAGCAAGAAAAGAGACAGACAGCCTTTGTTGCCCAGGGCTGGGCAGCCCAACACATCTTCCCCTCTTTCAAATCCCATGTTCAGATTTTGCAGAAAATATAGAGTAATGCTGCCTCTCAGCAAGCCAAGCCAATGCATTCATCCACACTGGCCATGACATCCAACAAATGCCATCATCTTCTACAGCAGACAAATGAACTAGCAGGGAGCAGGGCAGGCCTCTTACACTTCTGGATCTTTGCAAACGTTTCAGTGCACCAGTGATTGTGCTTCAGTTTGATATTCTTCCTACACATCATGTCTCCCCTGCCATGGCTCTTGCACATCCTGAGAAGCCACACAGACATGACCCTCATGCTCTACATCCATCTTTTAATGTCAATCATATCAGGATCTACAAAGCAAATCCACACAGCCTAATTTTTAAGTGGAACTGGCTACCCATGCAGTGTTTCCTCAAAGGCCAAGTTGAAGACAACTTCAGTGATACTCCCAAGGGCTATAAAGTACAACACCTGTACACTGACACGCAGCATGAACAATGCTTTGCTTGGAAAAACAAGAAAAGAAAGAAAAAAAGCATAAACCTGCTACTCTTAACACCAGTGCAAAGGGTTCACTGAAAGAAAGCAAACAAACTCCAATCTATTGAGCAAGAAAGTACACTTCCATGTGCTGACCTCCTTTAGGAACCAAGAGGCTTTCACAGAAGTTTCTCTTCAACTGCAAATAAAGCAGAGGGTAAAAACATGCAATATACAGAAAAAAAAGTTAATGAACCTAGGTTTTCTCCTACATCTTTGATATTTTCAGTAAAGCTGCTTAGCAGAGAATGGATAATCCATGTCCTGAATAATCCATAACAGCTTCAATTTACTGGAGGAGAAGAAATTAGATACTTCAGCTGCTGGCTGTATGCCTTCAACAGCATTTTTACTACTTTTTGTAAAGTCTCCTCAATTCTGCCCATGCCAATGAGTACTTCCCTAACTAAAGCCAACCTTAGCTATAGGCAATGCTACCTGTACCACAAGCAAAGACAGACAAACAGAACAGAAAAATAAATAGCAATCGTTAAAAAACAAAGTGTTTTGAAAAGAAGTGAGGAAGCACTACAAAGACCAAAATCAACCAGGGACAAAATCAGTTGTTTGCCAACTAACCTTGCAGGCGCCCTCTTCTCACCAAGCCTTGGTTTTTTATTTAAACACATTTCTCACAGAAGCCCTTATACACCACCAGCAACCTACATAACAGGGGGATTGAGTCATCCCCAGCACAGCACTGGGAGATATTATTAGCAGAGGCCAGGGAAGACTGCCACTACTGCAGCTGAAGTGCAGCTACCCTCCAAACGTCACCAACAGCAAAGGGCACTTCCTCAGCCTGATCTGGGCCTTTGGCTCCTGGCAGCTGGGCTAAACACTTGGTCTGCAAACATCACTGGGATTGTTCAGAACAAGCACTGGAATCTTTAGGTGGCTTCTGGATGGACTGCAGTAGGAAGCTGAGAAAGCTTCTCTCCAAGGTCCCCTACCACTGATGCTCACAGAGACCAGGAGCCCACAGTGGATTCATTCACTTGGCATCATGTTTGAAGGCTACAAATCATCAACTTCCTTGACCACAGACAGGGCTAGACAGCACCATCCAGCTTTGAGGCACCACTGCTACACCGATGTTATGGGAAAAAACATGAGGAAACTCCTTCCTGCCCCAAACAAATCCAAGAATCCTGTAACTTAGGGGGAAGAACTTGAGAGAAATGTTGGAATTGCCTTATACATCACACAGTTCACAGTGGACTACTCATACAAAGCAGACTGTCTGCCCACACAAACACCTTAAGAAGTGATTTGCAGAAAAGCATCCTACAAGCACAAGCCACTTTCCAGTCTGCACTGAGGAGATTTGATTCACATGTGAAGGAGCCCTGAAGTCACACAGCAGGAATGGCTGTGCCCAAACAGACCCTTTCTGTCCTCTGACAGAGGCCAAAGGATCTGCAGGGACAACTGACGTGCTTGTGACTCTGCCATGGGGAGCAGCAGCTGCTACTTTAGCACATTAACATATAATCCTCCCAATTTCAGTTTAAAGGCTGTAAATAAGAGCTTCTGAGTCATTCAGCAAATTCTGCTGGGGAACTAGGACAGCGGGAGGGAGCAGGAACCAATCCCACCACCTGACTTCCATCTTTCTCTGTCTGCAAGGCTTAGACATCTCTTTACCTACTTTCCAGAAAAGTACTCTCACAATCTTCATGGACCTTGGATGTACTTTACCTGCCAACCCTTTCCCTGAGAGGGATGGAAGGGCTGCTCATGTCAGCCCACAGAACTGAGGCAGAGAGACCAGGATTGCCACTCTTGGAGCACACAACTTGGCACCCTGGCCATGCTGAAGTATCTGTAATTTTCTAAAAGAAACTGGAGCTATTCAAAAGAGGCCTCTCCAACCCAGGTCCCTATATAATACCCAGATGTAAATCCAAGCAACCATCAGCACCTTGAACAGAGTTAGGGACATGGACCAAGCTGACCAGACTTGGGAAAGGTTGGGAAAAGAAAGAGGTATGCAAAAACCTCTGCACCCTTCTGCTTGGGAGTGACAAGTAACCTGGAGATCCACATCCTCTCCACCACCCTATGCCTTAAAGGACTAAGCTGTCTCTCCCGAAAGCCCTGATTCTCCCAAAAACTCTTGGTCCTACAGTCTTCCTTATAAGTTTCCCCAAACAGCTTCTTCCTTTTGCTTCCTACCAAGCAGCCCACTATTGCACATTTACAGCCAAAACTAACACAAGCTCAAATCCCTGGCTAGGAACATGGAAGCAGCCAGCTTCCAGAAAAAATCAAAGGGGAACACGTCACTGCTAGCATCGAAGATGGAGCTTGCCAGGGTTCCTCGATGTTATTTGTCTTGTTGCCTGCTCCCAGCAAAGCTGATGCAAAGCAGCCAATCCATCCCTGCCATCACCACACTCCCCTGGAACGCCCACCAGGAAGTTGGGCAAGAGACACTGCCTGAACACCCAGTGCCTGCTCCCAGGCTGGCCAGCCACAATGCCTGTGTTTCCTTGGGAGGAGGGAAGAGGCAGCAAGAGACACTACACATGCCAAGAGCAAGGCACCAGCATCTCTGGACTTTTGCTTGAAAAACAAAGAGCAAGGATTTAACTTAATCATAGCAGCACTTTAATGAGGCTTTATCAGTGACTGAGTGCCACCAAGAATGCTATCTGAGCACCCCAGATAAAAACTGCATATGCAGGCAAGTGACTATCAGGACATAAAATGAACCACAGCTCAGCGTCAATGAAGCCAGATGGACTGTGCTGGAAGTCAAGGAGGTATTCCATGTTTCCCTCTGCTACAAGTAAAGTGAGGATTTGGCCTGCTGGTTTTCTCTCCTTAAAATCTTTTAAAACTTTCAGGGAGTTTGTATTTAAACTAGAAAAGGTATAATGTCAGCTGAGGAACTCACTACTGTAACAGACAGCCTGAGCCAAGAAGCCAAGAGATTTCTAGCAGGGCAGCACACAACAACCAAGCAGCTGAAGCTCCACCCTGAGCCGTCTCTGATTTTCTTACCATCCCAAGGGAGTTTTTTCTGGGCGCAGGTTATTTTTATTTTTTTTTTAATTGCAGCCTGTTTTAATGCTTGAACAAGGCACTTGGGCGTGCTTGAGACAGCAGGCCTGACCATGCTTGGTGGAGGGCTTTGACATAGATTCAATCATTAACCACAGAACTTCGAGAGCTGGTTTGCTACCGCCCCTCTGTCAAAAGTTGCCATGCCCAAGCTGGGAAACATAACAGACAGTCCTGAAACAAAGTCCAAGAGTTTCACTTAAACTGCTAGTAAAGATGAACTTCAGTAAAGGGGTAAGGTTTAACAACGAAAGAATCATGAGGAGGACTCAAACCCTCAGTGGTAGGTATCTGAACAGACACCTGCATGGAGGAGTTTATTTTCAGAAAAAGATACACTGTTCAACCTCTTAGGATATTGCCAGGTTATTGTTGTATAGACCAGAGAACAGAACTTTTTCTCCTGCTTATGCACCAGGGCTTCCAACGCAAAAGCTGTGCTGTGCCTGAGTCAGCTGTACTTACCTCTGTACATGCCAAAGTAGCCTTCCGACCGAATTGTTTTAATGAGGCAGTCAGACCTGCAAACAAAACAGAGGGAGATGAACCACAGGACCTCAAAGGTGGGTGAGTGCAGAGAAAAACAAAGCAAACTTCTTGGAGTGGCTTCCATTTACATTCTGTCAGCAAAATCCTCAGCTGAGATGGGAACTGTGTCAGCTTCTGAATGTGCCATTGTTGAGGTCTGAGTCCAATTTCAACCCCTAATTCACAGTGGCTTTGAAACCCCCAGCTCACCCTGCACATGCTGTCTGCTTTCTAGAAACACAAAAGGGAAAAGTGTCACTGCAAGGGCTGTTTATCCAGGGTCCCCTGTGGCAAATGCGCATGAGATGCTCTAACAAGCAGATCCCCATGTACGCATTTTTAAATCCAGCTCTGGAAGCAAAATAAGGGGGGGCCAAAAACCCCCTTGCTGACTTGTTTGACTTACTCCATGAAATTTGACACAAGGCACACAAACACAAGATGACCTGAACACTCAGTCATCTGTGGCCTCCCACGCAGATTAAAGCATTTACTTTTAACACATCAAGTCCCACAGCAGGCAGCGAGCACTCAGGCTGTTGCCCTGCGGAGAGCACAGCAGGGTACCGTGCTCCAAGGGGGAAACTATGCTCCAAGGGGAAAACTGTCACCTTCCTCATTGCAAATACATTTACTACAAATAGCAAAATCACGACGAGCACTGTAATGGCTCAAAGGCTTTTCAAGACCCAGACACACACACCTAGCAAATCCAAAAGCACAGTCCAGGAAGGCTGCACAGATTCCCTGGCTGAGTTTCCTTCTCCGGACCACAGCTGCATGAAGCCTGGATGCTGGCTGAAGGTGGCTTTAGGGTCTTTGGGAAGAGACAGATACTTGCTGTGGCCATAGGGGAAGGGAGAGGTGCACATTCATGTATGTGTACATATCTTAAGGAACAAAAGGCTCTTTTAAGCAGTAGTAAGAGAAGGGTGGCTGATGAAAACAAGAATACATTTTTAAGAGATTTGGCAACACAAGGAGTAAACTTCTTCTCAGCTCTGCAGTAGTGCTGAGGTGGAAGAGAAGGAAATACAGAGCTCCCTCCAGGGCTTTGTGGCTGTATCTAGGTCAAGACTGTTCTAGGGTTATCTGTGAATAGCCCATCCTGCATTGCTGCCAGTCATGGCAATGAGTTTCCCCTCTCTACTGGGACTCCCTGAATCCTTTGGCATCTCATTTTTCACACACTCCAGCCCAGCCCCTGCAACTTGCACATACTCATCTCTTTCTTTGAAGCAGCCCCACCAACACATTTGCAAGCCCCAGAAATCTCAGTGCAGCTTTCTCCTATCCCTCCCACCAAGTTCTTCCACTGCAATGCTGCAGGCAACACATTTTCCCTGAGCCAGTGGTGCTGCTTTGAACAAGCTACAGCAGGGAGAGGAATGAGAAGAGCTGCTCCCTACCATATTCATATAGCCCTGCTGCATCAACATAGAGCTTGCATGCCACTTAAAGCCCATCAAGCTGCAGAAGAACAAGGGGCAGCCAAAGCCACATCCAGCTTTCTTCTCTCCCTGGAAAAAGGGAACCAACAGCCAACTAAAATGATACATCACATACCTGGGGCAGCATAGCCCAAAAGCCGAGCTCTCTCCAGCCCTCAGAACTCCTCCAGTGCATTTTGTCTTTTTCAAGTGAAAGGTTCCCCTAATGCCAAAGATCTCTTGAGCCAAGCAGAAGCAAGGCATGCTATCTTAAAGTAAGACAGACAAGATTTTAAATGAACTCGTTGCCTTCCATTTCCGATGGAAATGCCTTCCAATTACCTGGGCATTCAGCAGACACCCAGGATGTGTAATCAGGAAATCTAGTATTGATGGGCACACAGTATTTCCATAAAAATAAGCCCCTGTAACTGGGGAGATTTTCTTAGGAAAGCTAAGCCTTTCCCTTCCTTAGAAGCAGCCAGCTCAAATATACAGGGTAAATATCATGCATTCCTTAACAGCCCCTCATCTCACAGCAATTCCTGGCTGTGGAGCTGACTGCTGGAGGTTAAAAGCCTCTCTCCTACTGAGCTCCCTTCCAGGCAGGAGACATCCTGGCATGAAGTCCCAAGGGGTGCCTACAAGTTCTGTATACTGCCAAACTCCTGTTGCTGTCAGGAGGGTAAGTGATCCTCAGGGAGGAGAAGCAATCTACAGCAGGAGCAGGACACAGCAAAAGGGGAGGCAAAGCAAGATGGGTCACATCCTGCCAACAAGCCAGGGCACACCAACAGTGCAGAGAGCAGAGAGCACAGGAATTGTCAAGGGAAGCACCAGAGCCTACAGCCTATGCCTACTTTCATCCTAGAGAAAGGAGGCACAGCGACCAAAGCCATCAACACACAGAGCATTTCCTTCCTATTCCCACTCCGCTTCAAATTCTCCTGGGCAGGAAAGAGGAAAAGATGGTGTGGAGGAGCAGGGAGCAGGTAACACTAGTTCTAAACAAAGTGATAGGAGGACAGGACATACCTCACCAGTCCCAGTCCCTTCTTCCCCTCAATACCACCAACTGTTTTGGAAAACTAAGGCCTGTCTCTGGTTCCTATGATAAAGCATCTTTTGCTGAGTGTGGTATACAGCCCTAAGCAGCCAACACAAACTCCAGGTGAATTTGGTGGGCTGGATATACTTACGCCTTCTTTTCCTATTGCCTGTAGCACCTGGGGTCTTTTTGGACACAGGACTGCTGATGTAACTATAGCATGCGTCAACCTGTGATCCTTCAAAAGATCCACATGCAGTGATCTAGACTGGGAATGAGTGACTGCTTCCTCTTTTTAAAACTGACACAGCAAACAAAAGATCAATATTAGAGCAATGGAAACAGAACAGAGGCAGAAACTCCCTCAGGCACCTGACTGTGGACCAGCAGACTCCTTGTGTTTGGGATCAGGTGATTGCGATTCCTTGTGTTTTGGTTCTGAGCCCTGGCAGCAGTGAACATACTGCTCCCAAGCAAGAGATGCAAACAGATGTGCCCTCTGCAGAAGATTCCTCTGCTCAGCTCAGCAGCCTCAATAGCTGCTCTATTTGCTTTATCTGCTCTAGCATAGCTTGGCTCCAGACTGTCCCCTGGCTTTCCTGAGGACAGTCCAGTTCCTAGAGATGCTGAGCTCACCTGAAAGAGGTAACAAAATGGAAGGACTCCCTGTGGGGGATGGTGCCCGTGCGGGTGGTACTCACAGGCTGGCATACATCCGCTGCCCATTCTGCTGGTTCTGCAGGCGAGTTTTTGCCAGGTCAATGGGAAATACACAGGTGACTCCGATCAGCCCAGCTATCCCTCCATTGATCAGCTTGGCAGGTAAACTGTAAGGGGATGAGATAAACAGATGTCTTAGCACTGGGCAACATCAGGGAAGGGAAGGAGGAAAGAGCTGAGCTCTTTTGCATGACCAGAGTTAATGCATCACAGTGAGACAAGGCTGTCCCCCCCCAGCACGAAGGAAGCTCTTCCCCAGAGCAAAGCTTGGCTCCTGCTGGGTATATGGGGAGGCAGGGAAAGCAGTGCATACTATCAGGACAAACCACCGATGTGCGGAGTGCAGCCAAACACCTAACCCACACATTGCTAAGAGCAGGAAAAAATCCTGTTGCCCGGCACCCAGGGATTTCTGTTGTCCCTAGAGGAGAAAAAATTGAGTGCTGGACCATCTGCAACATGGACAGCCTTTAGTTAGGGCCTGATAGTATCTGACCCAGCAGTTACTGACAAACACTTTCATGCGCCACAATCAGATCCGCAGCTAATGAGAGGCAAATGACACGTCAGCTGCTACCATCATGTGGGAACGGGCCCAGCAGAAGTACCCAGCTGGCAGCCACGGAGCAGACGGCCACAGCCACGGGAAACTGCTTCCAGACCCACTGCCCAGGGCCAGGGGAACACACACAAAGCAGCAGCCTGGTGAAACCACCGGGCTGGCAGCTTGCACAGCCGCAGATGCAGAGACGTGAGCTCATATCTCTGGGGGAAATCAAAACCTGGCTCGCTGCACGTGCTTCCGAAACACGGGGCTTTTTCCACTCCCCTCTGTGTTACCACAGAGAATTCTTGCAAGTGGCACTGAGTGAAAGCCACATCAGCTAAACATGGGTTCCTAGCAAATTCAATTAAGAAAAATGTCCTGCACTTACATGCTCAATAAACCACTGCACACAGAGACAAAGAAAGCCTGTTTGAGACAGCTCCCTCCAATAAAGCACAGGATATGGCTCCCTAAACACAGGATGTGTCGGATATTAAACTGGTGGCTGACAGCAGTCCTAGATTGCAGCTGGGTGAGCCTGCAAGGGCTATCCTCCCACTGGGGAAACCAGCACACTGCCTTTCATGATAGTGACTTGCTGCTCTGGATGGGGAGACAGATTGCATTACCCTTTGGAAGCAGCAGTGCTGAGGCTGCCCGAGGCACGGTGGGGTGAAGCCCTGCAAACATCTTCCCCCCAAAAGCACTCCAGAGCACTTTGCATCAAGGGGCAATTGCAGAGAGGATCAACAAGAAGCCATGCTTGAGAGAAAGGCAGGATATGGAGACTCAAGGTTTCCACTTGAAGGGTCTCTGAAGGAAGCAGACAAATGAGGGATTCAAAAAATATAAAAGACTTTGCCCACAAGTGCTAAGCATGGTCTTGACACCTCAGGACTGACATACTGACACACCTTGACACACTCCTTTCAGCCTCTGCTGTCCTGCAGCCAAAGCTCCTTCCTCCTCAACACCTGCACAATACAATACACACACAGCCCCAGGGCTGGCACCACTGGAAGAAGATGTGCCAAGGACAGGCAGACAGACCTGAGCTCAGCCCACAATTCCAAACTAGACAGTGCTGACCAAGATTAAATCAGCACAGTATTTTAGGAAGGCAGGCCCAAATCATTGCACAAGCTCAGTGCAGAGCCGGGCTTCCAGACCTCACCAGCTCCAGACTGTTGCCTCAGGAATCTTTGTGCCACAGTCTGAGAACAGAATAGATTTGCCTGCAAACTCATACACTCAACTTGTTCTCAGGACATAGGAAAATTTCAAACAGTAAGCTTCACATCATACTGCTCTCCTTATTTAACCCACAATCACACTGAAGGAGGAGGTTAGAGACCAGATAAAAGCATGTCAAGATGGGGACACCACTGTGAAGGAATGTGTTTGAAGACAGGCTCACCTCAGCCTCTCCAAATTCAGCTCTGAAGTCACTGTCAGCAGGTCACAGACTGTGAGGCACAACCAGTGCCCCCTTCCAGCCTCAGCACTGTCATCACTTCTCTAAGTGTCCCTGAAACACCTGGGACAGGCAAACTCTTGCCTTTCTCAATCTGTTCCAACAGTGAAATCATCACAGGGTTTATATCAGGTGGGGCTGAGACAGACACAGAGATCCTGCCTGCTGCTACTGTAAGTGCAAGAGATTCCCCAGTTTCAGGACAGACCCCAGAAGTAAAGGGGAAGGGTCTGACATGCCTGGGCAAGCCAAAAATATGAGGCTGCAGACAGCCTCTCCCTCTGCATGTGGGGGAGAAACCCTTGCTCAATACCCCCACCACACCTCAATCTAACCATCCAGATTTCCCCATGCACACTGCAGGGATGGATGGGCTATGGGGCAGTATCCAGCAAGACACCGAGATTGAGTTCTACATGCACTGCTGCAGAAGTGCAGTGCCCTTGATCTCACCTTGCAGCAAACCACTGCTGATGATTTTAGTCATTTGCTATCAATCTTACTGTACTAAGGGAAGACAGAAACAAATCTCCTCAGCTTGGCTGCCTGTGACCACTGCACATGGTCCCATCGACTGGAGAGATGACCAAAGCAGGAGAGGTGAGGGATTTGAGGCACAAAAATCAGGAGACAAAGGCCGTTGCACCTGAATCAAAAGCTTTTTCTCCTGTGACTGAGTCATCCCACTTCCCACGTCAGTGCTCTCTGCTCTCTCAAGGGATAAGAACCCACTGTGCCTGGTCTCCCTGTCCTATTTAGCTTCTGCACAGCTACTGCCTCTCACTACCTACGTGTGCTGGACTTAGTGAAACGGGGACAACGCAAGCTAGCATGCAAACAAAGCCACTTGCTCAGTTTAATACAAGAAGGGATACAAAGGTATCCCAGTTCTCCTCTTCTAGTGCTCCTCCTCAGCCCTGTTAACTAGTCCCTGTAGCCAGCAAGCTCCTGCTCACACCAAGAGCACACTAGTGGGGCCAGGGCTCATCTTGTAGGACGTCTCCTCTTATAGGACATGTCTCTTCCTTCAAAATACCAAGCTTCAAACAGTCACAGACATCTGGTCATTTTGCTTTGCTGAGGTTATCAGGAACACAGATGTGCAGGGCTCCATGGAGGTGAATCTCAGCATGCCCTTCATGGGTGTGTTGGAAGTGTTCCAAGTGCACTCCAAATTGGGTAGTGGATGATGGGCAAACCTAGGCACACAAATGCTCCACAATGCTGTCTTTTTATCAGCACAGCTCAGTACTGTTTACATTTGCAGAAGGCAGGCGTACAGGAAGATATCCTAATCATGGCAAACACTAAGAAGGGGAAGCCCTCTTGCCTGCAGCATTCAAGTACTGCCAAGTCCTGTCCCTCTGTCACCATGTTTCATTTACCCACTCACTCCACCTGTCCTGAGCTGGTAAACTGGAAAAGTAGATGTTAGAAAAGCATAATGAAAAACCCCACAGGAATCCTGTAGCATGTAGGAAGCACTCAGCTAGGGCAACTTCACAAGCAGCAAAAAGTTAAACCCATGCGGAGGACTGTGCAGATCCACCTGACACAGCTCTTAGGAAGCAAAGGGTAGAATTGTGCCTTTCCAGGAAATGCATCCCAGTTCATTTCCAAGGAAGACTCAAATCCAGCCTTTACCAGAACCAATGCTCTTAAGTGTGCACTGTGCACATAAGTGTCACTAATCATTCTTGGTGATTCATGTTCCTGCTATCACTTAAGCCTTCACTGTCTTTAGAGTAAGGGCACAAGGCTGCACAAGGCTACATGGACTTTGTGATTACAAGTGCTGCATCCTTGGCTGGTCAAGGACCTGGCTTTGCTCCCTTGATGCCAGCTGCTGAAGTCAGCAGGTCAGACTGACCTTTGAAAGAAGAAACAAAAAGGAACAGACTCATGCAGGGTAGAAAGCAGACGGTAGAAAGAAAAAGGCAATGAGAAAAAAGAACTGAAGGAAGCAGAGATGTGACAACATGGCAGACACAGAAAATAAGAGAAGGTTCAAAAAAAGCAGGTAAGAAAGGAGAAGAGAAAGAATCAGAATTGTTTAAGGATGGAAGAGATGGTCAGGTGATTTCCTCCAACCTCCTGGATCACAAATGAAAATAAGTTTGAAAGACTTTAAAAGAAAAACTTAAAGCACAATTAAAAAAATTTTAGAAGTTACCTGATCTGTTTATCAGCCATTTAATTCAAACTTGATCTTGTTAAGAAATGAATCTGTTCCTTCAGATTGTTCTTTTTCAGTCACTTCTTTTTCACTTCAGTTTCTTCCTGGGCAAGGACAGAAAAACACCATGAACACAAAGTTGAGACACACTTTTCTTAAAGCTCAGGTGCTACTTGGCTGTAGGGTTAGGACAGCTGAGGTGCAAGTGACTTAAGGCAGCACCTAATCTCCTCAAAGAGGAGACTGAGCTCCAGAGGGAGCCTCATAAATGTATGTGTGTATAGCCAAATATACAAGGACATATGGAGGGAAGAGCTGCCAGGGTCATCAGGTTCTGTTCTAGCAGCACGTGAGGAAGGGCAACAACAGCCAGGCAGGGCACAAGCTCTGCCTGGAATCCAGGACAGCAGTCTGTCACTTCTCTCAAACTTCAGAGAGCATTTCACACCATACCATGCAGACCCCCAGCTCTCTGCAGGTCCACCCAGTCACCCCAAGACAGTCACGTGTCATCACAAGACTCTTTCAGCACTTCCCTCCAACACACACATGCTGTGTCCAAACTACAGTCTTCAAAAAACTGCTCTTCCAGAGTTTACTATCCTTCCCCTATTTCTGAGGTTAAATAGACAGCCCATAATCAATCTTGTGCCAACATTATCTTTTAAGCAATGCCTCTCTCCCCCCAAGCTACTGATGCCACTTTGCACTTTGGACCGCTCCTTTCACCTCAGTGCCAGACTGCAGGAACCAGTTCTCTAAGACTCCTAATTGTTACTGTTTGATGAGAGCTGGTAGAAGTCACCATGCAAAGAAATCTGGACACTGGAGAAAATTTCAGAAGTGGCCACAACTTTCAGATTTCTGAAGATGTCTTCATCTCCTCACCTCCAGCCTGGGAATGAGATACCCTATGCTTTCTGCAGTATTCAGCCACCTGCCTCCCTCTTCCCTGTCACCTGCCACCTGAATGATGAGCCAAAAGCAAAAGAGGTACCTTTGCCCTTTGCCTCTGGAATGAAATTTGCTCCTTAATTGCAGATTTCCTACTCCACACAGAATCTCACATCCAACAGGATGGCTTATGGGCTGACACTTCTGGTCTGGAGAGAACTCTGGGCCTCAGTGCACTCCTGAGAACAAAAGGTCCCTGGAAGTGTGAAGAGCTAGGGATGGTGCCAACAGGTATGGGGAGGAGTTCACGTCCCCCTCCTGTTATATCAAGTGCCAAGGATAGGACAGCATGAAACCATTCATACAGTCCCACTCTTGGAAAGCATGAGACTGAAACTGCCTTTTCTGCAGCCCTACAGTGAACTAAAGCTGTGAGAGACCAGCACATGGAGCTCACTAAGGAAAGGGACTCCTCTTCAAAACACTGCACACAAACCTTACCCACTGCACTATGCTGCTATACCTTCTGTGACCCCTCTTCAGACAGTTTACCTCAACTGATCTGTGGCAGCAGACTTTAAAAAGCTCCAGATCAGCTAAGTCTGCACTGTCCAACTGAAAATCACTTACACTCTTCATTACATGTGCTTTCATATGCATGT
Organism: Erpornis zantholeuca; assembly: GCA_013400515.1. Classification (NCBI taxonomy): domain Eukaryota; kingdom Metazoa; phylum Chordata; class Aves; order Passeriformes; family Timaliidae; genus Erpornis; species Erpornis zantholeuca. The sequence goes on along the minus strand of VZTN01031894.1, from coordinate 222,921 downwards.
CCACAAGAGCAGTTTGGTTTAGGTTAATCTAATTTTCTATCAAACTAACCAGAATAAGACAAAAAAATAAAAATACAGGAAGACCAGTTGCTGAAAGCCTGTAACACTGTCATAAACAAGACGTGAACCATGAAAACTCACTTGATAATGTCTACACCCTCAATAAACTTTTGTTTTTGAGACAGGTCTGACAAAGTACATGCACTGAGTGGTCCTGATAGCCTGCTCCAAGCTTTGGCAAAACTTCCCACTTGTTGCCTCTGCTGCACCCTTCTCGGCAGAGAGGCATTCAGGAGGACAGACACCCATCACAAAGTGCAACAGCAAGAAAAGACATCAAGGCTGCCAATGTTCACCACAGCCAGGTAGCCAAAAGAGTGAGAGACCAAGACCGACACACAAATACATCACAGGGCTGTTTCTTACCTGCTGACACAAGTAGGGCAATGGAGTCCCTGTGAACCAAGAGGGACTTGGGACAGCTGAGTTTAGTTCTCTCTCCCCTTTTTCCTTTTGACTTTAGCTCCCCACCTGCCCATTAACTACCCAGCCCTCTGCAGCTATCTGATCCAGCTGGAAAACTGCTCTGCTTCCCACCAGGGAACAGATGCTCCTGCTGCAGCTGCACAGCAAGACAGGGTAAAAACAACTTCCCTGGGTTTAAAACTGGGCAAAGTTACAGGTTTCCTTGGTGCTGGCTGTACAGCCAGCAAATATCAGGACTAGTATCATCTCCCCTAACAAAAGCCACTCAACTCGCGGACGAGCGACGGGAAGTGAACAATGTGATCATTTTACAGCAGACACCAGCACTTGATAACTGTTTAAACAGCACCTGGCACAGCAGAGGCCTGAATGTCTGTGGCCAGGGGATTTTGATGAATTAAGGGATTTTAATGCAATGAAGTGGAAAGCTTATTTGAGCTCTGTTTGTTTAAATAGAGCTCACGCAAATGACCATTTGCAAAACAAACCCAAAGTCACCCCAAGCTCTATCTGACCACTTTGCTGTAATCTACAGAATTCCCTAAGTCCCTTAAAAGAGGATGAATGATGAAGCCTTCAGTGGCCTGGCCAGGGAGTTTCTGGGGAGACTCAGACCCCAGTAGCTTCCGGGGCAGGAAAATAGCTGCTGTCATTCCGTAGTCTAAGAGGGAGCAAAACAGACTGGGAAGAGAGTGCCAGGAATTTTATAGGACATTCAAAAAACAAATCCACAACAACATTATACATCTAACCTAGAAAGGAAAGAGATTAAGTAAAGACCTAAGTATATCTTCCCAGGAACACAGTGCTCTCAAGAGCCAAAAACTGCTCATAAAAGCAGGTGAGCATCTGCAACCAAGAAGAGTGTAGCTCCAAGGCTTCCTCTGGGAGAAGTGTCAGCGAGCAGGGTTTTGCACCTTCCTAGGAGATCTCCCATCAGCACCTACACTGGGCCAGCAGACAAGACAGCAGCACCAAAAAGGTGCTGACACCTCAGAAAGTCCTTGTATGGTTAAACTTCAGGACAGTGGCACTGCTGGAACTGGGAACCTGCATGGTAAAAGGAGCTGAGAGGATACTGGTATTAAGCGGGTAGGTGAAACAAGAGTCACCAGAGAGCCACCTGAAAGCCAAATAGGCTGAGGTGCTCTTATGGAAGGGGATCCTAAATTGAACATCCCATAATTAAGAGCGTGAGAACAGCATGGGAGTATTTCCTTCCTAGAGTGCTGTTAACACAGCTAGGCATGGATTAATGCCCCATTACTTGCACACCAGGATATCCCTTTTACATTTATTAAAATGATCAGGCAAATTAGTTTCAGAGCCACACGCACACGGAAGCAGTGTGAATGGCCCGAAGCTCCTGCTGACATGCAAATAGCCCAGGAGCCTCCTCAGTCCTGCCTTTCCTTTTTCTCACCTCCCAAAAGTCAGGGACAGTGGAAGAGCAGCCACACTAGAAGAACCACAATGCAATCCTGGACAGCTCTGGATGTATCTGGTCCTCACATCCTAAGCCACTGGCTAAATGGTGCTATTTTTCTCCCCTGCCTTTCCACACATTTCCCACACAACTCATACAGTGAGGCGTTCTCTAGGAAGACCAACCTTTGTATCTGCTCTCCTGATCAGCCTAGGGCATAGGGCTGAACTCTCAACCTTCAGTTCTCGCCTTACCACTTGAAGGAAAAGTGCTTACTAGAGAATGACAGCCCAGTGTGGGGCATGGAGGGGAGCACTCGTCATGCCTCATTAATGTGTCACACCACCAAGCTTGGAGATACAGGCATCCAACATCTCCACAAGCCAAGACATCAGAGGAGAAGAAACAGGTTAAACCTACCCACACCTCTCTGACCTTGCTCAATGCATTTAATGCCACCACACTGCCCTACAGACGTGGGTTGCCACCTCTATCCCCAGATGCCACTGCTCTACCCCCAGTTTGAGCAGAGTACAGCAACCCCCTTTCTCCTGCTCTTCCCCTGCCAGGCTGCCAGAGCCACAGCTGGCATCCTCCAAGCCAGCTGTGGGTTCCCAGCCCACCAGCTCCCCAAGCCCCACCAGCAGGACCCCCTACCCCTCCCAGAGGCCAGATCCTCATTTCTGCCCTCTGCCAGCACTCCCATTTCCAGATCCCCTCCCCAGCACCCCAGTGCAGCTGAGCACACTCTTCTGGGCTCAGATTGCTGAATGTGCTGATTTATCTGAGCACACACAGGCTGCCAGTTTTGACAGAAAACCTTTAGCAAATGTCAGCTGGTGCTGTGGCCGAAGAAAGCAAATTGTCTTTTCCCTAACACCCAAACATGTTCCCATCCCTGGTTTCATGCCAGCACAAATATTTGTGCTGAGCAGTCATGCAGGAATGAGATAGAACTGGGGGCCAGCACATGCTGGAGCTGTCACTGAAAGCCAACTTCCAAACTACAACCTTGACTTAAGAATAAACAGCAGAAAGGGAAGTCAGGATTCCCTTTCATATATTTCCATTTGTCTTGAGAGCAGACCAACTCAAAGCCCCAGTGAGAGAAGCTGATGTCGAGAAGCAGGGCTCAGAGGGTGAGCATAGGAAGCAAAGCTGTGCTGTGTCAAGAGGACACAGCCACACAACCATTCACAGTCAGGGATGGCAGGGGGAAGCAATGAGCAATGAGTACCTGCTTGGACAGGAGAAAGCCTCTGGGATCAGCACAACACTTTCCTTCACAGCACAAAAGCATCTCTAGGTGTGGACACTGCCAAATTTTGCTAAATGACTGGAGCAAAGCTGTCATCACAAAAAGGTTTAAAGAGTGCATAATGAAACTGCAAATATTTCCTGACAGAAGCTGCTTTCTAGATGCATGTCAGGCTCAAAGTGCACAAGGGAGTCGGCACCAGGTAATGTCACCTGAGGAGAAGCTGTCAACTTGGCTCTCGCCTGCTCAGGACATTTTGGGACAGAGGGATTGGAGAAAATCAATAGCAGTTTAATCTTGCTTGCCTTTAGGCCCTTGAAAGCAGTGACTGCCGTGAATTTCCTTCCTTCCTGGCAAGGGATTAGTCCTCAAGAAAACAAAGCAGGTCTCAAACATTCTGGTCAATGCTCCCCACCGTCACAGCCTGTCACCTCTCCAGCTGCACAGCGGACAGCACGGCCCCTTCACACCATTCTGCCACCAGACAGAAGCCCAGGGGCTGCACACACAAACTCACCTGCCTCGCGGTCAGCAGCCAGCTGTACCCGTACCACACTGGGCTGTGAAAGCGCCAAGCCCAAGGCAGTATCCCCCCTTGCCTCAGGTGATAAAAGGCCAAAGTCCCAGCGGGGAGGTGCCATGCCAGCCGCCTGCACCATTGGCTGCTCACACCCTCTGGGGACAGGCTCAGTGCCAAGTGCTCACTCAGCTGCCAAGGCACTGGGATGCAGAGCCTCAGCACCCAGGGCACTCCTCCCTAACAGTCCCTGCAAAGACCCTCAGCTTCAGCAGTCCCTTCCCATCCTCCATGACTGACCTCTGTCTCGTGCAGCTTCCCTCAGGCTGGTTGGGATGGGTGTCCCCCCTCCGCCCTCTCCTATCACTGTGAGAACAGTCAGGCTGGCACCCTTGCAAAACTGCAGGCAAACTTTGCCCCCATATCCAGCCTCCACTCTCCCTGCGCACTGGGGAGCCTTAACTTCCAGCTGAGAGACCTTGTGATTAGAGAATGCCCCAGAACTTCTCCCTTGTGCCACAATGGAACAGGCAAATTCCCTGGTTGAGGGCATGTTGTAAAGGTGTTTGGCTTTGCAACTGCAGGTGGTGGCAGTATAGATTTACCTGGATGCCCACAGAAGGGAAAAAGAGGAACAAAACTCCCACTTAGCAATAAAGACTCCTGAGCTTGCATTCCAGCTCCATCACTGACTTGCCCTTCACCTTCAGAAGGATTTCAAACCACAGTTGGCAGCCTGAGGAACACCCTGTGCCTATGACAACATTCCAGCTTAGGAAAAAAACAAGCCTTGAACAAAAGCAGCCCAAAATCTTAGCAGACATACTTTCTCACCACATCCAAACCAGTGTAGTCACCCAAAATATTGCAACAGGAGTAACAGCAGGCCCATGTTGGAAATCTCACAGGGGACAATCCCGCAAGCCCCTGGGACTACAGCAATATCCTATATTCTGATACTGCATGCATGTTGTACTATCCTCTCCACCAGGATTTACTTGAGACTATAGGAGATTCATGCAAAAGCAGTCAAGATTTGCCTGCTGCCCTCAGTCACTAGGGTCACCTCCTTGCAAAGCAAAGGAGTTACCAAAGACATCAGGCAGACCCTTGACTGCTCCTGGAAACTGCCCCTCTGTCTGCCTGGTCTTGGCCACACTAGGAAAAGCCAGCATAGCTGCCAACTCCAAAGCAAGCATCAAAGTGAGCAGAGCAGCAGGTATCACTGGAAAGCAAGGCAACAAAACAGCAGGGAGGCAGGTGGGGAACTTCCTGCTTCTAGGCAGTAGGAGGAACACACCCAGTTTTCCCACTTCCTCTCCTTTAGGCTCTCCATCCTGCTGGAAGCATAGGCTGATCCCCCACTCCCAGTACAACTGGGAGCAACTTTGCCTGCTTTGCTGAAAAATCTTTTGCAGTAAGTAAAGACAAGAAGAAAACAAGCACCTGCTTGTTACCTCTGTGAGAGCTAAGGCTTGGAGCAAGGCCTCCAAAACGCACTGTGAGCAGCAAGAGAAGTGCCTTCCTGACCTGGAGAGCTTCTCCAGGCCAAAAATCCAGCAATTTACTTAGACTAGAGCAGAAGCCATTTGCCCTGTTGCTTAACAAAAGGAGTCCCATGGAGGCCTCTTCTTGCATCAGTATGACCTCTTTGACATTGACACCAGATATACCCTTTGACTTTGCATGTCTTGGGAAATTGCCCTGGATTGAGGGATGGAAAGCTAACGCTCATCTTGAAGCTGGGCGTGGGTATCAGTACTGTGGCATGCCAAAAGACCCCAATGCCTACCTGGGATCTTCATTTTAGAGGCTGCTCTGACCTTCAGTCAAGGACAGTCTCTCTCCTCGAGGTTTTGCAACTGAGCTGCAGGATGGGATGAGTAAGGACAGCCCTTAGGAGAAGTGACTCACCCAGGGCTCACATGGGAAGTCTTGATATCAAAAACACTGGAGATGCCAAGCTGAAGGAACCAGAGGGAAGGTTTCAGAAGGACAAATGAGCTTGGAGTCATCTTACTGAGGGCACACTGAGTCCTGCTCCACTGGAGGACAACACATAAAAACACTCTCTTAAGGCAGTATCTTCCCTCACAGCAGAGAGACAACAGGTCTAAAAGTGCTCACAGCACCCCTGGCAAGACTGAGGGGAGCAAAGGAAACCCATGGGAGCTGCTGGCGCTCTTCCCATCTCAACCTGCCTCCTCTCAAAGTTCTCAAAAAGGCAACTGGGTCAAGTCTCAAAAGACCTGGCTCTTCTGCTCTGCACAAATGCCACATCAAGCATGCTGTCCTGCTGCCCTGTCACTCCTATGAGCACTTACAACACAAGTAACAAGCCTCTAAATTTAGGACAGCTACTCATGCTCAAAACAAACTGTCTTGGAGTAGGTGCCAGAGAGCTGAAAACCCTTTCCATGAATCTCATCATAAAATCTTCAGTGATGTGGTCATATGAGGCCAAGGCATGGCCATAGCAAAAATTCAGGCCCAGCACCTGCTTGAAAATAGTGGTAAATTCCAGTCTTTGGTCTGTAGAAACCTGCAAGTCCCTCCACCAATTCAAAGGGATCTGTAAGAAGTAGCTACAGTACAGGTAATCCATATGCAAACACAATGAACTATACATATATATATATATATATGTAGCAACTTCTACACAAAATGGTTACTTAAATTAAGGTTATAATGGACTAGGTTATTTTGCAGCTGCAGATCCAACAGCAGAAGCACAAGCTAACTGACAGTAAAATAGGCTGCACATGATTATGCTGGTGTACAAGCAACTGCACCTTGGACATTACTGGACAAACATAAGTGGGTGCTTCTTGCCAGTAACGCCCCTTTCCAAGTGCCACCTGAGAAATCATGTAGTCACATGTTGAACTGACGCAGTTCTAAATATTTTTAAATCCTCCTTCCTCTGGATGTGTTCTCTGTAGCAGTTTTTACGAAATTAGAGCTTCAGAGACATGCGGCATTTGCTGAAGAGAGAAGACAACTTTGCTGAGCTTTTGGGAGTCTGGCAGATGGGAGACAGAGCAAGGAGAACAATTAAGAACTTATACACAGCATTTCTCTTCCATAACCTGTGTTGGTCAATAAAAAGGCAGAGCCAGCTGACAGTGACAGACAGACCAACCCTTTGATCTGGAAGGACATGCCATGGAGAAACTAAATGGTGCAAATCCCTCTCTTGGGTGCTCTGCCAAGAAACCAATAGAGTAGAAGAGCTCCCCCCTCCCAGTTTAAAATAATCACCATGTACAAAGCAGTAATTAAAAACAACCAACCAAGAAGCCCAAGGGAAAGTTAAGGGTCAGATTCCAGCTCCCTCAGTAGGAATGAGACAGAGCACTGAGCTGAGGTCCTGGGGACTGAAAGGGACCATTCATTCCCCACCAGCAATGAAACCACAGCTCTTGGCTCTCAGCTTTCTCCACTGAAAGGCAGGGGTGCCAGTGACCCTGCTGGGAGGAATAAGCATCTTTTCAGGCCAAATTGCAGCAGTACCTCACCAGAGCAACAACCAACCACAGAGCTGTTCCTGTTGGATGCCCTAAAGCTTGTGGTCCTGGGATGGTGCCGGTTCACTGTGGCCAAACTGGAGGCTGCACAGGGGAAGGACAGACAGCTCAGGCCTGCACTGTGGGCTCTCAGCAGCCCTGCACTGGGGCTAGCACGGAGAGCAGCTCTGTGAGCTGTTCTGCCAGCTCCATCAGCACCCTTGCCACTGACTACTTCCTCCTGGATTGCAGGGGATCTTGTCTGCTCTCCGTCCCTGTCTACCAGCTCAGGGGGCCAGTTGCCCTGAGGATATTCAGTTTTACTGGTAAAGACTGAGACAAAGAAGGCACTAAGCACCTCAGCCTTTTCTTCAGCCTTTGTTGCTGTTTCCTCTGCATCCAATAAAAGATGGGGATTCTCTTTGGTCTTCTTTTTGTTGTTAATGTATTTATGAAAATACCTTTTATTACCTCTCACAGCACCAACCAGATTGAGCTCTAGCTGAGCTTTTGCTTTTCTAATTTTCTCTCTACATGACCTAATGACATCCTTGTGCTCTTCCTCAGTCACCTGTCCCTTCTTCTAGAAGTCATAAATCCTTTTTTTCCCCCTGAATTCCTGCAAAAGCTTCCTGTTCTACTAGGCTGGCCTTCTTTCCGGCTGGTTCATCTTTTGGCACATAGGGACATCCTGGATCTTTAAGATTTCCTTCTTAAAGCATGTTCAGTCTTCCTGGACCTCTTCATTGACCTTCTTCCTTACTTCATCAAGAATTGAGAAGTCTGTAATTTCATGGTCATTGTGTCCCAGACTGCATCCAACCATCACATCTCCCACCATCCCTTCTCTGTTAGTAAACAGCAGGTCTGGAAGGCTGTACCCCAGTAGGCTCTCTGACCAGCTGTGTCAGAAGTCATCTTCCACACAACCCAGCAATCTCCTAGACTGCCTTCTCTCTACTGTGTCAAACTTCCAGCAGACATCCGCAAAGAACAAGGGCTGGCAAACATGAAGAAGTTGCTTACAGGACAATTCACCTGTCTCTTCATCCTGTAACCTTGTTAGCCTTTCCCTGATTCTCACCCACAGGCACTCAACCTTATCATCACTACCCTTGAGCTCGCAACAGTCGAAACACTCCCTAATAGAGAGAGTCACTGCCTCTCCTTCCTTGACTGTCCCTTCTGAAGAGCTTATCATCATCCATTGCAGCACTCCAGTCATGGCAGTCATCCCATTGTGTTTCCACCCTGGTGCCTACGTCACAGCTTTCCTGCTGCCCTGCTCCCTCCCAGCTTCTTGTGCACCTCCTCACTGGCAGAGCGTGGGAAACTGAAAAGTCCTTGATTTAGAGTGAGCAGTACTTAGCAGCAACTAAAATATCAGCATGTTATCAACATTGTTCTCATACTAAATTCAAAACACAGCACTGTACCAGCTACTAGGAAGAAGATTAACTCTATCTCAGACAAAGCCACAACACTGACTAAAAAAGCTGCCCTGGAAAATGCCTCTTGTCTTAGTGTGTACCAAGCATTCCACAGCTCTGAGCCACCATGAGCCAAGCAGTGTCCCTTCCTGCTCCTGAAACAAAGGAAAAAATAGGGAGGGGAGTGAAATCACCGTCTCTGGTCAGCATCTGAGATACCCCAGCAGGTATTTATCTTCCCCCAGACCTTCCTTGGTTTATTCTCCCCCCTGCAATGCACCTGTTAGGAACTGCACATGGGCACCCCTGCAGATCCTCACCCATCACATCTCCTCCCCGCACTGACCACTCACAGAGCCTTCATTTAAACATTGAACTCTCCTGAGAACGGGCTCTAAGAAAGCAGAAATAAATTTATCTGCTTCAACATACAAGCAGATAATTTTTTTAAATTTTCTTTAAAAAAATTGGTTTTTTATTTCTTATAAATTTATTTATTTATTTTCTTACTGCACACAAGCAGCAAGACTTGTGTGCATCCCCTGTCACTCCATGGGGATCTCAGACTTGTTTTCATTCTGTGCCTCCCAGGAGGTCCAGGTTCTCAGCAGATGCAAGCCAGAAGAACTCACCATCTCTTCTGGAGCCTGGGGACTTGGCCCCCTGCCAGATGCAGCAAGAGGGCACATTATTACAAGCACATACACACTTTGGTCCAGTTTCATGGGGTTTCATTGTCCCTTTGACTGTTACAACTTCATCTTCTCAAAGATGCCCCTTCACAGGCTCATGATGGCCAAGAACAGTCCAGACCTTGCAAGCCAAAGCTCGCTTGGCAGAAACAGCAAACAGGTAAAATAAAAAGAGGGAGTAGGAGCAGGCAAGACACCTGCACCTCACCCCCACAGTTACTTGTAGAAAACCTGACCAAAACAGTGCAAGCACATCAACAGCTTTTCAGTACCATTCTTCCTGCTCCTCCTCCCAGCTTATGCTCACCCCAAAGAGCACAGCCTGTGATTATTGAAGAAGGAGGAAGAAGACAAGAAATGCAGGAAGTCTCCTGTGCATGCATAGCAGTCTTGGCTGGAAAAAGCCCCCAAAATTCTTAACTCACTGGTTTTAGAATCAGTGCAAAACTTTACTATCCCACATTCAGGGCTACTGGAGCAGAGATACATGCCACCATCCTGGACTCATAGATTGCATCATCCCAGGGTGGTGGAGCCCAAACCATAACCTGCAGCATCACAGGTGCTCTGTGAAAAAAGAAACAATAAATCCCCCAAACAACAAAAAACAAACCAACCCCCCTCTAACACCTGGTGGCAAACATCCTGGCAGTATTCCATGGGACCTAGCTAAGTGCTGTGCACGGCAAGACCCAGGAAAGTAAAAGGAACCAAAGACCACAGTGCTGCAGCAAATGAAATGACATGCAACTATTTTTGTCCTTTTACAAGAACCTTGCTCTTTTGCAGTCTGAAATACGAGCAGCACCAGAATACACTAGCCACTTCCTCTGCCTCAGAATCACCAAGAGGAAACAGAGCAGACAATGAAGCAAAATTACTATCAGTACCTAGTACATAACCTGATTGGAGCAGAGTTCAAGCGTGGGTTGCTAAAGTTTATTTCTGTAAATTTCCGGCTCCCAGTCTGTGTCATATTTCGCTGATTCATTCTACAGATCCTTTTCCACCGACAATGTAGAGCATAGGAAATATCCAGGGCTGGTTGTTTAGTAAACCTGCACTGAAAGTTCCCTTCCATCTACCGTGCCTGCTGCTAATTCCCTTCACAGCTCTACTCATTAATAAAAATACAACATAATAAAAGAGAACCGCACACATACACACCTCACCCAAATTTCCTCCATACTGGCTGGTCCTGAGTCACCACCAGTGATTAACTGTTGCCATGCACTGAGGAGGACACGGTTATTAAATTAATAGGGGATGCTTAACCTGGCTACAAATATACATGAGTTCTTTGTGCCTTAGTGAGCTAATAAGGCATGTGCTAATTACATTAATTCAAACAAGCCCAGCATGCCCTGAGGGCAAAGGGAGAGAAGGGTGCAGCAAACCCGGGCTCTTTCATAATAGCTGCGAGAAAGCGGAAAGTACTTGCCTTGACACAGCTTTTGGAGAAGCACAGGAGCGCTGCGGCTGGCACCCTACGGCTCACTCAGCCCAGCTGCTGCCTGGTTAATGTGCAAAATCCCTGCTCATTCACCCAGCCCTTGGTGCAATGATAGACAGGATCCTCTCTCCGAAGGGCCAGCCAGCTTGTTTCTTCCTATATCTGGCCCAGAGCACACCACAAGCCTCGGGATGACACCCAGCTGCTTTGGGACTGTGAGCCTGGGACTCTGCTGGCAGCCCCCTTCCCACAGTACCGCATGGCACCAGCAGCCTGAAGCCCTGGAGCAGCACCCAGGGCTGCAAGTCACCCACCATCCAGCCAAGTGATGCTCCTCATACAGTCCCATCTCCTACACATCCTCAAAGTCAGCCAGGACAGCTCAGCCAGACAGGCAGCACGCAGACAGGCAGGCAGTAGGGACAATTGTACCTCCCATGTCAAAATGGGAACAGAGCCTTCAGAAACAGAACAGGCTGCAGCAGGGAAAAGCAAGAGAACAGCAGGAAAGACACACAATCCCAGCAAGGTTCAGATATGCTCAGAGAGGAGCCTCTCATCTCTCCAGACCAAGGTTAAGCAGATCCCTAACCTCTGTCACCTCTGAGAAGAAGGCTCAGCATCAGCTATGTTCACACTGAGGTGTCTGCTAGGCACTGTCATCACTTCCTGGCATGCAAGGGAAGGAGAGGAAGAGGAGGAGGAGGAGAAGAAGTTGGTCATGTTTCTTGGCACCTCCAAGGACACATTCTCACCAAGTACTTTCTGAAGGATGTGCTTTTCCTGTGAGCACTAGGGGACTGTGCTGGAACAAAGCAAAGGCAGTGCAGGTTTTTTTTTTTCCCTCTCTTCCCACTTCTTCCTATACTGCATGCATCTGGCAGTACACAGGGCCATCCCCACCAGATGTAAAAAGCCACCACCTTTCTCTGGCTGCTACGCTATGTGAATTTTAAGTGTTATAAAGGCATGATGCTGTCTCTCTGCATCAAAGAGAGAATCTACAATCAGGCACCAGGTGAGACCCAGTGCTGTGCAAGGGTAGCACAACACAATTTGTCCTGCACAAAGAGGCACTGGCACAGGCTCCATGCAGTCTTGACAGTGTGTTGGTGGAGAAGGTGCAAAGATTTTCAAGAAGGGAACAGTACTAGGGATTTTTAGCCCCTGGGAAGTGTCACATGATTTACTTTCCTAGCAGAGACTATGGCTCCTCAACCACTTGTCCATCCAGCATAACTTCAGGCTACTGCTCTTCCTTTCCCCAGCAACTGGAAGAACTCACTTTGGACCAGGCCTCTTCCCAGGTCATGTGTATCTCTGAACACACAAATGCTCGTGTTGAGACAAGCACAGAGAGGCAGGAGTGGAAGCAGGGCTGTTCCTCTTGGCAGCAGCCTGCAGCAGCCTGCCGAGCACATAGATAAAGTAAACAAATATACAACAATAAAATAGAACAAGAATTCCTCCAGGGAAGCCTGGAAGATAAGAGCTTCTAGGCCCTGAACAAAATTATTTAAAAGGCCTAGTAACCCAGAGCCCTGTGGTTCTGTATGTCAACTGATGGCTATCACTCAAGAGTACCAAAGTGGGGCTGTTGAGCATGGCTGGAACTGCAAAGCGTCCCACAAACCCTGCATCCTGTCCCCGGCACAAAGCCACAGTGCGCCGAGAGCATCAGCCACAGGAATCATCCCATCAGACATGGGAATCAACACTAAAATATTGCAGGTTAATGAAACACGACCTCAGGGCGTGAAGGGATGGATCCTTCCTCTGTCACCCTTTGGAGACAGGAACTAGGCTCCACCTAGGGCAAGGTGACAGAGAAGCATCGAGCAGCAGCCACCATGTAAGCATGGCAACACTGGTGTACAGGCTGCAAGCTCAGCTGCCCACTAGAGCCAAGGCTGTATTTCAGGTGCCTTTTGTGCAAGAGACCAGACATGGAGAACTGACAGGATAACAAAAGGACATTTCCCAGCCTTCCAAACACTTTGCAACAGCAGGCAGAGACCTCTCTGAAGAAGAAAGCTTATCTCATTACTTCTCAGTGCCTAAGGCAAAATTTCACTAATGCTCCCAGTGCACTAGAAAAAATGCCACTTAAATGTCATGTTAATCAATATTCCTTGCCTCTCAGCCACAGGACACTGCTGCTGCCAGTCCCTTTGCTGTGGGGGTATGTGAACGCAACTGCTCCACTCCTGCATTGCCAACAGCACTTCTCGCCTCCCACCTCAGCTGTTTTGCTTACACCAAAACTGTTCAGATCACAGCAAAATGGTTCCTTGCTAAAAACGCATCAGCAGTCCCACATGGGTCATACTGCTCTGGAAGAGGTTAGGAGCTCCTCCAGGGAAACTCATACACACTCTGTGACAAGCAGAGGAATTGTCAAGGGGACTGCAACTGATGGCAGGATAATTGTTTGTCTTTCTTTTATACCCCTCTTATATACTCTTTTATATAGTTCTTATGCATTCTTAGTGCTTTTAGCCCGCATACCTGTAATTTTCTAAGTCTGATAACTTAGCTGAGACCCACTGTACCATTAAGCCAGAAGACCAAACATCCTGGAAGCCCCAGACACCAAGGTCTTCTCCAGAATACATTTTTGTAAACTAAAATAGGCCCGTCCAGGGGGAAGGTTCCTCAGAATGAGGGGTTCACTCAAGCCTCTCATTGGGGAGTCTTTGATAGATATGTTAATTTGCAAGGCCTATAACTGTGTGCATTTTGGTGTGTGAGAGGCTTCGGGGCATTCCACCTGGACGAAGTGCTGCACCCAAAGATCCTTAAATAAATACTGAGGTAAAAACCCCTTTTCCCCATAAACCATGTTTTGGTTTTAATTTTAAGACCAGGGAAAGACAACACAATCACTGCTTGATGGCTCAGGAGTCTGTGGCATAATCCATTCACCAGCTCCCTGCTCACCCGGAGTGCTGTGAATTAGCAGGCTGCAAGGCAGGCAAGACATTCCCAGCAGGAAGACAATATATTTTGGAGGCTATAGGCAAATGAAAACACATCCAGTCCTGCTCATCCAAAGAGAGTACAGGAAGATGAGTAACACAAGAAAGGAAAATGAGGAAAAAGTGAAGTGTATCAAACTTGGAAAGTCATTCTCTGAACGTCAGATGTCTCACCTGGCTACTCTACATGCGCAGTGCAATGCTGCTACCTGACAGATGTATCTGCAAGAATTTACCTGACACATCCTCAGGGAAGCAATTCATCTTGCATTGCTTAAGAATTAGACCTGTTTTCAGAAAGTTTCAAAACAAAAATCACTCCTAAAGGGCACCCCACAACTCTGCTCTAATTACCAACACTGTCTCACGAAGAGTGCATGGCAGCAACAGCAGGCAGCAGTAGACACAAGGAATTGTCATGCCAGTGAGCAGTGGAAGGGGCATGTTGCCTTGGAAGACTAGCAACAGTTTACCAATACAGGAACTAGACACACTGTTCTGCTCCTCAAGTCCTCTGGGCACCAATCCATAATCCCACTGGAGTCAGCTGTGACTACTGACATGGGAACCTGCCTGCCCCAGAACAGATGCAGCACTCTGGGAGAAATGTGTTCTCCTTCCCCTGCAAGAGCAGTAACCCCGTCAGGAAGAGGGGGGGCCTAGCCACAGCAGGCAGCTCTGCCAGAGGTCATCAGGGTCCTCAGCCATGACAGGTAAACCCTTTCCTATCCCAGACCTTTTCAGGCTGCCAGCAGGTTTGCCAGCTCATATGTATGCCCAGATGTGTCCAAAAAACACATGCCCTTTACCGCAGCTGATCCATTTGTTTTCAGCTGCACACCCCCTAAATTTGCACTGACACAGGTCTCGGAGATTGCACCAGTGCTAGGGACAACCCAGTATCAGATGACCTTATAGCCTTCCTACAATCTCACCCATGTGCCAAGCAATATCTCACGAGCTGCACAACAGCTCTGCAGCCTCTCTCCCACAAGATGACCCCGTGTACTGCAAACTGCCCATGGCTCACCTCCACCAGCCTGACAAGCAGGCACTGCTGAACCTCACCGCAGGGAAAATGGGAGCTTGATCTGCACAGGGACCTGGCAGAGCCACAGAGACTGAGTCAGCGGTGTGCAGATGCCTGCTGAGCACAGGGAGGCTGTGGGAGCAGCCTGCTCAGCCTCCCCAGAGCGTGCTGGCAGGGAACACGCTGCACGGCGCACACGGGCACGCGCCCACACACAGCTCAGCAGCGACCTGGCATTTCTCCCCCCCTTCCCAAAGCCAAATTCAGACCATCTGTTGAAGTATTTCTGCAAATCATCCCTCTCTCAGGAAGGGCCGGGGGCTGAGTTTAGTTGTTTATATAGCGTCTGGCATTTCTGTAGTGCTTATCACTTCAGTATCCAAGCTATTTCCTTCAAGCTCTCCATTAGTTTTGAAGAACCAGAGTGAGGCACCAGTAAATCTACATTGTAAGTTCCTGTAAAAAATCAAAAAGGGCGTCAAAAAGACAACAGCTGCTCAGGTCATGCACACATTTAGCTGCTAACAAAGCAAGTGGAACAGTTTAGAGGAAGGGGGTCAGGCCAACACAATGAGTTTCACGTTCTTTAAAAAAACTACTACACATAGAAAATTGCCTTCATAAGCAACAAGTGCTACTGTTGCCTTACAGAGAAGAGCTCAGCTTGCCCAAGGCACGGAAAAGGAAGCTAGTACTGCTATCCTTGAGAAAGCCAACACAAACTGAAAAAGGGAAATGAAACATCTAGAAGAGGAGACCATTTACTACATCAGATCATACCTTCAGCCACAGCTGCCACTGTCGTTGTGTATAAGTGGCAAACCCCTGGAAGTGCTGCTGTTCCCATTTGATTGTAAGGGACAGGATCAGATACAGACATCTTATTGCTTACCCCAGGTCATGTTCTAAATCTGTAGCAAAGGAGAAAGCAATACCCAAATTCACAGTAAGCCCCTAATGCAGCCTGTCCCTAAAACAAAATTCCCTCTTTTTTATAAATCCCTATCTATCAGAACAAAGAGAACAGCACTGAACAGGGCACCAAACATGTTCCCCATCTGCACATGGCCTTGAAGAAGGTGTTTCCATCCCATGACACCCATCAGGCAACAGGGAACTGCCCTTTTCTCTGTCAAAGCATGCAGGCAGCACACCCATAGGACAGTAAGGTGTCAGACATCACAGAGACAAGGACAGAGACTCAGCAGCAGCAGAAATGAAGATGGGCTGGCCCAGACTAAACACACCACAGTCTACAGTTTCATTGCAGGCACTTATCCACACAAAGCCAGCACTCCTGGCTCGGAGCTCTCACACCACACAGCACAGCCCCTTGTCAAACCAAAAAGGCTTCACTGAAAGCTGCAGTTGGATTCAGAAATGAAGGATCATCGCTACTGGACTTCTTTCTGGCTTGATCAAATCCAATCGCTCACTTGCACAGCATCTTTTTTCTACTACAATCATTTGCTGAAATCCCCTATCTTTGTGCTCTAATTAAAAAAGAAAAGCACGTATCTCACTTCTCAAACACCTCCTCCAAGCCAGTTACTCACTAGTGCAGAAGCATTGCTGTCCTATATAAGAGGGGAAGATTTCCTTCTCCTTCCCTCTCCTCATCCTGTCCACAAAGGCCCTCATAGCTGGAACAGCCTTTAAAATGAGAGTAGGAGCCCCAGCCATAGAGTCAAAAGTCCAGGTGGGGTAGAGACAGTCTTCAATGTGAGTTAGTCATTTCCAGCTCCTTGAACTCAATGCTATTTGGGGAAACTTAGCTGGGTCAAAACCAACTTCTCTCCTCCTGGCTTCTGGATAAATGCCTCATACAGAGGAAACAAAAAAAAAAAAAAATCCAGACAGCTCTCCTGATATGCCATACACAAGCATCGGTGCCAAAGGAAGGAGCAAGGCACAGAAAGGTTTGACAAGACACAGTCACCCACCCACAACAGGACTACCAAAATGAGAACAAGTACCTGTTACGAAAAAGTTTAACGAAATAAAATAAAACTGCATTCCTGTGAGCAACTCACCACAGGCTGTATTAAATAAAGATCAACAGAGACCCCATAACAGTAACCCATCATATTCCTTCTGATACAGAACAAGCATTTCTGCCCGGGTGCCTCTCCCTTCCCCAAGCATATAATCTCCACATATAAGGCAGAATATGTTTGAAGCTTTTATATTTGCAGATGTGTAAGAAGAAACTGCCAGACAGAAATCCAAACCACACAGAGCAACAAGGTCTTTTCACTAGGTTTGTCTGGGATTTTGCCTTGTTTTCTAAAGCTTTTGTACCTCTTGTTACTTTATCTTCACAATAACTTGAACTACCAGGCAATCAATACTGCAAGGTTAAAGCAACATCCAAGTTTGGCATTGGACAGCTCAATACACCTCCTCCTTCCTGCTATCTTTGTGCTGGAAGGCAAACAAAAGAGAACAGGATAAAAAATATTTATCTGCTGTTAGGATTAGCTGGAGCAACACAGCGTTAGCTCTAGCAAGCCGCCACTGTTAGCTGGATATGGCCAAGTGACAGTCCCCAGCCCAAGCAGGTACAATCACAGGATTCAGCCTTGCTGAAGGGGGATGGCTTCATTAAATCATGGTACCAGAGAAGCTGAAACACACTGCCCTGTTAGACCTGCAGAGAAGAGGGACTTGCAGTCACGTCCCTGCTGTCTCACTGTAGACTGACAAGACAATTGGCTCCAGCGAGGCTGGAGTCCATGCAGCCATTTATGAGGAATGCACCATGGAACACAGGCATGATGTTCAACATGTTCAAGAGTAACAAAGAAAAACTATGCACTGCCTACAACAGGCAGCATCCCTAGCTCATTTGCCATGATAAGTAATCGACAATTCCATCTCTCCCAACTTGTAGTTTGGTCACTCTAAGAAAGCCTGAATATGCAAACACAGGCATTAAAGCAGCCTCTTGCATTTCCTGTAAACACAGTTAAGGATTTAGGAGAATGCAAAATGGATAAAAGAATAATTACCAGGCCTTATGTACCTGCAGTAGCTGAAGGCAGAATGCTGTGAACAGGCAGATTCCTCCCCATCCTGCACTGTTGCTGTAGAAGGAGCAGTACAGACATTTGTCCTACACAGTATTGCAGATTTTAACAGGAGAGCAGAGGCAGCTGGGAGAAAGACATGTCCAACTGGAAGCCTAACAGGACACTAACAAACTTGTAAGTGACAGGCTGAACAAGCTGTGGGACCAGACTCTTCCTGTTGCTCGAGGGCTCCCACACGATGCTCATACTCATCTGGTGCAAACCAAATTTGCTCCACTGTCTGCCAGAGCTGTATCAACTTATTCCAGTACAGGGTGAAGATGCTCAGCTCTGGTACACCTCTGATGGGCCACTGGGACACCACTGACAGGTCACCAGCTGTGTAGGAACTCCATTCTGGGGAAAAACAAAGCAAAAAAAAAAAACCCAAAACAACCAAACCCAAAGACAAACCCACGACAAAACAACAGGGAAAAAAGCACTCTGAAAAAGGGAGGTCAGGAAGAAGGCAGGCTTGGGACAAAGGCAGGCTTAGGAAGAAATACCTCTCTATTCTAAAACTGCCTGGAAAAGGGAAAACTGCAGAAACCCCCTTCACAGGACATTAGCATCCCATCATAACACATATGAACTGCAGCACTCAGGATCACAAGAAAATTCATTTATCCCAACCATTCCAAACCTGGTTTGGTTACACATCATCTCCCCAGCTCAGGCTCTCCTAACAATGGAACAAAAATATTCTGCATTTTTCCAACCCTTTTCCTTTCCCCTTGGGGCCTAGTTCAAAGCTCTTTTATGTCATTCTGACAGCACAATATGATTTTACGCAGATAAACCCAGCCCATGAAGAGATACACCCTGTGCAAGACATCTTGCTGGCACTGGAAAGTTGGCAGTGCAAAAGATTTGCAGTTCCCTGCCTGCAAGCGAGACCAGGGATCAAGTGACAAAAGCAAGTATCATGTGGAAGAAGGCAGACCTGCTGCTGGTCAGCACCAGGGGACACAAGTCCCTCTGCAGTTATGGTCAATGCTGCTAAACCTTTCTTCCCACCGCACAAACCTTTCATCCCTCGGCCTTCACAAGGACATCCCACCTTCTAGTGGCTACTGTGAACCTGGGAATTATCCTCTAGGAGCATTTTGTTTCCTCAGTGGAACGAAAGGGAGTCCAGAGGCTTGCTCGCATCTGTAAAACAACTAACCGCCAGCCCAGCAGCAAACCCAAAGCCTGACACTTAGGAGGATCAGAGATGGAGACCATGCATCCTTACACCACAGCCAGGTACTCCTTGCTGAGGAAGAAGGAGCAACTCATCAGTCACACATCTTACAGCCTTCTGGCTGCAGATCATTCAGATAAAACCCAGAGTGTCTTAAGGAAACTTTCCTGTCTGGCCACCCAGGAGCCACTCTGTCAGTCACACTCCCTTCATTCCAGACTTTGACTGCTAGGACCAAAGTCCCTTCACAGCAGGACCTCCAGTGACCCCATGGGTGCTCCTCTTGGCCACTGCACACCCCACACTCACACAGCCAGACAAGGTTTGGCTCAGCCCTGGGTATCCCACAGCAGTCTCAGATGTCTGGGTCCTCTAGGTAATTTAATCATGGTGCAGTGACACAAAAACAGCTTGACCTGGTGGCTCTGGGGAGAGACTCCCAAAAAAAGAATTCCTGGGCTTTTATACTCTTACAGTTTGTGCACCCAGACAGTCTGGGGTCTTCTTGTTGAGTCATCAGCTTCTGCTGTATGCCTGTGCCCTTTGCAGTGCAAAGGATCAGCACCAGGTCACAGACCATTTCCTGGGGCTCCTGACATTTTCTCCACCCAAGGCACAACCCGTAGCTCACACTGCAGCTGCAGCTATCGACACTAGGTATATTCCTCAAGAAGTGCCAAAGATACTTAACTATTTTCACAGCATTGCGTGGTCATCACACATCCTGCAACTAGTGTTCCCTAGAGTGGGCTTTAACCCTCAAGGAAAAGCTCAGGGAAATCTGCAGAATTGGGCCCCTAGTAAGGGATGTTGGCTCTACACACAGATTTTATTCTAGCTAAATACAGCACAACATTTACTCACCTGGAAACACAGCTGCCCTACTCTGGGAAATTTCTCCCTCCTACTATTTCACAATACTCAGGATGACAACAATTACGCAAGAACAACCGTATAAACACATGAAATGCCTACAGCTTCTAAGCAGGACTTTCCCCAAATCTCCCTTATCAGAGCACAGCTCCAAATCCTATGATTCCCAGGTTTCAAGGCACACCAACCACCAGTCACTGCACGTCCGTCCCTTCTCTCCATCACACCTCTGCTCTGCCAGAGACCTACGAGACAAAACATGATGCACATGCGAGCAGGGGGCTGCTTCCACACGGACAGGCTGCTGTCACCTTGGCCAGCCAGGTAGGTATTTCCCCCATCTTGCCCACTAATTTAAATCTTGGCAGGAAAAGGGGAGCAAATGGCCTTGACAGGCTGTCAGTGATTTCTACCTTTTAGTAACTTAATACAGCACACTACCCCTTCCTAAAACGGCAGGAGGAGGATGTTTGAGGGCTCTGGCATCCTAGTAAGACATTAACAAGATTGCTGGGCATCAAACAGGACTGAAGACTTTCCTTCAGAGCAGAGCAGGGCTCCAATTTATGACACAGATTTGATCCCTTTCCCAATTCAGCCATCCATCTGTGCCACAGATCACCACCTTCAAAACACAACACTCCTTACTATGGTGAACAGATGAGCCCAAGGGCACAGGACTGGGAGAAAAACTGCACTTGTATGAACAACTACAAGTAGTAGCATGCAGTTAAAAATCCTACAGGCAAGACATTCAAAGGGGTAAACCCTCATTAAATCCTGGTGTTTATTTTCTGAGGAAGAGGTTAGAGGAACTCCTACTATTAAACCTTGCCTGCTCCTTTGTTCACAACAGCCTGCAAAGCAAAACAGAAGTAGGGGACTAGAAGACAACCACCACCCGAGTCCCACATCATTATCAGTACCGCTCTAGTTCAGTTGCCTTTTGCTTGCCACTGCCAAGAAGCGAGTTCTCGAGAAGCAAAGCCACATTTACTTGCAGTGATCAAAATCACTGCAGATACCATCCCAAAAGCAGCAACACCACGAAGTCAGATCCTGACAGCAGCGAGACTCTCAGAGATTAACACACTATGGTAAAAACACACACTATTTACCTGTAAACATCTAATAACTAAGAAACATTAGGCCAAACAAATACAGCTGGGATCCTGCCCTGACACCTGGCAAGGTGTAGAAACTAAAAGCTGAGAAGCCTTGCAGGAAAGAGGCTGGGACATTGGAAAATCCGATTTCCACAACTTCACCCTCACCCAGCAGGAGCCCAGCAGCTGCACAGGGTGTAGCAAGAGAGAGGATGTTTGGGGTCCAATTCCCAGGGTGACCTTGAGGAAATCCCAGAGTCTGTCCAAATTTCCATTTTCCCCATCTACTGCATGAAGAGCACAGTAACCTTGACCTACCTCAAAGAGTCACGGATCTGGCTTAGGAGAGTCTGGAAGGAGCTCAGAGGGGCTTAGATGGAGGACCTGCGCTGCGACCGGGGCGGTCAGGGAATCCTACGAATCGCCCCAGAAATCAGAAGCCCCGGAGAAACTCGGAAATCGCTTTCACTATAAAAAGCTGCAGCTCCGGGGCACTAAAGGGCTCGGTGGAGCCGCACACGTGTCACCCGCAATTTCCCTGGCGCGGGCAGGGAGAGGAAGGCGCGCCGCGGCTG
>VZTN01031894.1:168013-193603 GCA_013400515.1 Erpornis zantholeuca | reverse complement strand
CGATGCAGCTTGCCCAGCCTGCTCAGATATGCGGGGCTCCGGTGTCGGCCGTGCCACAGACATCCCAAGCTGCCATGGTTATGCAGCCGAGATCGGTCGTGGCACAGCCAATTGCCTCAGATGTGCAGAACGCGACATTCACGCTGCCTCCGCCGGCAGCGGAGCCTTAAGCTGCTGCCCCTTCTCAGGTGCCGCTCCCTGGCCCAGTGCCCGTGCCGCCCATCCAGGCTGCGGCAGTCCCTGCAGAAATGCCGGTCCCGGTCCCGGTGCCCGTGCCGCCCATCCAGGCTGCGGCAGTCCCTGCAGAAGTGCTGGTCCCGGTCCCGGTGCCCGAGCCGCCCATTCAGGCTGCGGCAGTCCCTGCAGAAGTGCCTGTCCCAGGCCCGGCGCTCGCTGCCCGCCCGCCTCTCCGCTCCATGGCGGAGCCTGGGGGAATGCCCCTATCGGGGGGGGAAGGAGGCACCGCTGCAGGACGGCCTATTTTTCCAAAGGGATCGGACGCAGCAGCTGGGCGACGGCATTCCCCCCACCAGAATCGATCTTGGACACTCCCACCGTGCCAGGTGACAGTATGGCCACGGAATTCGAAGCGTTTCTGGGATGAGGTCAGGATGCGAGCGCTGGAGGAGGGGATTGGGATTTGGTTGAGAAATTAGGCATGCCTGATGACCCTGTCCCCACAGGTGATGGTGCAGCAAGTGCTGGCTTTGATATAAGCCCAGAGTTTGCTGCTGCATTGCAAGGGGGAACACTGGTCGATCAGGATGATAGTGAAGTCCAGCAAGGGAGTCTCCAAGCTTTTCCTGTCCCCAAAGCACTTCCAAATTCAGGCTTATTGGACAGGCATGTTGCTGTTGCTTGGAAAATAGTGCAAGAATTGCAATCCAAAGTAGCACAATATGGGCTTGGATCCCCTGAAGTCATGCAACTTATTAGAATTTTAAATACTGAAGTGCTGACTCCTTCTGATATTAAGCATTTAGGCCAGGTGTTGTTCCAGCCCATGCAATTTACAGTCTTTGAGAGCAATTGGAGAAAGTTAGCTGAAAAGACTGAAACACAGAATATGTATCTGCCTCCAGAAGACCCTAGACGTCTGGTTGGGGTAGATGCTGGGATGGGAACCAATGCTTTCACCAATCCTGATGCTCAAGCGACCTGGCCTCCTTTGGTCCTTGCACAGGCCCAGAAGGTGGGCATGTCGGCCTTGCTTAAAAGCATAGATGTGGCCGCTCCAGACACACAGTAAGCAAAGATAGTCTAAGAGAAAAATCAGACATTTCTTTACTTTGCTGAGGAGGTAGTGCCTGCAATTGAAAAACAGGTAGATGATGAAAATATGAGGGAAATGCTATGCACACAGTTATTAAGAAATAATGCCAATGATCAATGTAAAAAGATCATTGATGCTTTGCCAGGGGAACCTACCATGATTGATATGGTCCAGGCCTGCTCTAAGGTGGGGACTGGAGACCAAAACGTGTCTGCCCTGGTTGCCCTCATACGATTCAGTCAAAATAAGCCTAAGGCTGGGAACAAGCAAAAACAGACAAAAAAGAAGCAAAAAGAGGACAAGAAAAAACCTCATTGCCAAAGATGTGATAAACCAGGTCATTCTGCAAAATACTGCAAATCTGTGTAGCATGCCAATGGTCAGTTGTTGATAAACTCAGGAAACATGAACAAGAGGGAACAGAGGAATTGTGCACATACACAAATGATTCCTCCGGGCATGGTACCAACGCAGGCTTACTCAGCCAACTGTAATTTTGAATCACTTTCTTTCACTGCAATCTTCAGGAGAGCCGCAACTGCCCCGAGCAAAAGCTTGGATACGGGATCTACTTACTAATAAGTGGGAGGGCCCACATGAGCTTATTGCTTGGGGTCGTGGGTATGCACGTGTCTCCACAGATATGGGGCTACAGTGGCTACCTACAAAATCTGTTTGTCCTGACCTGCAACACCAGAAACAGAACTGACCACGGAATGAAACCAACAGACAACCACAGAATGAGGCCAACAGTCAACCACAGAATGAAGCCAACAGGCAGTGTTCAAGTGATGATGAAGGGTCTGACCATGAACCAGATGGCCCTTCCACAAGCAGAAAATGAACTTTACCTTTAAAATTCCTGTTTTTTCACTTCAAGTGTGCCTTTCACTTTGAGTGTGCCTTTGTTACACAGTCAGACTGTAGAATTAAGATATGTAACTGATGTAGAATGTAACTAAACTAGATAAGAATCGCTGGAGGCCTTTTTTCAGGGGTTGCTGAAGAATTTCTCTGTCCACCTTAGCATTTGTTATCCTTTCTGCAAGGAGCCCCACAGACGACAACAAACACTACCCTTTTTTGGTCTTAAACCAAAAGGGAGAGATGTGGGCTCTGACAAAATTAGTCAAAGGAATATTCTCAGCTTTTAGCTCTGGCTGTGGAAATTTTCCACACCCAGAGCTGGGAGAGCCTGAGCTGGGAGAGTCAGAGAAGCGTACCTTCTCAGGGCCAGAGGATGGGAAACTGAAGAAAGTTCTTGTAAACTATCTGAAATGTTTTGGGAACATCTATCTCACAGAAGGTATTTTTACTTTTGTTATCCTAACGGGTTTCTGCGTAATTAACCAATGGTGTGAGAGAGGTGTTCATGCAAGGACCAATACCTGTGTCCTGCCTCAAGCGATCTGGGTTATAAAAATAGAGGATTTCACTTAATGAATGGCTTTTCTCTGAAAAAGTCCGTGCTGCACTTCTTGCCGTTTCTCGGACTCAGCTGTGTCACTTCATAGACCCACTTCACCTGCCTTATGCAGCAACACCTTCCAGCTGAGCAGGCTGTTCTGGGTTGTGCCCAATCTATCTTCCCTGGCCTCCTGCGACCCAGCAGCTGATGACCGCTCAGGGTCTGCCCCAAGATGTGGCTCCACCAGGTGACCCAGCACATGGGACTTTGTGTGCCCAGCTGCATCTCTCTGCTGAGACACAGTGAAAGCAGGGCAGAGCAGATGTTTTCAAGCTTGATATGTCCAGAGTAGAAATCCTGTCTCCCTCTTTGAGCAGTGCTACCTGGTTTTTTTTGGGTCACTACTGGAATTCTCAGTCCAGGAGTGAAGCTCAGCCACATGGCTCTGAGGAGATGTTCAAGCAACAGCCACCTCCTCTGACCCTTGAAAGTGTGGTCTCCTCTTATCCACTGGGCTTTAGCAGAAACAAAATCTGCAGCCATCTTGCTTTTCTAGAGAAGCAAGTAGAGATGTCTGATCTGCTTCCTCTGCCTGCTTTGTTTCTCCACATGCTCTGTTGCTGCTGTCTGATTCAACTCTTGCCTGAGAAAGGCAGCCCCAAATCTCTTGCTCCTTCCACATGGGAATGCATTCAGCTTTCCATACTCGTTTGCTTCTTAGAGGATTTGTTTCCCCACCAATTTAATCAATCACTTTCTGAACACAACATTTATGTTTTTTTCTTGAACATCTCACAGCAAAGAGTCAGCATTAGAAGTGTTCATAGTGGGGGAAAAAAGTACCCACTTTTGCTGATTTGCAGGTGACACTGGACTATTCCGTTTGGTGCCACCTAGTTGAGAAACAGTGGATGGTAACCATATATTCACAGTCTTCATCCTTTCCCAGGAGATGCAATACTTGGCTCTAAGACAAGATTTAAAAATGGTCTGGAGTACTCGTCTCTGAGCATCCTTCCTGCTCCTTGTACATTTTCCAGTTCCTCTGTCTCCTGTCTGGAAAAGATAAGAACTGCACTGGTGTTCAATGAGCAAGCCAAACAGAATGATCTTAGCTGCAGCCTCCCAAAACAAACTTCTAGATGGGTTCAACCTACTTTGAGACAGGAAGCATAGAGCCATGGTCATGGCATCTACCTGGTTTCTACATTTTCTGGTCACTGAGTTCTTTCAAGGTAGCTGGAGGCTGGAACAAGGGTCAAACTCTCCTCATGGATTTTCAAGACACACAGATTTACAGAAAACTGGTGCTTTAAGAACATACAGTTTATTTCTGCAGAGTGCAGGAATTAACACACACTTAATTGCAGCGAATGCTGTTTTCAATACCAACTGATAAGCGTTGTGGGCTCACTTTGAGGCAACCCTGGGCTGGGGTTCTGATGCTCCAGTGAATGCAAACCACTTCCACTCCTTTCCCAATGAAAGCTATTCTTGCTTTAAAGGCTGAAAACATGGGGTCATCCTCCGTTGGGAGGAAAACAGGACCATCAAATTTCCATTTCCTTTAAAAAAACCCAGCAATATGACACTGTCAAGTATGGTCATGAGTGTGTACCAAGCAGCAGGAAATCTTACAAACTGTATACCTTGTAATGCTCCCTCAGTTTTGGCATCAAGGTCAGTAGGTTCATGGCTGAACCGTCCAGTCCTCAGTGCACCTCAGGGATCTCCTTTCCCGTATCAGAGCAATGCTATGGATGTGCTGACTTTTACTGTTGGCTGCTTGCCAACAGTAAAGAGAGAAACTGAACACCGCCCCTGTGGGCTCACTCTCAACTTTGTATTTCAGTCAGGTCTTTTACTGGGAATATACAGCATTTTACTGAGAGGACTGGGTAAACAGTTTAACCCCCTGCAGAATATAATCAGGCTTTCCCTTGTACTTTTTATGGAATTAATAAACTGATTTGAGCTTTGCCTGGGCTTTCATTTCTCAACTTATTGTTTTTTATTAAAAGCTGTAGGAGCTGGATCTGTCTCCTGGCAGCTAGAGGACTGTCATGGTTAGAAGAAACTGGAAGTGGAGGGTGGTATGTGGGAAACACACTGTTCACCTCCCAGGTCATCCTGCAGGACGTCTGTGAGTTTTTAAGTAGAAAAGGGTTTAATTATGAGAGTTAAAAAGCTATAAATGTTACAGCCAAGAAAGGAGAAAAAATGTTCCTACTCCCAAACAATTTCTCGCTTTACTTTAGATTTGTTTTTGCAAGTAGGCTTTTCCTGGTAAAAATATATTTGGGAGAATTTTGGACACATCAGGATCATGCACACTAAAAACCATAAAATCTGCCAGATCATCTGTAGGACACTGTAAGGTGCATATTAGGCACCAGACTCAGCCAGATAGCTGGAAAGGGAAAGGTACTACTCCAGTATGTGATGAATTCATGACAGAAGTCAGAAAGGAATGCTATTATTTTGATTTAAAAGATAAACGCCAGGTTAGTTATTTCTTTTGCTGTTTCAACCATCTACTGCAACTGTTATCAGCCATAGCAGCTGCAGGCTTATGAAAGACTTACTGTGCCTCAAAGAGATTATTGGTAAAGATAACACACCTCAAAATAATGTTTGCCATTGACTCTTATCCAGCTCAAATATTTGCCGCCAAGTCAGCTGAGGAAAGAGCAGTTGAACAGTTGCTCTGATTTCCTGCCAGCACCTCGCTGTCCTCAGCTGGGTGCTTGCTTTGGTGTCACTTCAAGGAGAAAGGCAGATTCCTGCAAGGAGGCCCAGCCCAGCAGCTACCACCCAGCAGGGAAAGACTGGAGATAACAATCCTTGTCTGGGGTAGTTACTTACCTTTCCTTAAGTTATCAGCCCAAATCCTGAAAAGCTGTTCTACTGATGATACTGTCTAGGGTTTGGTGTCTGCTGGCACCTGGCCTGGCTGCAGCCCATTGTGAGAGTAACCTGAACACCTGGCACTAACTTCCTCTCCTGGCACCAAGCTGCTTTCTTGAAGAGCTATAGCTCTGCTGATGCCTGGATGAGTCCTCCACAGAGTGCAGCCTACCTACCCTTTATTCCAGCATTGTCTAACTCAACTCTGGCCTGACTATCACAAATGGAAAGCTCAGGGCAGCCAAGCTTTATCCTGTTGTAGCTGTGGCTGCTCCCTTGTGCTTCCTGTAGACTTTTCCTGCACCTTCACTGGAGGACAGGTTTACCCTGCACACTGTCCCTTCTTAGCCTTGCTGCTCTCCAGACCTGCTCCACCCGAGCGTCAGCTCCTGCCCTGAAGGTTGTGTTTTCTGGCTTAGCCCCACTGCAGCAAAGCCACCCTCCAGGGACACCATTAACTCAGCTGCAGTCTGTCCTGGGCTTTGCAGCTGGCAGAGTGAGAGCTCTTCTCCCACTTCTGCACAGCACAGCCAAGCTCAGCTGTGTTCTCCTGCCAGCAGGTTTAAAGGGACTGGTCTCCATCTAACTCAAGGCATTTATGGAATAGCAGACCATGCTGTGAAACAGTTAAGTGCTGATTTTATTCCCAGTGAGAGCAATATGCTCAAATTAATCTCTCCAAAACTGGAGGAAAGAACAAATACCTTGTTGGTATCCATGAAAATTACAAACAATAACATATGACACAGAATACAAGAGAAAACATACATTCAAAAGAGAACTTCTGACTTGAACCCAACATGAGATTCAAGGGCAGCACAACCTAAGAAACCAGTCCCCTGGCCCAAGGTGAGGAAGTCCCCTGGCCCAAGGTGACAAGTCTGCATGTATTTATCCATGGACTGTACTGGACAATAAGCACTCTGTAGTCTGAGATGTTAACCTTAAATGAGAAAAAAAGCACAAAGTTTTATGCTTCCCTCTCAATAATACTGATGGCAGGTCTGAAGCAGCATCAGGGAAGCCACTGGTGATTCTTCATAAGGGAAAGAAAACACCAGGATTTATCCAACCTGCAACTGCACGTTTACTTTGGGTGTTGCATTTGGCATTTGTAAACACACTTTTGTTTTTTCAGACTAAGAACAGTCCTTTAAGCAATGCTTAAGGAGTTATGCTGAATTCAAATCTTTCTTGAAGGAGTTGAATTTACTTAGATGACAGTAGTCTTTCCAAAAGCTTGCATGTAATTTTCCACTGTCATCAGTGGGCCATTAACTGAGGGCCATTATGAGATGGGGAACAGGAAGAGAAGGGCACCTCAGTAATAAATGACTGAGCAGCTAAAAAGCAGTAAATGCTTACAGCCTTATACAAGATATTCAGCCTGAAAAACGGAGAAGTTAGTTCAGCACAGTAATGCCAAACCCACAACAGTGCCTTATTTCACAGCTGGTCAGACCAGTTTTAAAAGTGCAAATTTAAGTCATGCTTTTCACCAAACTTAAGGAGGGGTCACACCTTCACTACTAGACAGTCACATTTCACTGGGAGGATGTGAGGACTACCCCTTGGAAGCTGCAAGGGAAATTTTAATTTCACTTAAATCAGAATCTCTCCCAGAACAAATCATGGATTTTTCCTTTTTTTTAACAAAATAGAACTGGAACTTAGTCAAAGATCAGCAGTATGTATGTCTCATCTAAATAGGTGCTTGCAGGTACAGCAGCCTATTTGTTTCATGATAGCTTTTGGAGCAAAACCAAAAAAAGAGAGCAATTTTTCTAGAAATCAGTTTCTTCTTTTTTCCCCACAAATAATTAGGTTTTGCTTGGACTTAAGAAAACTAGAAGAGATTTAAAAAAAAATAGAAAACATTTTCATGGGGAATACAGTTCACATTTTCATGTGAGCAGAACCCTTCATTAACAGAAATGGCAGAACAGTCCCCACCACATCACAGGCCTTCATAACATGACTGCACCTCCACTCTCCCATCAAGCACTGGAGCACTAATGGACCCAAATGTTCACACCCACTGTTTCCAGCAGAACACAGTTTCAGCAATAAGTTACAAATAAATACATGTATCATGAGTATTAATTCATCAAACACTACTTAAGCCACTACTCAGCTGACAGACGGACACTTGAGTCTCTAAATTTGTCCACGTTTCTGAAAGCTAAAGCTCAAAGTCACGAAGTGGAAGTAGAAAAAAGTTTCACGAGTGCACTCTAAACTTCCTGGGATTGGCAGAAGTGGCATGTGAGTACAGACCCCAGAGAATCAATGCCAGCTCCTCGGGAAGACACTGACCCTTGAGGAGGGAGCAGTCCCCCTAGCACCATCACTCTGGGTACACAGAGAGGTCCCATACAAACCCCATTCTGCTCTGCTAGGTGCTACATCATAGCTATTGCAGAGTCCTCAGTGCTGCTCTCCTGCTCCAGGCCCACCCGCCGGATGGACTCGCTGTATTTCTGCCGCCCCAGCTCAATGATGGCTTCAACCTCCTCAGCGATGTCCTGGCGGCCGCTCTCTTTCATGGCTGTGATCAGCTTGCTCACACAGTCAGGGTCCTCTGAGTTTTGCTGAGCCCATGAGAAAAGCATGTCCAGGATCTGCTTATTGAGGTCCTCTCTGAAGAAAGGAGAAATGACAGGAGTAACCAACACACTCAGCTGAGCAGCAAACCAAAGACACCTTACCTAAATAGCAGCCCATGACTAGA
Organism: Erpornis zantholeuca; assembly: GCA_013400515.1. Taxonomy (NCBI): domain Eukaryota; kingdom Metazoa; phylum Chordata; class Aves; order Passeriformes; family Timaliidae; genus Erpornis; species Erpornis zantholeuca. Next base: position 185,284 of record VZTN01031894.1, on the reverse strand, counting down.
GCCTTAAAGAAGCCATTCAGACACTCCAAGCACTCAGTGGGCCTGCTTCTTCCCCACCCAGCATACAGGAAGTGCAGTTCCTACGTGAATGTTTCTCTATAAAATATTTTCCTAATGGAAATATCAAATTAAGGCATTCTGATTTTGAATACAATTTAATCACAGGAACAGTAGTTTGATCATAACAAATCTAATTCTCTCCTACAGCTTTGGCTTTTTGGTCAGGCTGCATGTCCCATGATGTACCACAAGCTCTTTTTGAATGACAGTGATATTCACAATTAAAGCCATAGATCATTTGTCATTGTAAGAGATGGAGTCTGGCCAGGAATCTGTTCACAGAACAAAACCGGAATGCAACTCAGCTGAAATAAAAAGCTCATCAGGTTTTTCATTTCCCAATTTTGTTTTTCAACCAAAAAAGCTTTGTTTTATAATGGTAAGAGAAAATAATCAGTTTCCCATGATAAAAGGTATTACTTTCAGAAGAACCATTAGGCAACCCATCTTTTATCCAGTGAAACAATTACAGTGGAAGAACTTTCAACCAGCCAAGCATCAATTTATACTATTACACTGCTGCTGATTACTGTGTGCTAGCTCACCTGTTATTGTATCCTATGCGCTCAATCTGCTGGTAGGTCAGGCCCAGGTTGAGGCCGATGCTCTGCCAGTCAGCTCCCACGCGCCTGGCTATGCTCAGCAGGTTTGCCTGTGTCAGGTACCCAGTCTCAGCATTGCCCAGGTTCAAGGGAGGGAAGGAGAAGCCATACAGGGGACCAGGGTTCTCATCCCAGCGGGGTTTCAGTTGCTGTGTCACAAAGAAGAGAGAGAAAGAACATTCTTTCCTCTACCATCTGTTTTTGTAGAAGACAGTGTGTGGCCACCCAGTCTCCACAATGAAATTTCCTTCCTTCTACTTGGGAGAAAGGAAGTTTTTGGGGCTGAAGGGTGAGGCTGTAAGAAGCAAGGAGGACTCACACTGGCAGTGACCAGCAATGCTTACTGCCTCAGGAAAATATCAAATCATAGTGTTCACAGTCATAGCTCACACCAGAAATTTCCTTTCCTGCATTTACAGAGCAGTTTAAAATAAGCCACGTCCCTGAAGTGTATTTGCCTGAGCAGTAAGAGGGCACATAGGCTAGGTTTGAAGTCGAGGTTGCATGTGTCAGAAAGGATGTGAGATCATAGCACGTGATCAGAAGGGAAGCATTCAGCCTACCAAGGAATTTATTGGTTTAGGCTTCTCAAATGTTACTTAAATTCCTTAAGCAAAAGTTGCATTTCTCACTGTAACACACAGCCTAGCCTTTAAAGCTCACACCAGAATACCTACACTCAATGTTTATGTTCAAATCCAGCATAACTACCTCATCTCATGCTTTTCTTTTTTCGTGCTGCATGAGCTATGTGACTAAGAAATTCATAAACAAAACAGACACTTCCCTTAATTACAGCGAGCTTCCTTGCGTACTACATTCTCATTCATTCAAAGGATCCACCCTCTCTGACCGCCCATCCAACAAGCCTGTGCTTGACAGGCAAGATGAGCAGGAGAGATGGAGACCACTCCCAGTTCTTCATATTCTCATTTCAGAAGAGCTCACTCACAGGGAGGGGGAAATCTCCACCATGACATGGCTGGGCAGCTATTTTTTGTGGTCGTTCCCTGCATGCCTTCTCATGGAGGAAAACAAAATCAGCTGAGCAGGAAGGCCACGCTCTTACCCCATCTAGATTAATTTTTCTGTAGGAGACAACTCACGGGCAGTTTGATGGGCAGAGTAGCAAGCCAGAGGGAGTCTGGACCTTTCCTCCTCCTGCTGGCTTCTTCAGGGATGCTGTCTGGAACTGCCCCTCGGTAGAAAGAGACCTTTGAAAAGAGAAAGCATGCAGTGAGGCTCTGATTCAAGCACAGTGGCCTGGCCTATTGGCACCATGTCTTTTCTATCTGGGAAAGAATGAATTCAGCATTCTCATCTATCATCAGCCCACAAATATGGCCTCTCAATTACGTGTAACTGGGAGAAGCACTGAGGTTCTGCCATAAAGGCTGGACTTTCTGCCAACACCCCAAAAAATAATGGCAGGAATGTAAGTCAGACAGTTAAGTGATGAGTAATCCTTCGAGATTATACTTCTTGATTATTCAGCATTTAGTCAGTGAAATGCAATGCCAGAGAAAGAGGGTAGGAAAAGAGTCATGCTCAGCACTCAGAGATTATTATGAGGATTATTGGAAAGGCAATGATGAAGGAGGAAACAAGAAGTCAGTGTAACTGGTTGTTCACCTGGCCTTTTACAGCTTGGCCTTTCCTGTCCACAGGGGAGGTCACATAGATTTCCTTCATGTTCTTCAAGTGGGAGTAAAAAGTAAACGAGAGACGCCCATCCACGCAGTCAGGGCGATCTGTGCAGAGAAGCAGGAAGCATTCATCTTGTGGAGAAAAGTGTGCAGCTTTTGGAGCCTGTCCAACAGCCCATCATCCACTAGCAGCCTCCATGCTACTAACTACTCCTTCTGCTTATGGCTGAAAGAATTGCAACCCTCCCTTCCCCACTGAAGAAAGCAGAAAACACTAACTGTGGAGAAAGCAGGTCCCATAGGAAAAAAAGGAGAATGCCCACAAGGTAGAGATCAGGTTCAAGAACGAAAGGCAAGGCAGGATGACACATGGAGTCAAGTCCACCCTTGGCATCTCCTTTCCATCTCAGTTCATTCTATTCCTTGGAGGGCAGAATCAACTGCAATAGCACCCTGTAATGCACCTATTTGAAACAGGTCGCCTATCTCTTCACCATTTAAGCAGGGGTGCAGAATAGAGCTAAAGGGAGAAAATATAATCAGGTACAACATTCATGTATGTGTGTATCTGGAAATTAAGTTAGAGTCCAGCCTAAATCAGGAAAAATGGACAGATTCTGGCCTCATGAACTCCACTGAAAGTTCACTTTAAATTGCATTTAATTTACACCAATGAAACTGAGCTGTGTGTTCAGATTTTTCAGAAAATGGCTCATTTCATAGCTGTCTGAACACAATGGGACATAAAACATAATCTTGAGTTTTCATCCTGTTCTCTCTTTCCTTCTCTTCTAATAGGAGGAATTCTTTGCTCTGAATTATTTCAGAAATACTTTCTCAAAAAATAAGAAGCTTTGTATGTGTTCTCTCAGAAATGGGCAACACTAATTAGATCATCACTGGCATTTCAGTGTGGTATCTAAGATGCCAGGAGAAGAGCATAGCTAGCTGCAGAAGCAGATCAGTCATGAAATAAAAACCCTGGATATTGCCCTCTGCAGGTTTACAAGAGCACGAGAAGAAATGAAAGTCTACAAACAGCACTTTCGTAAGGAAAAGTCAACAGAAAACTCGTGTGACCAGAGAATGTGACAAGTTCAGTGTCCAGGGGCTGGCTGCTGTGAGTAGTGGGTGAGCTGGAGACAGAGAGGAAAGCCATGGAGGAGTACAACCCACAGCAGAAACACGTCTAGGGCCAGAGGAGGACAAGAAGTAGGTAGGAACAGAACAAGTCCAGTAGTGCCATACCCATATCAATGCTGATGCCTCTTTCAAAAGCTGCAAAGAATTGCTCTCCCTCAAACATCTCCACCATGTCAGATGGCTCAGGTCCTCGATAGCGGTCCTGCAGCTTCTTCAGCACTGGGTCAACCTGACAAGAGTGACAGCACAGGACCCTGTGTTTGGTCTGAAGCACATCTGTCCCCTGATCCATGTTTCTACACCCATGATGTTCCTCTCACCTTCAACAGGGGAAGACTATTTTACATGAAAAGGATGTAAACAAATTAACAAACACCCATTAAAAAAGCATTTTCAGCAATGTCTCTGTCTTTTTAACAGGTCTTTTTAACGTCAAAGATGAGGAATTTACTTGCTACCATATCCCCCTCACTATTCAAATATATTTTCTCTGCAAAAAGACACATGCTACAATAGCACACAGCCACCAGAAAGCTCATTTTGTCTTTGCAGTGTGTGATCACAGTGGCAGTGCAAGAGTCAAGTTAGATTCTTCTTTCTATTTTTATCAATAAACCTCTCTCATGCCATGACTGGTCCCAGCAGGAATACAGATGCACCTGAACAACAATCTCACTCTGAGTGTCATTGCTGCCTCATCTGGAGACAGTTTTAGCCCAGAACCCAAAATAAAAAACCTTGCAGATGTTTGTGTCCACAGGTCACTCCAATATAGGAGCACAGGTAAAGAAAAGGGGAGAAAGGAAGAGAGGATTATTCAGAGCTGGATATGCAGCCCAGTAGTGGCAGTTTGATAAAACAACCCTCACCTCACCAAGCTGCACTGCCTGCCAAGGGACACATTCTCCACAGCTGCACACTCACACTAATCTGAAGCAACACTGCTGAGGGCTGATAGCCCTAGGAAGAGGCAGCAGAAGAGAATGCGTGAGCACTTCCCATCTCCTTCTTGACAAAGTCAAACAGATTAGCTCACACTCATAGCATAAACTAACCTGATGTTGCACTGAAGCAGATTAAGGAATGCTCATATGTTCTGTTCCACTGCTTGACATCAGGAAAAGTACCATTTCTAACCACTCCAGCTGAAAACAAAGCAGTGCTGCTGCCCACACCACTAACCCATGTCAGACAAGTGGCGTGCAAACTTTGACTTAAATTTAAGAAAACATGTTTTGCCTCATGTCTGCTGGATGATAACAGCACATACATGGCCAGTAACTGTGGCTCAGCTGACTTGAGCAGCCCAGTCCTCAGGGTTTGCAGGGGAGGGAATCCATGCATGGCATTTAACACTACATAGAATGAGATTTTTTCTCCTGCCAGCTCCCTGTGAGTCAGTATCACACCACCAACAGTGAGGTGACAGCATACCCCAGCCATGACTCTGGGGCAGTGAACAGCACTGTTCAGTGCACTGCTGCCTTTACATCCTACAAAGAGAAGCCCGGGAAGCTCAAGAGCAAGGCAGTGCAACCCAGATCAGACCTTGTGCTTGGGGACACACTGTAGCAGGACTTGCTCGGGATCCTTCTTCCTCTGAAGTGCAATGAAGTTCACCTGGTACAGACGCAGCCGCTCATAGACCTTCTTGGCAATGCCTCCAATGTAGGTCTTGGTGGTGTACCACAGCCAGTACCTGGAGACAAGGAATTGAAAAAAAAGGAAGGACCCTTTTCTCATTCCCAGAGAAAGATGCCAGCGTCACACCCACATGATTTTAAAGAATGATGGGTAGAGACAAAGTGCTACACTGGGCCTGACTTGCAAAGGGAAAAGGGAACGGACAGAGTTAATATCATGGCTTATGGTCAGAGTGTGGGAAAAGCAAGGCAAAGGAACATCCCATCTTTTCCTCAGGACCAATCCTGCACTTACCAGGAGAAGTGAGTGACTTCAAACACTGCATAAAGATGGGTGAATTCCAGCACCACCTCACTGGTAATATCGTTCCAAGTTTGGCCCTCCAGGTCACCATGGAGAATATGCAGCCTTGACCGATCCAAATTTAGCCCTAAAGACACCAATGATCAAGAGATGCTATATGCAGCAGAAGCTTTTATTCATGGCTTTCAAACTGAGACACAAGTTCGAGTGATTTACTTTTTAAAACCACCAAATAAGGGTTCACAGGCCTTCTCTTCAGCATCCAAGACTGAACTTTGGTCAAGGAAGAGCAACAATAAAAAGACCAGTCTATACCACTGCTTTTGGGATATTCTGGCAAAATATGCAGACTTAAAATGATAGTGCACTGATTCCCACCAACAGATTCATTAGACAATTCTCATCACTAAAATCTAGGGTTATTAATTAAGTTCTATCTCTTTCTAATGTATATCTCACAGACTTTTCAATCCTGATGTACTTCAGACATACAAATACTGGGTAGTGTTATAATGAAGGCCATGTATTTCTTCACAAGAAAGCCAGGGGACGTCCAAGAAAATAGGTGTTAGAAGACTCAGGATACTCAGCAAACAGAGGAATGAATCCCTGGCATGACTGAGGCTGTTTTTAGCAGTTTCCAGAGTGGGATATGGCTTAGCATACGATCATACATTTTTAACTGCAGTGGCTCAGCACCTGATTCACAAGCAAGGAAAAAAGAAGGCAGACCCCTGAAGGCAGCATATTAATTTTGTGCTTCAAGCTCTTCCCAATCTTGAATCAAAGCCCTTTTAAAAAGCATGTCCTCAGTGGGCAGGAGTGCCTCTCCACTCTGCCATGCTAAAACCAGCGGTTTAAATACACATGTGGCTTGTGTATCTCCCAGCTTGTATCGCTATGAACCCCAGCACACATCTGATGGACCTGAACTACCTTCAGCTCCCACCGCTCTGCACCACCACATACCCAGCAGACACACCTTGCTTTCCTGCAGGAAAAGCAGCAAGCTTTATTAACAACAGGAGAGGCAAACAAAATTCTCTCTTGCCATTTGTAGTTTTCCAAATATGACATTTCTCTTCGTCAGTTTTGGGAATAAGCTGACCTGTGACCCCAGGCGGAAGGGGCAGCTGAATTCTCACTGGCTTGAGAAAATCCACTGTGGAGTCCTGGGAGAGGTAGAGCAGGGGACTGGCTCTGCACTCTGCATTGGCTGTGATTTCCTCTATCTCTTCTGCAGAGACTGGCAGCACCTGGATGTAGCAGACAGCACAGGGAGCAGAGCAGTCAGGCACCAAATTCCTACACTTCCCACTCAGTTCCTCCTGCACCTAGCAGGCAAATGCTGCTCTTGCTGCAGGGCCCGTTGAGAAATAAAGCATGGTGAACTTCGGCTGAAGTCTGGCAACCTGTTGAGCTGGGGTGGACCTAAGGTACTACAAGAGCATCTAGCAGCTCTACAGAACAATTAATTTTAGTGGGGTGATTTTAGAATTAGATGCACATTAGACTCCCCCACCACCCCCAATTCTCACTGAGCTGTTTTGTTAGGGTCGGTTTTGCAAGGGAAGAAGAGGCAAAATCTTCTTGTGTTCCCTCCTAGCAGCTACCTGCTGATCTGAGATGTGTCAGCCCATAAAGCAACTGTGTCTAGACATGAATTATCCTAGGGTAGACATCTCTGTTCAGTTCTGTACTGGGCATGAGACAGCAGCTGCACCAGAGCTCACCAAAGCTTGCTTTTTAAAGCATGCATACCTGCAGCTTGACACTTCGAGGCTCTTTGGTGACTCCAGGAGGAAAGATCACTTTGATGTTTGGATCCACACTAGAAAAGAGCAATGTCCCCTCTGCTGGCACTCTGCATTCATTTTGCACAAGTCGAGACACAACAAGAAACCAAGAGAAGTGAAGGACACAACAGTGGGCCACACACTTCTGTAACAGAAGACAGGGAAGAAAATATATAGGCATATGACTTAATACAATACAATAAAGGCAAATGAAAAGGAAAATAAGTACTGGCCAAGCAGAAGAAAGGACTAGATCAGAGATGAAGCATGGCATGCTGCAACTTATCAACTTCAGGAGACACACCTCCATGTGAGAGAGGAAACCTGGAGCTGATATCCCCTACATTTTATAGCAGCTGGTCAAAACACAGCTCATGAGATGTTTCAAATGGGTCCACTCTTGGCTGGGCAAAACCAAAGAGGGGAAAAGGAACGAAGGCCATGTATTTCATGTCACAGGCAGTGTCAATCTGCTCACCTTTGACTTTCTTTTCCGCTTCACTCTCGTTCTCAGATCGCTCCAGCTCTGCCCGCTGAAGGTCCGAACTACCACCTCATGCTGGTGAGGGGTTTGAGGAGAAATATATGGCAGCCAGATCTGCACCTCCTGGCAAAAAAAGCATTCCTGTGAGATACCCAATAGAAAGGATAAAACCAAGCCCAGCTCTGCTCTGTGGCTTCCTATGCAGACAAGAAGAGGTAGGGCAGAGCATGGCCTCTATGTAGGGAGTGAAAGAACCTGCTCTCTGCTGCAGCCTCCGGGGAGGTGACAGGAAATGTCAGGTCTACTATGGACTATGATGGCAGGAAAAGTTCAGCAGCTTCTGAGCAGAAAGGGCAAAGCAACTTTTGCAGTGAGCTGCTGTCAGCTGTGATGGGGCTGGTGGTTGTAACTATTCCTCAGCTTGAATGCAAACCACACAATCAGACTTTTAGAGAAATATGCAAACCACTCTCATTGCAGGCCAGGGCCAGGTGCTGGACTTATCCTCTGGTAGAGCAGGGGGGTTGTGAGTGAGAAAGGTTACAGCTCAGCTCAATCAGGAGCAGTGGGGAAGGCAAAGGTGCCAGGCCAGCACAGTGCCAGAGAAGCCGGCTGTGTCCTTTCTGACTCTCTGCAGCAGGGCTTCTTTGAGAGGCAGTCCTGCAGCTACTTTAAGGCAGCAGGGATCGGGGCAACTGTCTCACAGGTCCCAAAAGGTGCTCCCAGAAGACTCCACTGAGCTACTGCAAAGGCAGAGTCATCAGAAGGTGACCTGGGTGTATTCTCACCTGCTGGAATTGGATCCCATGAGGCTGCAGCTCCAGGACTTTACTAAGCAGGACATCATGGTGTCTCAGTTTTACCCACTGGGGATCCGGCGTGAGGGATCGGAAGCAGATGCGCACAGGATCAGAGGCAGCCCCCGGTGGAAAGTAGAAATGGATGCCAGAGTCCAGGACCACTCTGCAGCCTTCAGAGGTGACAGTAAAGCTTCCAGAAGAAATGCATGAATGTATGACACTGCAATGACTTCAGCCCTCCAAAAATCAACAGAAGAATCTCATACTTGTGTTTGACTGGCCTACTGAGACTTTAGGGTCCTATACATTCCTGCAATACCCACCATGCACCTATCTTGTGTGGGACCTTGTTATATCACAGTACTCTAAGTTCCTAATAACAAAGGCTTACCTGCCCTCTCCTGATTCAAGGAAGAGTCTTTGTAGCCTTCTGGTAATGGATTTATCTGTGGCAATAAGAAGATTTGGGTAGGAGGAGGAGATAGAGGTTACTTAAACCAAGGTAAACAAGAAAGGCTGAACAGTTTTGGCTTAATCCTAATCTGACAGAAGTCACTAATGGAATCCTGGCCACACTGCAGCAGGCTCCAGAACATACTGCAGCAAGAGGATGGCAAGAGGCCTCAAGGTCCCAAGATGTACTGAAAATGCTGGCTCTCCCCGAGGGAAACTCAGAAGCAGAGGGAATTAGAAAATACTTCAGTCTACCACCCCCGCAGCTCTCAGGACCATGTTTGATTGCCTGGGGCCACCCCTGGGAATCAGTGCTTGCTCTTGTGATCAGGGGAAGCCCTGCTCAGATTCCTGGTCATCCATCACCTTCCTCTTGCACAAAGAGCTGCTCCTCTTCAGCCTGTGAACCTCAGGAAAGCAGGAGGTAACCGCACAGCAGAATGACCCCTTGCTGCTCTTTGAGGTTCTAGCATGAGCCACCACAGCCTTAGGGCCACACAGCAAGTCCAGGAACTGGTGGTCACCTCTGCTAAAAAGGCTGGATTCCTTTAGGGACCTCTCCTGATCTGTTTCCTGTAAATTCCATTGTCACTTCCACTGTAAAACCCTACATAGAAGGCCCAATTCCAGAGACCACTGAGCCCTTCAGACTGGGATAGGCCCCATAAAAATGTAACTAGTACTCTCTGTATCCTTACAACTTAATAATTACTCTGGACAAATAAATGCTGATCTGATTCCCCCCCACTTGTCTTCTCTAATCCAAACCCATCTACACCATGCTGGGCTGAGTGAGGGAACAGCTGGGCAGAACACACAGCAGCAGAAGCCTTGTAATTACCAGCCTGCAGGGATGGTTCAGTTTCTCCCAAGGGATTGCCTCGGACATGCACAAATGGCAAGGCCTGGATCTCAGCGGGGAGGGCACGGAGGCAGTTGTTCTGCAGATCAAGTCTGGACAAGTTGGGCAGCCTGGCAAGTGAGGCAGGCACTGTCACCAGGAGATTGCTGTGGAGATGCAGCTGACGCAGAGACTTCAAATTGGCTGCAGGTTAGAACAAGAAGTGACCCCCCATCCGTGCTGTTAATTGCATTGCACACCAGCTCTAACCCTCCCTCTCTCCTCAGCCCTTGTAAACACACACATAATGAGGGAAAAGCACAAAAGCCTGACATCTCTTTAGCTCACAAAATAAAGGAGTGTAAGGAATTAGTTGAGAGGCAACGCAGCCTTCTCTGTCTCTGCTTTTCCACACTCAGCTACAAGTAAGGCACTTCTGTAACAGCATCAAAAACAACCCCAGTCACAAAGTAATATAGGACCCAGGAAGATGGGCAGCAGAAGTCAGAGGCTGGTTCTGTGGACTAGTCCACACTGGACAGCATGATTTCCAGCCCAGATTTGCATCCCATCAAACCTCAGCTCCTCTGTTACCAGTCCCAGTTGCTGCCCAAAACCAGCCAGGCCAGATCCTCGGTCACTGTAAATTGTACTGAGATCTCAGCAGTGTCGTTGGTCCACAGAAACAGAAAGTGTGGTCCAGAGAGTTGTTAATGCTCAAAGGCACTGCCTGAACCAAGCATGATCCTTCTGGATACCCCTTCCATTTGGCTCCGATATAACATGGCTTATGCTAACAACTCTGGGGACAGAGACCAAGGGTCTCAGAGATCCTAGGCTGTACTAAAATCTTGGCAAGCCCATGTCCTTCTCTTCCCCAATAAAATACATACCTAGGGAGTCTGGGATGCTCAACAAGCAATTCCCAGAGAGATCCAGCTCTTTGCAGTTGTGCAGATTCCCAATTTCATCAGGGAGCAATTCCAAAGCATTTTCCGAGAGATCCAGATCCTGCAGCATTGACAGCTCCCCAATGCTCTGAGGTAAGTCTTTCAGCTGATTTTTCATTGCAGAGAAGAAAGTCAGTTTGCTCAGACAGCCAAAGTCCTCAGGAAGTGTGACCAGGCTGTTGTGGCTCACCAGGAGCCCCCGGAGGCTGGGGAGGTGGAGAATGCAGCTCGGCAAGGTGGAGAGTCTATTGAAGCTGAGATCCAGATGGGTGAGACACCTCAGGTTCCCAAGGTCTGGTGGCAAGTTTGTCAGGGAGCCATGCTGATAGGAACCAAATTCATCCCTAGCATGGCCACCTGGGTGGAGGGAAGTGGAGGAAGACATCAGTAAGCTACCAGGAGAGCACACCAGCCTCATATGAGACTCCTTAGCACAGAGATCCACAAGATGGGGAGTTACTGATGACAATGAGCAGCACTAATCACAAAGTACTCAGAGAAGTGAGTTTTCTACTCCATGCCTCAGTTTCCTGATCAGTGAAAGGGGTGTAATGATGAAGACAGACCTGTTACGAAATCAGGAGATGCCGCGGTGATGCAGTACAGCTCTGCTAAACTCACGTGGAGCCAAAGCTCTGAATGAGCCAGACCACTGCACACATCTACCACATTTCTGCAGAGTGGCCCATATACCTCCAAGCCTCCCTCTCTCCTTCCCCACTTCTTCCTCACTTCCTCACTACCAGTGGCCAACACATGACACCTTATGGATCAAGGAAAAAGTCCTTGCCCTCAAAGCTTTGTCCATGCTGTTGAGGAGCAAACAGCCCTGAGGACTGAGATCTGCTGTTGTAACACTGGAGGGCAGACATGAGGAAAGCAGTGAAAATGTGGGGGGGAAAGTAGGTAATTCAGTATTTTGTAGCCAAGACAGCACAGAAGAGGGAAGAATGCAAGTTCCCTACCCCAGCTTGTGACACTCAAATTGGAGAAGGGCTGCACCCATAGAAAATAATTTGAGCAAACAAAAGATAACTTCCAAACTTTTCTACTTTTTCATTGTTTCATAGACCCTCTCCATTGTTTTCTATATATATCCATATACAGCAGAGGGCACCAAACATTTTTTTATGCTGCACAATGGTACAAAATTAGAACAACCAAACTAACAGGCACATTGCACTTTGTACGTAAGATCTTAGTGAACTACTTTATTGCACTTCAGGATGCTCAGGGTGTGTGTACATCTCACAAAACAAGACTAATAAAACGTAGTGCTGTTATTGCCACCTTACTAAAGGGGGGAAAGACAAATCAAATTATTCACTTGAGAAATTTGTGACAGATATAGAAACAAACCTCAGACTTTTCAGTTTTCAGCCAGAACCCTGAATTCTGCCCCCAAATTCCCCCTTCTCATTTATTTTTAAAATTCTACCTCTCAAAGAGCAAATGATTCAGTCTGATACAGAAATTATACAGTCTGTATTGAGATCCTCCCACAATAAAAAGATGAGACAGTCAAAGAATGATCTAATATTTATAGCTCTAACAGTTAATATACTTTGCCAAATTACATGCACACCCTGTGTCCTACTTTAGATAAAATGTTGATCAGCCTCTTCTGGTCTGTCTTGAACTCTGCTAAACCTACAGCCACTGACAATAAGCAAGGATTAAGCATGGATTGATTCAGATGGAAACACAGCAAAGACAGCTTATTATACTCCCAAAACTGAAAGACGGGCTGAACATATACCAAAAGATTCAACACCTTTCAATTCCCCTCTTCTTGTATAACTGTAAAAAATTCTCTTCTTCTAGAGAATGGCTATAGAAAATTCTGCAACATCCAACCAGAGTCCAAAAAACCCAGTCCCCAGGCAGCTGTAGAAACAAAGGGAGGAAATAAGAGTCTAGAAGCTGTATCTTGTTGAAATCCGCATTTAGCTCTGAGCAAGGCTGAGCCAAAGCTGAGGTAAGGGGCACTGGAACAAAACATTTCCAAGGGCAGTTTGTCCTGCAGATGTGAAGAGAAGGACTAACAAAAAATCCGAGTCTAGAAAAGTTGGATGGTGATGGGCCTGGGAATTTACCTTTAAGCACCAGTGATTTTAGGTGCTTCAGATGAGGAAGGCTGCCCAGTGCAGTGTCAAGGAGGCAATCATTGCTGCTGAGCCGGAGGAACTCGACCTGGACCACCTCTTCCCGTTGCTCCTTGAACAGCTGGAGGAAACGGCAGCAGCCGTCAGGATAAACATCCAGGTTCAGTCTGTTGTCTGCAAGGCAGGAGCCAGCGAGGGCAAGAGCCCCCGAAGTCCCCTCCCCGCACTCATCCCTGAGCCCCAGCAGCTCTGCCATCTTCTGCATCTCATCCACAGGGTCCAGACATGTTCTGACTTGCCAGGCAGGCAGGCGCTGGCGGCACCACAAGGCAGCTGGGACAAGGAGAGGAGGAAAGATGGCTCTGAAAGAGAACATAGGTGCACTATGAAGGCCTCCTGCCCCAGTCCAGACTGGCTGGAAACAGTTTATAATCACAGCAAGATGGTAGGAAAGATTACATGCATGTTACTGAAAGCTTTGGAGGCAGAGAGCACAGAAATGCAGCGTGACAGATGTCACAGAGGCTTCTTCTCCTAGAGAAAACCTCTGAATTTTTCCAGCCAACATCTCAGCAGGGAATGGAGAAATTATGCACCATCAGAATAAAGACCAATATTAACTTTAAAAGATCTAAATGTAAATGCTTATGCCTGAAGCAGATTTCAAGGTGCTTTAGTGTGAAGCTTTACAAGTGGGGAAGAAAACTGGGGCAGGGAGAGCTGAGCCAGAAGCAGAGCCCAGAGGTGGCTCACAGACTGTGACAGGCCCACACTGAACCCATTTGTGAAACCAAGTGTCAATGGGATAAAAGCAAGTGGACAAAGGGCAGCAGAGAAAACGTGTCTGGGCCAGGGCCCGGGTTAGAAAAGGCCCATCCGTGGTGCAGGAGCAACACCTCCTGAGCTTGGCAATTAAACTACCTCATGGTGTGAATATTGGGAGCTCTTTGTAAACCCTGCCATGGATCGAATTGGTGAATAGAAGGTTTTTTTGAGTGATGCAGAATTAGAACAAACCTGGCTCTAACATCCAAGGCCAGCAGAAACAAGCTAATGCCCCAGCAACACCCTGAGGAGCAGTGCTTTTAGCGTTAGCCTGTGGGACATGGCAGCACTGATGTTTCCAAGGCACTGTCTGGGGGAAGCATCACCCCTTGAAAGAGCAGGAATGCCTCACCCTGAAAGAACAGAAATGTAAGGACAAGAAGAACAGGAAGCAGAGCCCAGAGGCAGCTCGCAAACTGCGCTGGCCCCTCGTTGAACCTGGTTTGTGAAACTGAGTGCCAATAAGATAAAAGTGAAACTACTTCTTTAGTATAAAGGGAAGCATTTCTTTCAAAGACATTGTGCACAACGTGTACACAGCTCCCTTACAGACACGGGTAAGAAAGAATTCCATCTGCTACAGCTCTGTAAAGCTGTCAGTGGTGAAGGAACCAGAGGGTAGCTCCAGAGGCCGCAGAGGCAGCCTCGGAGCCAACAGACATGGACGGACCTGTTGAGGCACAGACACTCTGAAACACACACCTGCACATGGGCACACACCCCCGCACATGGACACACACCCCCGCACATAGACACACACCCCTTCACATGGACACACACCCCCGCACATGGACACACACCCCTCCACACGGACAGACACCCCCGCACATGGACACACACCCCGCACATGGACACACACACACACCCGCACATGGACATACAGCCGGGCCCGGGCTGTCCGCAGCACGCTCTGCCCTGGCCCCGTCACCCCACGCCCACTGTCCGGGCCCGGCAGCAGCCGCAGCCGCGCCCCGTGCCCAGCTGAGCACGGCCCCGCTTGTCTCACCCCTCCGCACCGGCCCCGGGCACTCAGCAGCCGGGGCTGGGCTGGGCAGGCTTTGCCCGCCACTTCCTGAAAAGTTCTCGGGAGCTGCGCCGCGATCCGGGGCGGGACGGGACGGGGGAGGTGCCAGACGCAGCGGGACATGGGGCCGGATGCTATGGGGAACTGTATTCAGGAGTCCTGCATCCACACAAGGGCACGGAGGGAAATCTCCTCGACATGGCCACGGCTCCCTGGGCTCCAAGGGAGCGGGAGGCACGGCAGCTTCGGGTGTTGTGCTCATTCCATACGAATCCAGGGAGAGAAATGGAGCGGGGGCTGCGAGCCCAGGAGGGCAGGGGGCTGGGGCTGCCCTGCAAGGAGGCTGTAGCCAGGCAGGGATCAGTCTCTTCTCCCAGGCAACAAGTGATGGGACAAGAGGACATACCCTCCAGCTGATGTCCAGGTTCAGACTGGACGTCAGGAAGAATTTGTTCACAGAAAGGGTGGTGAGGCATTGGAATGAGATGCCCTGGGAAGTGGTGGAGTCACCGCCTCTGGAGATGCTTAAGGAAAGACTGGACATGGCACTTAGTGCCGTGGTCTAGTTGACAGGGTGGTGTTGGGTCATCGGCTGGATTTGATGATCTCAGCAGTCTTTCCCAACTTAATGGATTCTGTGATTTTGAATGCAAGCTGCACATGGCCCCAAGGGAAATTTCTCTTCCTTCAAGGAGTAGACAGCAACCTCTGACTGCTGCTCCAAGCGCTGGCTCAGTTATAACACTGTGAGCCTGGTTGTTTTCTGACAGCACTGGAGCTGCCCCAGAAATCCCATCACACTGGGGATCTCTGGGGCACCCCCAGGGCAGCAAGGCAGGGATAGCCACAGCCCAGACACAGCCCTGCTGCTGAACCAGCATTCCTGGTTTGTTTGGGTCCAGTGGGTTTCAGCACAGTGTTAACTTGTTACTTCAATTCATCTCTCTAATGTAGGAAATCAAGGGAACCAAGCACAGGAGGTGACTCCCATAATTCCATGGTGAGACCTTGCCATAGGATTACCACCTCCCAGCCTCCCAGCTCAGGACAGCAGCTCTCTCCCTCTTGCAGAGAGCCTTGCCTTAGGGTGCTATCCCAGAACTGGGTTCTGTCACCCAGTGTATGAGAAGCCGATCCACACATGGAATTGAGATATTTCACAGAACTACAGTCCTTCAGGTTGGACAAGACCTCCAAGGTCATTGAGCCCGACCCATGACCAAGCACCACCCTGTCAACTAGACCATGGCACTCAGTACCATGTCCAGTCGTTTCTTAAACACCTCCCAGGACGGTGACTCCACCACTGCCCTGGACATCCCATTCCAATGGCCTAATCACGCTTTCTGTGAAGAAATTCTTCTGAATGTACAAGCTGAAGCTTCCCTGTCACAGTTTGAGGCTATGTCCTCTTGTCCTGTTGCGAATTGCCTGGGAGAAAAGGCCAACCCCCACCTGGCTACACCCTCCTTTCAGGCAGTTGTAGAGAGTGATAAGGTCACCCTTGAGTCTTCTTTTTTCCAGGTTAAACAACCCCAGCTCCCTGAGCCGCTCCTCACAACTCTTGTGCTCCAGAACCTTCACCAGCTCCATTGCCCTGCTCTGGACACGTTCCAGCACCTCAATATCTGTATTGAAGTGAGGGGCTCAGAACTGGACACGGGGCTTGAGATGTGTACTTGTGCCAAGTACAGAGACATGATCACTTCCGTAATTCTGCTGGCCGCTCCAAGATTATTGAGTTCCACCACTGACCAAACACCACCATGACAATTAGACCACAGCTAACTGGTATGTCCAGCTGTTCCCAGAACACCTCTGGGGACAGTGATTCCACCACCTCCCTGGGGAGCTTGTTCCAATGCCTGACCACCCTTTCCATGAAGAAACGCACAGAGACAGGTGCTGGCTTTGTGGATTCATCACCCACTACCCGTCTCTGTGCTGATATGAAATAAGCAAATACGAGGACTCTGTGTGTGGATCTGCCTCACGTGCACCTGGTGACAGTACCCAACTCATGGGACAAGTGGAGGGGATTGTGCTGATCCTACTCGGGCAGGGCAGCATGCCACAGCTGCAGGACAGTATTAAGCTGTGCCAGGGGAGGTTTAGGTTAAACATCAGGAGGAGTTTCTTCATAGAAAGAGTGGTCAGGCATTGGAACAAGCTGCCCGGGCTGCTGGTGCAGTCACCGTCCCTGGAGGTGTCTAAGACTGAACGTGGCACTCAGTGCCGTGGTGTAGTTGACAGAGTGGTATTCGGTCACAGGTTGGACTCGATGATCTCAGAGGTGATTTCCAATCTCATTCACTCTGTGATTTTGGAGAATCACAGCCGTTCCAACACAGGCAACGATGACGCACGGCACGCCCGGGACAAGCAGTTCCCGCTCGGCGCATGCGCCACGGGCCGCGCTGGCGGCGGCCTCACCCGCGCTTCTCCATTGGTTTGCGCGCTGCCCGCTGGCCCGGCCCAATGGCAGCGCTCGTTGTTGAGGGGTGGCGGGAAGAAGGCGTTGCCGAGGCCCCGCCTCTTCCTTTCGCCGCCGCTCTGCCCTCGCGAGCGCACGTCCCAGGCCCGTGTCCCGCGCCG
>VZTN01031894.1:122019-167926 GCA_013400515.1 Erpornis zantholeuca | reverse complement strand
GGGCTCTCGTTTAGAAGCGGAGGCAGAGGGTCGTGGCTCGGAAAGGGAAGGGATGAGCTCGCTTTGAGCACACGTAGCCCGGTCATGGCTGAAGACTCCATTCCTGTTTTGCAGGATGCGTTACGTCGCAGCTTATTTGCTCGCAGTGCTCGGGGGCAACGAGTCCCCCACGTCCAAGGACTTGAAAAAGATCCTCGACAGCGTCGGCATCGAGACAGACGATGAACGTATGAACAAGGTGGCGTTGCCTCTTAATTGCAGGTGTTGTAGGCAGCACCAGACATTGGAGCTGTTTCCTTGGCTTCGATGTTCCCGTTGCCTCACTATTGATCTCCTCTTACTTTGTTCACACATTCACTGATCCTTACCAGTGTGATTGCTAAACACTACTGAGCCATAAGTTTTTACAACTTTTGTTAGAAGTCTGGCTTTCTTATTCAACACCGGTCCTCTGCAAAGGTCTTTGTCAGTTTTTGCTGACTTCTGGTTCGGTCTAATCGTCCTCATTGAGGTGGTGGATGCATTGAAAATGTTCTGACATCGTATCTAGTCTGCACTGAAGGTTCAGTTTTTATTTTTGGTCATTATTGATTCAGAGCTAACACTTCTGAAGGCCTGATACTCAGTAATACATTCTTTCTTAGTGTGCTGCAAAAGAGCATTTGTTTCTCCAACAAGAAAGATAGGGAAATCCTAATACGGACATTAAAGGTATTTGAGGATAATATGTAGTAGGATTTTTGAATTCCAAAGTGGTTGTGTTGAAAGACAGGCTTTTAAAGAGAGCATCTTAATTGCGACGTTTCTTGTGATAAAATAGATCTTCAAACCTAAAAATAATTTGCCATTGGGAAAAAATTACAAGAACCAATAAAATGATCATATCATTTGTCCCATACTCATATGTGAAGTGTTTCCAGAGAGGTAAAAATAAAGAAACTATTTTACCATAGGCCCAACCAGACAATGGATGGCTGAGCTGACAGCATCCTTCCTATGGATTGGGATGTTGGTTTGAACTTGTGGTGCTCCTCTTTAAGTGCCAGGTCTTCTATCTTTGGCTCCTTTAGGTTTAATAACTTCATAAATAAATCGCTTTCTCTGATCCTCCAATATTTGGAAAGCTGTTCTGGAGTCTGTTTTGGTCATAATTAATTTTGACATAGGTTGTATCTTAAGCCAGTGTAAATGTAGTCAAGTATTAAAAGCACCTTTCTCGTGGATGGAGCAGTCATGCAGGCACATAGTTTCACACATCCCATGCTCTGTGTAAGCAGAAGGTGGCTGTTAAAAAGCTCTTGGCTAAAGTCCTTTGGCTGTGGCCATTGACTCCTGATCTCCTGATAGCTGGGATGCATCAGTAAGTTCTGGAGCATTATTTTTAAGTGCTTGCCTTCTTTAGCAATTTTTGGGCTTGTGTTTTGCTTCAGTCAAAATAACCCAATGGTAGTAAACATATACAACAATGGTAGTAAAATTAACGTTGGAACTCGGTGTTCCAGGGCAAGGATACAATAGCTTGGCTGTTAACATTTGGTAGGACTAGGAATGGGACCCTCTGGTTTTGGGTCCAGAACTCAGTGCTTCAGAGCTTTCCCAGGAGGCATTAAGCAAGAAATGTTAACAGTCCCTCAGTGACTAACACACTGTTGGTGGGGCTTCCTAATTGGTTCCACAACATCTCTGTATCCTCCTTTCTGCAAGGTCCTTGGATTCATTATGAATTTAGTAACAGATTTCACGAAAACACTTAAAGTATAAAAGACTTAGCTGAAGTTTTCATGTCAATGTTCTGTTCCTGGCACTGAGAAGTAGGGAATTTTGGGGCTATATAAGCAGCAGGATGGAGGTGCTGTATATGATGATTCATCAGTACTTGTTTAAGTGTAGCTTATTCTCATGCTGTCTGGAAACTCTTAACATTTTAAATTTTACTTGCAGGTTATTAGTGAGCTGAATGGAAAAAACATTGAAGATGTAATTGCTCAGGGTAAGTAGTCTCTGAGTGACCCAGGTAATTGCCTCTGTTACTTTGATAGCATAGACCTGAGAGTGTAGAATTGCTGCCAAGTTCCGGACTCTTTGTCCATTCAGCATCACAGCTGAACTGAGTGAAATCAGGTCCATTCTAATTCCCTGCAGGTCAGTGCCAGTACCTGCTGGGTTTCGCTTGTGGACCACATTAAACTGGAGAACTTAAGCATGTATGAGCTTACTGGTAGTCTGCTCATGACATAGTTTTCTGGACATGTTGATAAGAGACCGAGCTGTCCTTCGGATTCTCTAGGAGATGTTTTGTGTTTCACCTGCTTGTGCGCGCCAGTGATGTAAAACACGAAGAACAGACAGTTGGGATTGGAGTGCAGCTCCACCATCTGCGATGAGCACAAGCCTCTCCAGAGCTCCCTGAGTCTGACATCTCCTTTTCCCTGAGATAGAACTCTGAGGGCTGATTTCCAGAGAAGTTTGTGCTCTTACTGAAGCTGGAACTTTTCACATGAATTGACTGGGTCATAGGGCTGAAGTAAAGCAGAGCTGAGGTAGTGCAAAGGTTTCTGATTAATGAAGTTTGGGGTTTTTTTGCAAGTGTGTAGGCACAAGGGAATTTGCAGGCATATTTTTGCTCAAAGGTTGCCAGTTTGGCCTTGCTGTCAGGAGGAGGCACTGGACATTTCTGTCTCTGTGGTTTGAAACACCTAAGAGAGCTATTACGCGTGTGGTTGCAACACACTTAGGCTGTCTCTTTCTGTAATACTTCAAATAAATTGTTTCTTAGAACATATTGACATGCATATGAAACATGTTTGTTTACTTTGCTAGTTTATTAGAGCTTGAAGTGACGGAATTATTTAGAAACTGATTCCCAGAAACTGGAATACAGGCAAACATAGTGTGTACGTGACCTTTGAGTGCCAAGGGAGCCTTGGTATGTGAAAGACAGAGGCCAGAGAACTAGCTGGCTTTCCAAATATGAGCAGAAATCAGAAGTCTCAAAGGAGATGCAATAGGGTTCACAGGGTGCTGAGGAATTTGTTTAAAATACTGTACTCTTTGCCATAAATAACCCGATCTTTCCCTTTCTCTCCTGTAAGTGTGATCCAGTTATGCCCTCTGAGTTCTTTCTACCCTTAAAGGGGAAAAAAAAAGAGCAGGGGAAGCCAGTGCTGCCAATACGTTATTTTTGAGGTACATTATCGCCTTCAGGGCTACTGTGCTGTACTCAGAGAACAATTTGGGTGTGCAAAATTGGATGTATTTGCTGCTATTTTTATGACAGCTTTTGGATAAAAGACAGGGACCTTGTGTACAAAAGAAAATTTGCAACTAATATGCTGCCAGTGCTCTTGGCATAGACTTTGTGAGTCTTTAAAACTCTTGAGTATTTTTCACAGAACTGTTTATGTTTATCACGGATGCAGCCTCTTGTTCCTGTCAGCAGATAGTGACAGGTTCAGTCCATGAGACAGAATCTGTTTTTTCTGCACTCTTCCATTTCCCCTAACTTCTGTGCTTGGGATGAGCATGCAAATAAATACATTCTCTTGTATCCCACTCAGGTAATGGAAAACTTGCCAGCATGCCGGCTGGGGGAGCGGTGGCAGTCTCTGCTGGAGGGGGCTCTGCTGCTCCTGCTGCAGCTGCTGCCCCTGCTGCCGGTGAGTATGAGAGGAGAGGCATGGCTACAGGGCAACTCCTTTTGTCTCTGGTAACAGCTTAACAACTGAGTGCACTTTTCAAGGCTTCTCCACTTTGGCAGTTCAGTATGTGATGGGAATGTAAACAGAACAGTTACTTTTCCTTTGGGCAGTCAGAAGCATTTGCTTTTTATCTGCGTTAGAATTGGTCTGGCTTAGAACCGAGAATCAAAGAGGCTTGGTGGTGTTAAGCACATCCCTGCAATAGCAGTGTCTGTATCCCTTCTGTGTTTGCATTTGGTTGCTGAAAGGGAACGGGATGAACCATGGAGGCTCCAATACCAGTAGCAGGGGAGCTGAAAAAACCAAACTTGTATCTTGAAAATCTGTGGTGCAAATGTTATACTGACCATTCACTTGATCTTTTTATCCTTCAGCTGAGGAGAAGAAAGAAGAGAAGAAGGAGGAATCTGAAGAATCTGATGATGACATGGGATTTGGCCTCTTTGATTAATTATTTGTTATAGAGAAGTTATTAAAATTCTTTGTTTTAAATGTTTTTGAGTTTATTATTATTACCATACAAGTGCTCTTGGATTCAGGCAGCTGTTCTTAAAATAGCTCTGACACAGCTTTGATTTTTATCTCTGTCTGCAATAGGTGTGTGAATTTTCTGATAGACTGTAGGACTCACCTCTGAGAGTACTTAGGAAATGGCAAAGCTTGTGTGAACCTGGATGCTTGTTTTGACACTGCTGTTTCTTAAACAGTATGTGGAAACTGAATCTCCCTGATTTTAACCTTCTCCATAGTATTGTGCTCTCAGTTTCTCAGTGAAGCGGCCCATCTATTCAGCAGTAAAAGGACTTTGTTTTCCAGGATCTGCTTATTCAATTCCAGAATGTGAAACTGAATGAACAGCAGGCCTGAATTAGTCCAGAAACGGAATTTCAGAGATAATTACAGTAATTTGTTTTTTAAATATTTCAAAGCACCAATTTCATCAGTGTCACATTTCCAAGTTCTAGGGACAGCACCAATAAAATGGTTGACTATACTTGGATTTCCTGTTACATCCATATGCTTAACAGTCTGTAACAAAAAAAACCCCAAACTGCATCCTGCTGTCATGGGACACAGATCCATGCAGAGGTGCCCTTCATGCTGAATGGCTATTCTGGACTATTGGGACATAAACTGTACCTTGATCTGAACAAAGAGAAACATGAGAATGGTGTTTTTGGAGAACTGAAACATCTTTGGCATGCCAAGAATGCATCAGCTTGAGAGTACAGTAAATTTTACTTTATTTATAAAGTGTTTACTTTAGTGCTATATATATAGTGCTAGAAGATGGTTTTGCCAGGCAACTTACCCTGGCTTCTTGTGGAAGTCTTCATCTGTGAGTAGGTAGAGTATAAACTGCATGTATGATGATATTGCTGTGTTAAGTCTACACTGATAGTGTCAAAATTATACCCCTGGAGTATGTGTGCTGCGGACCTTTTCTAATGTAGTTTTTGGAGAAAAAAAGCAATAGGTGATACAGCTGTGTTCATTATGAGTCATTGGGCTAAGCATGGCAAGCACTTCTGAGAGAAGAGATGACTGAAATCCAAGTAGGTAAAACTTTTTATCTCTGGTGTACTGAGAGAAAAAACCCAGCACTTCACAGCCAAGCAAGAGAGCAGTTGGAAGTCAGAGCCTCAAAATGGCCATGATTTAAGCAGCTAACCCTTGCTGCCCTTCAGTCCCTGCTGCAAGAAATGGTTACAGGGGGTAATAGTGCCAATACATTTCATCTACTTTGTGTCTTAAGTGCCAGTCTGGTGATGTGGTAGTAATGAAAACCTCTTATGTTCACCGTAGTTCTCTGTCAGATTCATAATGGCACCTGGCAAGGGTGGCTGTGTTGCTTTTCTTAGTGATTTCTCCATTTCAGGTCACTTAAAAAGAGTGGTTCTTGGATGTGGTTTTACTGAGAGGTACCTCTGACCCTCCCCAGTAGTGCCTTGCTTTGCTGCTACAAGAGCACCATCAGTGTTTACATAGGAAGGGACTGCCCTGGCACACCACTCAGTGGGGTTTTTCCATGCACAAAGGAATTTGTTTGAATGGCACTGAGCTATTTGATAAGTTTGCTGTGCCCAGGCCTGTGGGATGAGATTGAAACCTGTGGTGCCAGCTGCTGGCTACTGTGATGAGCTACTGTGATGAGGGGAGGAGTCCATCTACATCTAGACTAACTTCTTTTTTCACACAGTTTATCTTCTTCATAGGACCTGTTAACCTCAAATTATGGACCTGATCCTGTGCTCAGTGTCCTCTTACAACCTTTAAATTCCTTTGTGAAAGTGCATAATTTTCATGAAAATTCAAGTCAACCTGCTCTGAGAAAAAGGACAGCTCATTTGGTAAACAGTTCAGAGAACAAACTTCTGGGGGTAGTTCTCAGAGAAAGCACTGAAAATAGAGCTCTCATCAGAGTGCCACAAGGAGCCAATGTAACATAACCACCTCCTAGATGTTCCTAGAGAAGGTCAGGGCACAGCTCTGCTCCAAGGTTTCACACACATTTTGCAGAATGTGCTAAAACCTCTGCATAGTGAACATTTCTTCCGAATACAAAATCAAAACCCGTTAAGCTTACTTCCCCCTTCCTTACTTATTTATGAAACTGTTGCCACCTGATGGTTTTTGTATGTGAGCTGTGATGTGCCTGGAAGTCTGTTGCACACTTGTTTGGTGCTCTGCATGGAGTTCACCAATCTGTTTTGATTTTTGTGAGCTTCAGCTGTGAGGGAGATGGGATCCCTGCTTCTGCTCTGGAGTCACTGTTCTGAATTTTCAAGTCTCAGTGATGCCCTTTCAGACTTATGGATGATTTCCAAAGGTGAGGGTAGAGGTGGGGTGGATGCATTGTACTCCATGATGCTCTCAGAGAGCACTAGTGCCTGCAAATACTTGGACTTGTGCCCTAGTCTGGCACCTTACAGAATCAATTTTAGTTAGGAGAGATTTTTCCTGAATTTGTCATAAAAGATAGGCTCAAGGGCATTGAAGAGAAAGGAAGGGATAATCTCGTGCCTGGAGATTACAGTGGTAACTGATCATTACCAAATTGATAATAGGAGAGAGTGATTTAGTCATAGGCTTGACATTGAAATGTGCAGGCTTTCCTCACTGGGACACAATTGCTGTGCCATCTCAAATCAGCTCTCACTGAAAATCATTTCTTACAAACACCATGGGGCAGGGAGAGGGACGTGACATCTTCACTACTTGGAAAGCAGTGAAGAATGTCCTGGACACTATGGTAAAACAATAAGCAATGGCTCCCTCGGGCCACCCTCAATTAAGTGGTTTCACTTATACTACCAAGGCCCAATTTTGCAAGCTGCTACATGCAGGCAGGCCTGCTGAACTCAGTAGGTTTGACTTATGTAGGGACAAAGATGTCTGTAGTACCTTCCCTAGAAGAAAAATTCAGTCCCAAGAGAGCGGGACCGCCCCTGTGCCTCAGGAGATGTGCCTAAGAAGTGAGTCCCAAGAGTCTGCCATGGAATGACCTGACATACACCAATATTACAGGTAAGAAAAAGACATTTAACTCCGGCTTTCTGGTGATGTTAAGAGCACTTGGGTTGACCTTCATGATGGATGTGCCTTTCTTGCTGACTATGGACAACAATATTAAAGTAACATTCTGGTATCCATGTTGTAACAGGCGGCCTTTTGTCTTCCCTGGAATTCCCAATGGCCAGCAAAAAACAAGGTCTTGCCTGAAAAAGCAGAGATTTTTTTGCTTGTATGTTGTTATCTTGTAGCTACTAACAGCTCACTATTCATGAGGCTAGAAAATAAACACAACGAGAGATTGCATGCGACGCTGTCTCAGTGGCATCTCAACATGTAAGGGCACGAGTGGATTTGAAGAGTTCCAGTTGGAATTTGACACACAGGAAAAGCTGCCTTGTTAGATCTTGCTGATCTGGCTTACTGCTGCATTGTGAGCAACAACAGAACTAAAGCACTTTCTTAGGGGAAAAAGAGATTAGTTTTGGGGGTTACTTTATTTTAGAGAAAAGTACAGTTGTTTGACAGCCTGCTCGTGCCAGTGCCCAGGCAGCACTCCACAAGAGATTAGTGTTCACATGGTTCATTTCATCAACCTGTTTCAACAGGGCAGTATTAACCTCCTCAAATAAGTAACCTTGAGGGCCAAGGCAGGGAGATGTAAACAACTCAGGATGAGGTTGCTGTTGGGAAATCAAGTGAAACTAACTCTAGCATTGTCGCAGCATTGTTGTTTCTGTTTTCCAGACATGCTAGGAACATTAAGGCTTGTGAAATGCTGTAAAAAAGGGGAGCAGCGTTGGCTCCAGAATGAACATATTCTTGTGGTTACAAGTGTTTGGGAGGTATCTGCAGACAAGGTTCAGTGGTCAGTTTTGCCACAGACTTCCACTAAAATCACAGCCCAGTGACCAGTTCTCCTGCAGAACAATCCCTGTTCTGGAAAAGGCAAGAGATGATGTTTCCTTTGAAACATGAAAATACCTTTCTGTGTCATCAGAACAAGGGGTGGAAGCTCTATGATCACTGTGGTGTTAAGGGTCTCTAAGAGAGTCAAGGCTCAGGTGTGCCAGGGCTCACCTCTCCAGGTGGAGGAGATGAGGGCTGACAAGGGTTACGTAACTACATCAAACGCAAGGGAGGAAGGAAATTACAAAAGCAGCTAGAGGTATGAGAGGAAGGGAGAGAAGGGTTGGTATAAAGGGAGGGCTTAAGATAAGCAGGGTTAATTCTTTATGTGCTCCAGGATCAGTTAATATGTATAAAGGGTAGTTCGTGGCAGGTAGGTGAGGTAGTGGGCTCGGGGTCAGGACCTAAAAGAAAGATAAAGTTGTGCCCCTGCCTGCCTGATGAAAGAAAAGCATGAGCACATAATGAAAAAGTGCTCTGTCTGTAGAGGCTGGAGTATGGTATCTAACTTGAACTCAAATATTGGATTTATGCAAGGATTACCTACTGAATTTAGTTGCTTCAGTCACCTGACTGTGAGGCAGTAGACTGAGGCATTAAACAGCTGTTCTAGCAACCTGGATGACCCATCTGCAGGGAAGGTATCAGACTCCCTCATATCATTTGAAAGGATGTTCGGAGTGGAAGGAAGAGGAGGAGGGGCTACTTGGATGACCTCCACTAGCATAAATCCTGTGGGGAGGAAGGCTTTTCTTTGCTTTGTCTGGGAGCTGTTAAGGACAGGTATAACACTGTCCCAAGTGAGAAACTTCTGACCAGTTATAAGAAAACTAATCCCAGGAGCTTTATACCAAGATGAATTATGTAGTTTTTTTAACTTTGGTAGAAAGTGCTTTTTGCCCTGTATTGCTTGCATTAAAAAACTATTTATGCTTTTTGTTTTGTATCCCCCAAACCTTCCTCCTGCTGATCTTGCTTCCTAGCTTTGAGTAGAGCAGCTTTTTCTCTTGCTATGATGATCTTTTTGATGTCTCTGTAAACTTTCATATTTATCTAATTATTTGGATGACTACAGTCCATATTGTTTATGGAAAGGCAATCTTTACAGCTGCTGAAATCTATTTTGATGATCTGCTAGCACTGGCCTCTCACCCAGTGCTGCTCTGTGGTGAGCTTGTGCAGAAGTACTACTGAAAATCACAGTTGCTCTGACTAAATCTAAGCATTTGGGTGGGCTTAGGGGCATGTGGAGAAAAAAATACTGAGAAAAGATTAGCAAAGGTAAGCAACTGTGTGTGTTTTGGTGATTAGTACACAAGTCTACAAGTTCCTCATGAAGGAAAGACGAGTGGCAGAGACTGATCTCTTCTCTCTTGTTTCCAGTGACAGGATTTGAGGGAATGGCCTGAAACTGTGTCACAGCAGGTTTAGGTTGGATATTAGAAAAAGGTTCTTCACCCAGAGGGTGGCTGAGGTCTGGAACAGGTTCCCCAGGGAAGTGGTCACAACATAAGCCTTAACAAGAGTTCAAAGAGTGTTTGGACAATACCCTCGGGCACATGGTGGGATATCCTGTGCAGGTCCAGGAGCTGGACTCGATAATCTTTGTGGGTCCCTTCCAATGATTCTATGAGTTTAGAGAGAGAGAAAAAGCTTCTGGGGGGGACAGGGGGGTTGCCTTTTTCCCAGTTGTTCTATTGCTGTGACAATACTTGCCTCCTTCTGTCTCCTCAGCGTTTTGTGAAAGGGGAAAGCTCTTTCCTTTCTCTCACGTTTCGCGCCCATTCCCTGAAAAACAAAGGAAACCCCAAGGACTTGGAGCGGATGCCAAGAATCAGGATGTTCCGTAAGGGAAGGACAGCCTGCTGCCCGGGGACAGGGAGAGGTTTGGGGTTCTGCGAGGAGCCGCAACCCTCTCCTCCGAGAAGCNGGCTGCCGAGGGGCGGCGGCCATGCCGGGGGCGGGCCCGAGGGCCGGGCCGCCGCATATAAGCCTGGCAGCCGGCACAGCTCTCACAGCGGCAATCCTCGGCGTGTTTTCCAAGTGCACCTTCGGCAGCGATACTTCTCGCCCGTCCCGAGGCGGTGCGAGAAGAGACCCGCGGCTTCACCTCTCCGCCGCGCCTGCTGCTGCTTCCCCCGTGCACCCCCCGCCCCCAGCGGGGTGCGGAGGCCATGTTCCCGCTGGACTCCACCTGGAATATCTCCTTCGCCGGCTGCGGCTTCCTGGGGGTCTACCACATCGGCGTGGCCAGCTGCCTGCAGGAACATGCCCCGTTCCTGGTCGCCAACGCCAAGAAGGTGTACGGCGCCTCGGCCGGGGCGCTCACCGCCACCGCCCTTGTCAGCGGCGCCTGCCTCGGTAAGCGCGGGCCGAGCCCGGCGTTCCTTCGCCTCTTCCCTTCGTTACTGCTAATTTGTTAATTAGAGCAAAAGCGAGGGGGTGTGGGTGTATATACGTATGTGTATGTACGTAGCGCTGCTCCCTGCTCCCGAAATGCGCGCGGCGCTTTGTTTTTAAGGCCTTCCCCCCGCCCCGGTCCCGGACGGGTGGCTGAGGTCGAGGAGGCCCCTGATGGTAGAAAGTCAGCACAGGGCTCCTGGTTCTGACACCCACCCACATATGTGTAATAGACAGACATATATAACGTGGACTTGTTGGGCTCGGTTTGTGAGTTTATCTTGTTTGGGTGTAGGTCTGGTGGGGCTCTGGGTGAGGAGAGGAGCCTCTCGCCGTGTGGGCACCGGCCCTTGGTGGCTGCGAACGGAAGGTGAAGCGCCTAGAGATGGAGACATGGAGTTTGTGTGTGCAGATGGGAGTTGGGCAGCACCTCTGAGTAGCACATCTTGCAATCTGTGTAGCTGTTTCTGGAAAAGGGTTATTTCATGGGGTCTTGGGCACTGAGGAATTCTCTTGCCCTCTGCAAGAGCTAGATCTCCAGTTTAGCTAGATTTTATCTCTGTTTTCAAGTTATAGAATAACCTTAAAAAGTTATTTCTGAAGCAAGCACATAGTGTGTGTCTATATCTGGGGAACTGCTGAAGGAAATAATCTGTGGTGCCTCCAGGATTTTTTGTCGTTTTGCATATGGGAGTAGGTCAACAAACACGTGTTAGAGTTCATACTTGGAAGCTTTTATGTTGAGAATAATAAATGCAGGAAAGTTTCTTAAGCTTGAAAGCGGAATGTGGTGTGAGAGAATCAGGTATATCTATTTAGTCTCAGAGAATTATGAGCTTCTCCTAGAGCCAAGGCAGCCAGAGCTGTTTACTTGAAGCAAGTTTACAGCTTGAAGTTCTCTCACCTTGATCACATGTGTTTTTCCACAGCCCTCTTTTTTTTTTTTTTTTTTGAGACAAGTAGTTTTGAGATGTAGCCTTCATGTAACAAAAGTTAGCGTTTTCTGTGTAGTTAGGTTTGAAGCTTCCCTTCCTGAGCATTTTGTTTACAGAAATGCCCAGTGAAGTGCAACCATAACTTCTGGAGCTTGATGGGAAGCTCTTAACAGCTGTTCAGACCCCAATCTGAGATCTCAAAGGCTGTAAGTGATGCCCTGGTGCCAACTTTTACTGCGGATGAGGGATAATAATCCCTAATCCCTTCTTGTGTAGGGATCCATTTGCAGGTAGCTACCAGGGATTTAGTTGTTTAATTGCTGTTGTTTCTATTGAAGAGGTGACTCCCCAATTAGTTCCCTAACTGGGTGATCCCTGTGCCACTCAAAGGCGTGGCGCAAGGGTGAGACAGGCTGATGGTAGTGCCCAAATCCTTTGCCTTGCTCAGATGCCATTCTGAGTGCTGAGCAATCCTGTTATCATATCTGATTTGTCCTTGCTATTTATATGTCCAGAGCATCCATGATGTGTCAGGCGCTGCCCTAAGGGAGCCATCCAGCTTGGTAGAGGGATTTATGTGAATCAAAATTTTCCCACTCCCTGTGAGGTACAGTCAGAGGCATTACTAAGAGGACTGAGTTAGGGGCCACCTTCTAGGAAGCAGTCGCCTACCTCCTGAAGGAGGACAAGCCATGCTCTTTAAAGCTAACCAAGGCTTGGGTCTTGGGTGTTCCAGTTCTGTCTTCTGTTTGACTTCTCTGGAATAGCTTTCTTCTGACTCACCTGTGTGATTGACATGTGTCTTGGGTAGAGAGCAGCTCTAAGGCAACAGTGCTGACTTCTGAAAGTAAAAGCACATGGAGTGCGTGGCTGGGCCATGGTATTGCTGTACCTTGTTCATGTCATAAACCTTCCTGACAGTGCAGCTTCCAGGGAGAGGTCCAGAGGTTAGAATGAAATCATAGAGGCAAAAGGGGACAGGGCAGGAGGTACAGCTGAGCCTCGACTAGGAGAGCAGTTTGTTCTTGTACAGGCTCTTGTAGGGTCCCAAGTACGTGTGTTTGCTGAGAGCAGTTGGTGTAGCCCATGGGCTTTGAATCTTACAGCAACTGCTGCTCGGCGCTCTCTGTTGCCCTGTCCATGAAATTAAAATGCTAAATAGTGTCTCTTGATGAATGACAAGCACAGGGGAATTTTGCAGAAGCTTTGCTTATTTGACTGTGTGTAGATAAAGTTAGTGTCCTCATGCCTGTGAACTCAAGACTCTACTGTGCAGAGACAAATACTTGCTGGGGAGGAGTGGAAAAACCTCTTTCTTGGGAATTTTTCTCTGATTCCAATCTTTTGGGACCCTGATCAGAGAGAGGAGAAGACTTCCTTGACTTCACAGAATAAGATCCCACTTAGTGACTTCTTTTCCAGCTTTTTCCCTCTGGCCTTTGCATCTCTTCAGCTTGCCCGTGAGCTTGTTCTGCCTTCTCTGTGAGTTAAGACCACACTGTCATGTGTGTAGGACAGGAAGGCTTTGCTGTGGGCCGATGCTGAACCGAAAGCCCTGAACAAGTGATTTGCAGCCTTTAGAGCACACTGTGAGCTTCAAAGGCATGTTTGAGAATACCAAAGAAAACTACACTGGGCATGCATATTACTTAGGCAGGGCACCTTATATTTATATAAGAGATCAGGAGGTGTTTACAGTCTGATACGACCTTGCCTAGCTCTGGTTAAGCACTTTACCATTAAGTTGTAGGGATCTTGGATTTATTGTTCAAGGTTACAACAGTGATGTTGTCCTGCATCTGAAGTGCTCTCCCTCCAGCTTTGAGGTTCTTCTATTTGCTGTCATGAAAAAGCATTACAATTTTTCCACTAGAATAATCTGTGGGGCTCTCAAGGTGCGTTGGGCAGTCTCATGTGTTTACAAGTTACTTGATTGTGCACAGTGCAGTGTTGTTGGCATGAATAGCTTCTTGCCCCAAGGGAAAATAGCCTTTGTCATGCCTGTACTTGGGGGATGTTGGAGTCCATGACACTGGGAAATGCACCTTTATATGCCAAGAAAGTGAAAAGTTTTTATGCTGGCTTTGCAGTCTCCTCCTTGTGCATACCTCAAATCCTGCAGCTTTTCACAAATTCTAGGCATGGAGCTTTGAGGATGGTCACCTCTCTCTATAAATCTGTAAGTCACTGGCCTGGATGAGAAAAACTGGCTTATGTCACATGGTGAGACCGTCCTCTTTCAGTCATGAGAAATGCTAAAATGCAGCTGCTGTTGTTGGATTCTTTAATCTCTAATACTGAGTAGGGAATATATTTTTGGTAAGGCCATGATTCGTCTCACTTTGGTGAGCTGTATGGGGTTTAATGTGCTTGCTTTGGGAGCACAGCAGCCTGAATAAATGATGGGATGTGAAGCTGTAATTGCTGAAAAGCTGTCTTTGAGCTGGTACTAAGGTCCCTCTGACTCATAGTTAACCAACAGCATCTCAACTGTCTGCATGGCATGTGAACGTTGTCCTAGACAGCCCTATCTGAGGGTGGGTTGGAGCTGCTGAATTGCTTCTATTTTGGGGGAAAGAAGTGGGTTCTGCTGTCAAATGCAAAGCTGTATATCAAACCTCCATCTGTGGAAGTTAGCTGTTCTCCTAAAGCATGACAAGGTTGACAGAAAATGAGAAAGCAAGCTGAGAAGATGCTTTTAGTGCTAGGAAATGAGGCCATGTATCTGCTAGATTGAGTAGTGTTGTTTGGGATGCTCTTTGGAGAGCTCTTCCTGGGTTGTTTACAGCATTTATTTATTTATTTTAAATCACTCTCTTAACCAGGACTCTGTCTCAGGCTTGACCTGAGGTGAAATAAGTTACTTGACATTCAGGTTTGCTTGTCAGCTGTCACCATGTGACCACCAGGACATGTGCTGCTGAACTGTAGAGACTTTTTCTATTGGGTAGCAGGAGAAAAAAAAAAAAAAAAGCCCAACCAACCAAACCTTTTGAAACTGAGATAATTAGCAACATCAGCATCTTAAATGTTGTGCTTTTACAATTTGATTATGTGCATGCAAAGGCTTAACAACGGGTCATGGAGATTTATTTTCTCTCTGTGTGTGTAATCTTAACACCAAATCCCAGACTGAGAGAGGGAAATAAACCAGCTTAGAGTCTATGGAATCCTCAGAGCAATGCCAGGATATGCTGGCCAAAGCATGAATCAGGATGCTTATTGTGGGGGAAGTATATGTGATGCTGTCTTCTGTGGCTACACAAAGAGAGTTATGGATCTCCACAGGGATGCAAAGGAAAATTTTGTAGCATCTGTGATGTTTCAGTAGTCAGGTCCCTCCTTGCACAGGAGATGGGCACTTGTACCTCCTGCAGAGGCCCTCCCTTGGGAAAAAGTTGTTGAGCTCAGTAGCCCCAGCCCAGGAAGGAGACACCCTTAGGTACATACTTGGAGATATGGATGTAGTTCATAGGGAACCTTCTGGTGCTCCTTGGAAGGGGTAAAGCTTTTTTCTGTGGTGGAAAATAGAAGTGGGGGGGAGATGTTCTGTGCTGACATAGTCGGAAATGTTCACTGACTTGGTGGAGAAGCTGCTCAGCTTGGATTAGTGCCCTCAGCAGTCACAGGGCTGTGGGATCAGGTGTCCAGAGGAGTAAGCTGGCAGCTAGCACACCCTGCAGTACCTTTTGCTGGGAGGGAAGGTGCTTGTTCCTGCTGTTTGCCTGGCTCTAATAAGGAAGCTCCTGTAAGGAAAGGTGGTCTTGCAGGCATCTTGTTGATGAGTGAAAGGGAAGCCAAGGAGCCATTTCTAGGAGATAACACAGTCCTAGCAAGGCATGTGTTTATTCTTTTGGCACCCCACATAGACAGCAGGTGTGCAGAGCAGCTCAGTGCCAGCCTTGCTGTCAGCCATGGAAGCAGCTGCGCAGCGTCACTGGCAACAGCACAAGAGGTCTTTGCATGGTCATTCTGACCCTCAGGCTCAGCAACTCTCTTGATCTTGCAGCATGTCTGAGCTGTTCCACTTCTTTCTGCCTCTTAGCTCCCCAAACACCTCAAGGCAACTGCAAGTCCTCTGTATAAACTAGGAGAAGCTGTCCTGTGTTCTTCAGGGTACTATGTCCACTTTCTGATTGTGTTTGGAAGTTTAGTCCTGATAAATCAAAAGGCCTTCCTCAGATTTCTTGCTGTGTTGTTCAGTTCCAAACTCCTGCTGCTGCAATGGTTACAGCAGCTTTGCCTGCATGTCTAGTAGCTGGTGGTGCTTGTTTTCTCTCTGTTGGGGGGCTGTGTTACTTTCCAGGGCAGTGATCTTGGGATTGTACTCAGATGTTGGGCCCCTGCTCACTCTGGGTTTCTCCACGTTTCTCTCTGTGCCCTCCATGAAGCACAGAAGAAATACTCCCTGGCTTGGCTGGAGAGGAGTTCCACCTCTTCTGTGCTTTCTTTCTACTGTACTTGAAGGGGACCATGCAAGGGCTGGAAATGGTAGTTAGTCAGCATTCGTTCTTTTTGGAGATGGGAATTGGAAGGCATTCTAGTTACAGAACCTTTTCGAAACCTCAGAAATCTTACTTCAAGGAGCAATGTGAGTGGGTGACTCCTGATCACTCTGCTCTTTGGAATACAAACCCTACTCATGGCTGGATTCCAAACTGGCCACCACTTTTCCATTGAGTCCTCTGCACTTCTATGCTTCTGTTGCCCAGCTCTAATACTCATCTTCTTCCTTTCTGCTAAGTGTTCTTGGGACTTGAGGTGAAAGTCAGGATGTGTCTTTAATTATGTAAAAGAGTCAAC
This sequence comes from Erpornis zantholeuca, assembly GCA_013400515.1. Lineage (NCBI taxonomy): Eukaryota > Metazoa > Chordata > Aves > Passeriformes > Timaliidae > Erpornis > Erpornis zantholeuca. The sequence goes on along the minus strand of VZTN01031894.1, from coordinate 151,668 downwards.
AGAGCCTATGCATATGTATTTGCCTTGGGCTGTGTGCCTTGTCAAGCAAGTACAGTTAAGAGCTAGTGAAAAGGAGGAGTAGAGGAAATTATTCTGTGTGGAAGGCCCTAAATAAGTCCATGTTCTTGAGAAAAGGCAGAATGTGTCCCTGAAGTGATAATGTCTGGGGCAGTAGAAAATTCCTTCCAAGGAGCACATAGGAGAGAGGCAATTAGTGAGCCTGGGAGTGAAGAGAAGATGCTGGAGATTGTTGTAGCTACAAAGGCCAGAGGAAAGGAGAGTGTTTGGCACTAGAGATCCAACAACTGCTTGTGGCAGGCCTGATCCTGTCAGGGGTTGTGCTGATCTGCAGTACAGTGTCTTACATCAGGTGTGGGAGCTGGTAGCTGTATTAGAACCAAGGGCTTTGTGCTGCCCTCTGGCACTCGCCCAGAACTGAACTGGTTGTACTTTCTGGTACAGATAAAGGCCAAATCCCCAGTGATGACTTCTGCCCGACAAAACCTTTGGAATCTGCAAGCTTCATGAAGTGTCTTCTGCCACTGTTTCCCAGGCTTTTAGCTGTGCTGTTCCTGGAGGATTTCTGCTAAGAATGGTGCATTCTCCTCCTCTTCATACACTGAAGTTTGTTTGGATGGATATTGCGTTTGGAGGCATTTTTTAGGCTTAGGATTTAAAGAATTGAATGTCATAGCTTTGGAGGTTCTGGCAGTGTCTGAGCTGCCACTCCTGTGGATTATCTAGTTTAGCATCCTGAAGTAGAGGAGGTGGCATCTGAGGGTGTAAGTGAATCAGGAATCCCTTTACGTATGTTAATTACAAGGGCCAGCCTTGCTGGCTGCATCGGATGCTGTTGATTCAGTGCTGGGCCTGGCAAAAAAAATATCCTGGTGTATTATGGAGCCAGAATGTGGATTCAGGCTGCCATAATTATCCCATGCATGGAAAAACTTGGGAGTCCTGTTTCTGAGTGGGATGTCAGCACAGAGAGATAAATCAATGTATCTGTCCTAGTGTTCTTACATAGTGGGATTGATAAAATAATCTTTAAGGGAAGCATTTTCCTACTAGCCATATTTCTGCACACAGAAGAGTTCATCTGTCAGATGTTCATTTGAACATCTGCCTTGCTGTTCTTGTTTGTGTGCTCAGCCCTGCAGGAAGGCTTGAGCAGAGGCTTTTCCCCTGCAGGGGTCTGTGCAACCCTCTGTGAGTAGTTCCTGTCCTGCTCATGTAGTTGTTTTCAGAGCCCCAGTCATGTTGTGGCTGGGGGGGGCACTGTTGGTGTCTCTGGAAGAAGGTAGCATGAGTTTCTAGATTTTCTTGCCATGGTTCCCAAGGTATGCAGCTTACCTTGTGATCTGCCTGAAGCTGCTCCAACAAAAGGAGAATCCTTCTAGGGCAAAATGCTAACACCCCTTGCCAGAGGACTGCTTTGGAAACTAAGCTTTTGATTCTCACTTCCTTGCTGGAGTCTGCCCTGCTCATGCCAGGGCCACTGGGGAGGAATTTGGGGTGTAGGGTGACACTTGACCTGCCTGTGTGAGATGAGGGAGCAAAGTGGGCCCAGCAGGCCTCATGTTCACAGGTGCACAGGGAGGGGCTTGGCATGGATTGGAGTTGGAGTTGGCTTGCCCTTGTGAGCATGAGAGCTGGGCGTGATGCAGGCTGAGAGCCAGTGGAGGGTGTCAGGGCTGTTCCTCTCATCTGTGCTAGGGTTTTAGCAGCCACAGAAGTGTACAGTGGAAAGGACAGGGAGAAAGGCTGCTGTGTGACAGAGCCAGCCATGTCTCTGGTATCATCTCTGAACGTGGAACAACTGTCACCTGGAAGCACACAGGAAAGCATTCATCAGGGCATAGGCTGATAGCCACCAGAAGCTGTGTGTGGGCTTTGTTTTGGTGTTGGTGAGCCAACTGAGGTTAATGGCTGATGTGTGGTAAAGCTGAAGGGCTGCTGGAGTGGCAGCTATTTCTTCAGACTGAAAGTAGAAATGATGACTGATAACTCCAGTTTTTGTCTTTGTGGATCTGTGGTGCCTGGCAAAGGTGTCTACTTTTCTCCCCTGATACCTCTAGTAATTCCTCTCCTATGGAGTGAAAACAGTTCTGTTTTGTCTAGTGGTGTGTGTGATGCCATCCTGCAAGCTGACCCTGAGAAGTGAACATGAACTGTGTGTGCAACATTGTGCATGTGGCTGAGGCTTGATCTTTCTGCACTAGTTCCTGTTCAGAATGACAATGACTGGAGGCTTTGTGTTAGTCGTTTTCACTCAGGTGAATAAAGTGAGATTTGGATGTGGTTGCACTTATGCTTCTGTGCAGACCAGAGAAGGAAGGTAATTTCTCATCATTCCAATATGGGTTTTGGTCTGTTTCTCCCCTCCATTGGCTTTTTCTGGATGAGTATTTGTTTTAGAAAAATTGCTTGAAACTCAACATTACCTGGTCCAAAGTGAGCAGCAAGGATCTGAGCTGCACCTTGTCCACTCTGTGAATCTCCTTTTCTTGTCATCCCATGCAGTTTGAGTTGCACTATAGCATTGACAGGGATTGATGGATGGATGAAGATGGAACATGGCTTTCAGTTCAGCTTGCCTGGGATTCTGAGCAGCTTTTCCTTTTCATGCACTGTTATGTCATTTAATTTCTCTAATGCTATGAACAGAAATGCAGCATTAAGCCTCATATTAGGGCATTACAGTAGAGAAAGATTAGACTAGTGGGTGTTGGTGTTGTGGTTGTGACAGAGTGGTCCTGGCTGTCTGCCTGCACTGAGCTGCCTCCTGCCCTTCCTATTGATTGTTTCACAGCAGCAGCTGCACTGTTTTTGGATTTGTGTTGCGAAAATAAGCACTCCCGTCCTGACCACAGAAACAAAGCAAGTCTCAGCTTGCAGAACAGCAGTTCTGGTGAGGCTTTGGTGTGCCAATGCTTTGTTACGACCAGTGCAGAGGTTTAGCTAGAGACATCATCAAGCCTGGGAGCTCATAATTATGCCTGCTCTCCCAAAGCCTGTTTGCTTCTGTACAAAGCAGAACAATGGGCCTTAAGGTGAGGTATGAGTAGTGCATCTGCACTTGGGCGTGCGTGAGGGTCCTGCCCTGCAGGTACCAGTCAATGGATGGGCATGGGGCAGTCACCGTGGGCTGCCTGCTGAGCTGCTCTGTGTAAGAGGTAGAAATCCTGGCAGCTTAAAAGCAGATCTTCCTCTTATGTTCCTCATATCTAGCATGTGGCAATAGTTGTGGTTCATCTGTTATCTGGTATCTAGAGCACACTAACCATATCTTTTGGCTCAAATGTGAAAAATATCTCCTTTTAGTTTGGCTTTATTTAAATAGGTAACATGACTGACAGTGGGTTTTTTTGGTGGGTTTTTTTTTCAGTTGAAATAGAAAAGCAAACATCTTGGGACAGACATGTTAAGAAGGAGGCTTCTGGTTCTGAAGCAGTTGCAAATCATCTGAATGTACGTAGCCCTCCTGCTGTAAGAATGTGTCTTGGGCTAAACATAGTTTGTGTCTCGTCTAAGGAGTGCTGAGCGTGAAGAATCTGAACCAGAAAGTATTGTGGGCTGAGCCCTTCTTTTAGCAGCTTCCTCTGGCTGCAAGAGCTGGCCCTATTTGAAAAGCTATTTCTTTCTTTTGGTGTTTACACCTGCCCCACCTGTAAGGTTGGAACAGGTGTTGCTTACTGTAGTGTAACAGGGATCCCAAGGAGTTGCTCCAGTAGGGTATGTGTGACTCTCATTCCTGAGCAAAGGGGGAGAAACACCATTGTGTACAGCTGGTGGCCAGGCTTTCTAAGAACTCTTCCTTACAAAATTGTTTGTTTGTTGAACTCTGAGATCAACAAGAGCACAGAGCCCCTGATGAGAAAGGTTACTTGCCACAGGGAACAGCTGGTCAAGTAGTAGGACTGTCTGCAAACTGAGTGGGTGTGGTTGTGAAGGGAGTTGTGTTTACTTCCCATGTGTCACCAAAAATAAAAAGAAGAGTTTCCTTCGTGTATCTCTTATCTGGAGCCAAATGAGCTGAACTGTTTATTATCTGATGGCAAAATAGTTGTAGAGAAGGATTGAGTGAAGACCTTAAGTAAAATAAAAAATATACTTCAAAACAACACAAATTAGGGAAGTCCCAGAAGAACAGCTTGTTCTGGTACGGGGTATTTATCAATGTGACTGGCTTACAGGAAGATGTGCACAGATGTGAAAAGAGTTGGTGCTTTTAAAGACTTCACTGCTAGCTGCCATTCCTCAGCCTCAAATGTTTAAAAATGGATGGTTTTTATTTGTGTCAAATAGTGGCAATTTTACACCTTCTGGCAAGTAAGGGATATTCTTTCCACACCCAGCACTTTTAGATGTCTGTCCAGGATTTCAGAGCAAAATTAAAGGGTTGTCACCAGCAGTGGGGCACACCTATCACCTGAATGTGTCTTATAAGGGAAGATTGTAAAACATTGCTCTTTATTTTCTGCTGGCATGGATTTATCTTTGGGGCCCCCTTTGACATCTGTTCAGCCTCACTGATGTGCCATCACAGAACATCTTGGGTCACGTTCCCATTCAGGACAAGTTGGCTTTTGTTCAGCTTGGCTGAAATGTTGGCTGGTTTTTGCTCTCTTGGGACAATAAGTGGAAACCAGGTTGCTTCAGCATGAGTGTGGAAAGTGGAACAGAAGTCTACCCGAGCAGTGGGATCTTCCACAAACTGAAGTAATTTCCCACAAGAATTGGGGTTGTCTTTGGGTCACTGGCACATTGCTGTGGACTGCTCCTTGAACAAACAGGCACTTTCTGATATTTCCCATGAGGAAACATCCAATAAAGTTCTCTGTTAATTATTTTCTAGATGTCAGTTTGAAAACTCCTGTTTCAGTACCTCTTGTTTACAGCTTCATGGGTTTTTTTGTGCTGGTGACAAGACTGTGTTATAATTGGGACTGTATCATCTCCTGGGAGAGGCCAGGCAGGAAAGCATGTGCACTGCTTACTCTCAGTATCTAGAAAAGAGGCAAGTGCAGGAGCTGTGCATGCTGAGCTGCAGCAGCTTGAGGATTTGTGCCCTGGAAAAACATGGAACAGCTCTCCTGAAACCTCTGCTCTTCGTCAGAGACTGACTTTTGGCTCTTCCATGTATGTGGCACAGGAACAGCTGAAATAGCTGAATAGCTGAAATTTATCTCGGGCAACCGAGATAAATTACTTATGTCGGGAAGGTGATGCTAATAAATTCCTTCTGACTCATCCTATTCCTAAATTCACATCCAGACTGGGACCTACCAATGGGATAATGACAATTCCGGCAGTTCCTAGCAACCAACTGCATTGAAAACAAAGTGTGAAGATTTTTAGCTGAGGACTCATAAAAAGGACATCTGTGCTGAGTATCACACAAACCTCTCTGGAACAGATAGCTGAGCAGAACTTAAGGACTTCTGGAATGAGGTCCCTGGTTATAGTACACAGGGCTGGCAGGACTCCTGTCCCGAAAATCTTACAGTCAAAATAGCTTGGTCATGAGATCCCAAACTAACAAGGTATATAGGGCTTTCAGGGTCCTGTGGGACTACCAAAAGTACCTGTGCTTCCTTCTGCTTCTTTTCAGAGCCATTGGTGTGTTGGGCCAGTCTGGAGCCTTAGCTGGGTAATGGGAACGAGGAGGGAGGAGTGGTGCCTCCTGTGTTGCGGATGTGTAGGAAGGAGTTCATTTGCTGGTGTTGAATGAGAAGCAGGTTTAGTAAGGCTCTGCAGGCTCTGCCCCACTAGTCCAGGCAAGTTATGGCATCTGCACTCTGGGGTGTGACCTCTCTGTGCCTCCTGGCAGTAGGGACGGAGAATGCTGTCCCTACATCCACCAGCTCTCTGTGCCATCCTCTGCTCTCCATCCCTGTTGGAGAACTCTTCCTTTAATTTTGTATCCTGTTTACTGTTGTACTAGGCAGGGAGTGGGAATGTCCCTGGCACAGAGGGTGGTTTTTGTGCTGACACGGAGCTCTCCCAGAGGGAGCTGCAGTGTTATGGGTGAGCTGCTGGGTAAATATCCAGAATGCCCTTCCCCCTGTTTAGCTTGCTCTGGTCCTATTTTTGTCTGTGTCTTAGGCGCTTGTTTCCATTTGAAATACTTCATGGGTCATCTGTCATTTTAGTGGCTGGCAAATCGATATCAGTATGGCTTAATATGGTTTAACAGGAGACCATCCTGGTGCCCTTGGTGTTAAAGCCCTGCTGCCACAGGTGTGGGCCTGAAGAGGCCCTTCTTCCCTGCTTGTCATTCCCCCTGTCATGCAGTGTTTGAGCTTTGTGATGGTCCTCGTCCTTATGCGCTGCACCGGTTTGGAGTAGCCTCTCTGTTTCATCCCAGAACCCTTATCAGCAGTTAAGTGTCTTCCCAGCTGCCTGGCTAACATCAGTTTTAAGTGATGGATCTTCAGCTCTGTTGTTCCAGAAGCAGAGAAGCAGCAGGCTGCTCTGCTGGGGTGTTTGTTTACAGTTAAAAATAGAATGTGCTTGCTTGAATGCTTTTCAGGTTAGAATTTAGGGGATGCCAGGCAATACAGACTTAGTTACTGAGTTATTTTGGAGTTGAGCATGACTGATAAAGATGAAAGTCACTTGTTAAAGGGAACATTCTAACCCTGTGTCAGTAAACTGATGTGAAGCTGGATTGATAAAGCGTAAAAATGAAATGTGAGCTAGCCGCTGCCTTCAGGCTTTTCCCATGGTTGCCACTATCTTGCTCCTTGTAGCCACTGCAGATGACAAATCGGCAGAGGGGGAGCAGGTGGCCTCCCTTTTCTGGCAAAGGACATGTTGGGGTGTTTCAGGACACAACAGTGTGATGCTCCTTTGCGTCATCACAGCTGAAATTCAGATAAGGGCAATATCCCTGTAGCACTTGGGTTTATGTACAACAACACCCACTGGGGCAGTGATGGGGTAAAGGGGGATATGGGTTTTTTAATGAAAATGAAATATTCCACATATATTAATGCAAAATTTTTGAGGAATATGTGCTTAGTAAATTTGTATAGGGAAAGGTGTTGAATTAATTTGTTGGTGCAAAAAGAATGAAATATTTTCTCCACAAACACCACCAACTATTAGGGATTGCCTCTGTCCCATGGTATGTACCTCAATAAGGAAATACAAATTTAGTTCAGCTTTTTCACATGATTCTGTGTCCTGAATCACTATATCCATCAAAAACCATGAGAAGCTTTCCTATGGGCTGCAGTTAGCACTGAACTAGTCCTAGAAATAATTGAGAGCTGGTGGCTGACCCCTGTAGGTGTTGTCTCTCTTGACTGCCTCTAATTCAGCTGCTCCCTCTGACAGACTGCAGACAGAATTTGAGCTGGTTTTCCTGGAATAGCACTTCTGGTAGTAACAGGATTAAAACACTGTCACTTCTTTTCTCTCCTCCCAAGTATATTTCCAAGAGGACTTGTCAGCTATCACTGATGTAGCTACGTAAACCTGGCTTCTTTGGCTGAACCCTCAGCTAGTCTTATTTCTTGGAAAGCTGGTGGTACTGCAGGTCACCCTGTGCCCATGTCTTCCCACAGAGCAATTCCACATCCAGCTTTGGTGCAAGTGATCCAGCAAGTCCAACAGAATCATAGATGTCTTTAAACAGAAGTGCCTCAAGGCGCCTGTGGGCATGCATGTATGCACATGTGTATAAAAGGAACCCAAAACAAAAAACAACCAGAAAGTATTCAAAGAATGAACTTGCTAATTAGCAATAATCTTACTTTGCTTTCTTGGGTATGAAACAGTGATGGAGCAGGCAGCTGCAATTTGGGGCTTCCTTCAAATGCTGTTTCCTGGCATACTCAGGACTTTGCTCTCTTGCTTTTCTTAAAAAAACCCAAACCCCTTCCAGCTCACATTTTTGTTCAAACAGTCATAAGCTCCATTTAGTTGCAGTTGTTTTCAGTATTGCTGTCAAGTCTCTGCACACTGAGATGCCAGGCCTGAAAGCATTGTTCTCTATGCACCATCTCTTGGGTAACCCACGCTCCCCCCAGCACGGCCTTTGCACACAGGGCTCTCCCCTCAGCTGCATGCTCAGCACCCATCCTCCCACTGGGGGTTTCAACCAAGCCAACAGTGACCTGCAGTGCACTCAGTGCAGAGGAGTTTCCTTTGTGGCGTCATGTGGTCGAGGTGCTGGGCTGAGATTCCTTCAGTTTTTTGCTCGATAGCAGTTTCTTTGTGTGTCTGATGTCCCCTTGACAGACACAAAGGTGTCTTAGGGAGTGTTTTGAGTGTTAATGTTGCAGTAATTATAAAGTGTATTTCTGTGGGGCTGACTTCTGTGTTGGGCTACTATCTGGAACAGGCTGGGCTCAATGGCTTACTGCTAATTGAGTAAGTAAGATCAGAATTAGACTGCTAAACATTGCTCTAGGACAGAAGACTGGGATTACAGGGCTAAAAATTGCTTCAGAGGGGGAACTTTGGCTTTTCTGCTAAGTTGCTACCTCACAGTGCCTAAAATCCTGACCTCAGAGTCTCTGGTGATGTTCAAGGGTCCAGTTCTCTGCGTGCTTGAGCTACTGGTGTTGATGGGTTTCCTAAGCCCAGAATCACGTTCTCAGGCTGCATTGATGGAAAACATGTTGCTGGCACACGTGTATTGCAAAAGATTGGGATGTGTCAACATAGCATTGAGGGTTGTTGCTCTTATCTCCATTGTATTTATTAACCTGGGTCTAACTTGAGTTCTTTCATTCTGCTGCCTTGTTTTTGCAATTGTAAAACAGAGTGGGAAAGCAAAATGAGGGGACTTCCAGTTGGCTTGAACTGGTAGTCTTCCATCTTTTTCCAGGAACTGATTTTCAGCCAGTTTGATTGAAGAGGAGTCTTCATTTGTAAAAGCATGTTTCTTTTCTCCTGGTTTCTTTAATTCTTCCCCTCACATTCTTCTCACATATATGTTCCTGACACTCTTTGGAATGCAGTGATTAGCTGGTACTTAGAGAAACTGTTGCCATCTCACCCTGGCTGGATGTGTGTAGAAGCAGCAGTCAGTGAGTGCACAGGGCAATATGCTGGACGCTGTAGTTTTGTATTTTTGTTTCTTCTTTTCTTCCTATCCCTTTCTTCCTACTGGAGAGCTCTGATGCACTTACCAGATGGAGCTCCTAGTGACTGAGATAATGGGCTTATCAGATGCCTTCCCTTTTGTGCTGCTGTGATGTCTCCTCTCCTCAAACCCAGCTGGGTCACTGTGTGAAAGGGTAAAGCAAGCAGCATGTCTTCACGAGTCCTGCTTGCCATCAGGGCCTAGTTTAGTGCTGTGGAATTGGATATGGAAGGGACGGGACACTAGAGGCTCTGTAGGAGGGACTAAGTCACTGATTCTTTGATGGGGATCAGTAGTCCCTCTTGCTCCCTTGAGATGTGGCTGACACTCACAGCTGAGGTGGGATCACTTAGCTGGAAAGCATCAGCATTCCTCTTCTAGCACTTTTGCTTGCTGGTTGATGATTTTTTTTCCTGTCAGGAAAAAGACGCTTACTAGAAAGCTTTTAGTGAAATATGTTTTGAAGTAGATTTACTTCAACAGCTCAAAGCTGTTGAAGTATCAGCCTTGTATTCTTTCTTTATCTGCTTTCACCAGCCCTGCAGTGGCCAGTGCAACAGGATCTAAAAAAAGTGTGAGGCCTTAGCCAGATGCATATGATTTTCCTTGACTTTGTAAAACATGGGTAAGAGGAGGGTAGCTCATTGTGATGGGGCTGTGTAAAGGCCAAGACAGCAAACTTCCATGACTCCTGTAACACCCCCTCTAATAACCTCTTGGTCTGAGTTGTATATTAGCCAGTGGGGAGAAACTTCTGGGGAAAGCTGAGAATGAGGCTTTTTTGTGCCTCGTTTTGTAAAGGAGATGACTGGTTTTGGTAGCATTTCATGGTGTATTTGTCTTTCTCTTGTTGCAGGTGAGGCTGGTGCCAGCATTATTCGGGTGTCAAAAGAAGCCCGGAAGAGGTTCTTGGGCCCACTCCACCCCTCTTTCAACCTGGTGAAGACCATTCGGATGTGCCTGTCCAAGACTGTGCCAGAGAACGGGCACGAGGTTGCAGCAGGGCGTTTGGGTATTTCCCTGACACGGGTCTCTGATGGAGAAAATGTCATTCTGTCAGACTTCAATTCCAAGGAGGAACTGATCCAGGTGAATGGAATCTTACTGCTGAGGGCTGGGCAGGAGCTGCATGCAGTTTTGTTTAACCTTGGTCTCCAAATGTCCTTAGTACTGGAGTATAATTGTCAGCACATGCCAGCACGGTGTTCTGAGAAGAGTAATAGTTTCAGTAGGCTTTGATATGGTTCTTATATTCTGGATCTCTTTCTCCCTCAGGCCTGTGTCTGCAGCACTTTTATCCCTGTCTACTGTGGTCTGATACCTCCAACCTTGCGTGGAGTGGTAAGTAAGATCCTAAGACGGTTCTTCATTAAATTGCAATCTAATGTGTAAGTTTTGACAATGTTATTGCCTGCCTGCTGGCAGCATTTATCTGAAGAGATGTGAGAAATTCCCAAATAAACAACTTCCAGCAGTGGATATGCCTTCTTTCCACTGCCGCCCACAGTTGACTATAAATGGCCTGAAGACCAGGGGATTTAACATACAGTAATATATAGCAGTCTGGGGAAGGGCTGCCTGGCTTAGCAGGTGGTTCTCCTGGCTGCATGGTACAACACTTTCCATCACTGAGGCTCCAGCTGTCTGCATGTGGAAAGAAGTTGGCCCCAGGATAAAAGTCATGAGTGTAGTCCCACTTCATGTGCCTGACACTTTCTGTGGCATTTTAACTAGTAGCGTGGATACTGGCCTTCTTTTCCATGGAGTTCTTCCTGTCCTTTCTCTGACAATAATGTTCTGCTGCCTGCCAGAGCTTTCTTTAAATTGTCCAAGGGTGTCCAAGAGCAATTTATCCCTCTGTGTTTGCATGTTAGAAATGAAAACATGTGAAAGCTGTGCAGAGCTGCAGCACAGCTGGATTTTACAGTCATGCTTTAAGGGCCTCCTGGTTGAGCTTGGCCTCCCTCGTCCTACAAAGGTTAATGAACGCATTAAAAGGCAGAGGTTTTGCAAACTAAATAGTCAAAAGTGAGAGGGAGAACTTCTATAAAATGTATGCCCGATTTACCATTAGTGGTCTCACCAAAGTGCCTCTGTCTGTGAGAGCACAGCACCAAATCTGCTCGGATTGCTACCTGTGTCCTAAAAGTGAGGTCAGTTTTGCTCCTGCGTAATACACAGCTTGGCTGGTTTTGTCTTGTGCAAGCATGTTGGCCAGGGAAATGACCTGGAGGAGATGTCCAGTGTTGTCCAGGCCTTCAGAGAAGTGACAGAATCAGTAATGGTTTGGTATTTACTCAGCAACTGCAGGCAGGGCTTTTTCCCTATAGCTGGTGGGACCACAGCAGTGGCTCTTGCCTTACATCTCTTTGGGGCTAATTGAGGTCAGTGTGCATCAGGCAAAAATCTCACAATCATAAAATTGTGTACAACATCAGAGTTTCTGGAATGTGCAGCTGCCCTGGCACGCTGAGGGATGACTTCTCTTGGGAAAAGGTGGGGAAGAAATACAAGATGAGGAAATTTAATTTCTACCTCTTCCCTAGAAAAGTGTGGCTCTGAAGGGAGATTGCTGATGAGGCAAGAGGTTAAATTGGCTTGAGCATGAGCTTGGGAAATGGTTTTGATACAGAATGCATGATTCCTAGCATGCCTGTGGTGACTCTATTTGCCACAGGATAAACTGACAGGCCTGGCACAAGGACTAGTTTTCAAGGTGATGTTACTGTGTGCAAAATCCATATTCTGCCTTCTTCCTAAATTTTTTTCCAGTGTTCAGTTCTGGTAGCCCCATGGAGTGGATGATGGAGATGGGTGGGGGGACTTAAAAAAAAAAAACCCCTTAAATACTGAGAAGTGGAAAGGTTGGTAACTGACCTGTCAATAAACTGTGTAGCTGTGAACTGACTACTGCATGTGGGCGAGATGAACCCCTAGCAAGGTTTACAAAGCTGATTGTGAAATCATGTGAGGGTCTCTGTGCATGGGAGAACATAAGGGACTGGGAAGTGGACACCCCAGTCTATGAACCACCCCCTAAAGCTGCTGCAGTCGGTGCCTGCAGGCAGCTGGTGGCTCCAGCCTGTGGCTCTGTCCTGTCCTGGGCTTTGCAGGAGGCTGGAGAGTGGTTACACTTGGGTTACTGGAGGTTCAGGCAAGTCCAGAGAAGTGGCAGTTGAGCTTTATGGAGGAAAGTTAACCAGCATTGCTTGGAAGCAGTGGACCAGAGAGTGGGGTGTGCACGTGTACTCCGGGATTTCTATGGAGTCAGAAGGCTTTGCCTTTCAGCTCTGTTGTAGTTGAGCCTTTTTTCTAATGGCATCTTTGGAGTCATGCTGCCACCCTCAGCATGACATGTCTTCTGCATCCTTACTGCAAAATTAGTGTTGTCCAGCACTAAAACTTACCTCTTTCTTTAAACAAAGTGCATGCTGCCTGCTTTGCTTTATTCTTGTCCCATTCAGCATGTCAGGATCTCATCCTTGCAAAGGAAATCAGGCAGATGTCCCCAGCTCTAGGTGTGCCTAGTCTGGCTCTCAGTGGAGCATCTTTGGGAAGAGGATGACAATGGCAGTTTGCTGTGGTTGCTGTAGGCTTAGGGAACAGTGATGCCGACTTTAGAAGGGGGAGAGAGTTCAATTGATCATTGGCAGCTCTGTTATTGGAAAGCATCTTGTAAGCAAGCTATGTTACTGTTTCTGAGACTGTGCACCTATCCTTGAGTTAAATCTATCCTGTCCTTCCACTTTCTCGCTGTCCAAATTCAGGTGGTGTAGGAATCTCTAAGTGTCTGTCTTGACACAGTGTTGGCTGGGCAAGGGCTGCCATGAGGATAAAATGTCCTGTGCTCTGAGTTTGGGCTGCTGTAGCTTACAACTGTAATCACAAGCCATCTCCCATGAAGCTGTAGGCTGTATGCAAAGGTAGCCCTGAGGTTTAGTTGGCCTCCCAAGAAGACAAACTGCTGTGCAGTCCACCCTGACACTGTTGCCTCAATGGCAGCTGGCTTACTATAGCTTAATTTAATTGCTTTCAGCCCAAGAGCCTGTGAATGGTTCCCCAGGCTCAGAGAAGCTGCTTGGAGAGGTCTTTGTCTTGTCGGCCATCCAGAGCAAGAGAGAACAAAATGCAAAGCACCCTCCAGGCAACACATCTGGTGTTTTCCTAGGCACTGTGCAGCAAAAGACCAATGTTGGTGGTCAGTCTGCCTGTGAGAAAAGAGGAAGCATGGTGCAGAATGGAGTACCTCCTCCTTCAATCAGTATTTCCATGCTCTGCCTGGGTTTAGCCTCTACTGGCTCAGCTTCTCACCCAATAGAGAGCTGAAAGATGTTTACAGCTTCTACTTACAGGGCTGAGCAGCCCCTGTATCATGATTTGTGTTTGACCCTGTCCAAACGAAATGGATCCAAGCAGCCAATTGCAGGATCAACCCTGTTACAAAACCAGCAGGACTCTTCTGTAACTGATGTTCACAAGAGCTGGAGTTGCTCTGCAAAGACTCCTAGCTTCCTTCTCTTTTGGCTTGACTGACATAATTTTCCTTTTGCATGTTGCTTACTCTGCCAGAACCTTCGGTAGGGATCATCTTGCTCAGCTCCTTGTGCAATTACAGTATCCAATGAATGTTTTGAGAACATGCTACTGGGGTTGCCTTTCCTGCAAGGGTAATGCGAATGTGTTTATGGTACAGAAGTACAGAACATTCTCTGATAAGAGGGTGCCTGTTAAGAGCAAACCCAAGTCCCCTATGCTCTGTTATCACACCCCAGCAAGTTGATTCCCAGTGTGTATGTATGTGTTGGGATTGCTGCTTGATAAGCCTGCTAGCAACAAATCAGTTGGTTTTACTCAGAGGTAACAAACCTGCCAGTGGAGACTTGTGTCTGAGCTTATTAATTTTAAACACAAGTGAAAAATGGCACAATGTCACAGTGTGACAGCTTAGATCAGTGCTAATTTGCACTGCAGGTCGTTGTTGGTGTGTATTATTATTTCATTGGACAGCAGTCAAACCACATAGGAGATGTAAGTCAGCAGTCACACAAGTGAATGTGCTGTTCTTACTGAACACCCATGGCCAACACACCTCAACCAAGACATGCATATAGCAAAAGGAGATTATAAACAACACAGCTGTGCTATCAACTGTTTTGACTCCTCCAGTGCTGGTGGATATACTCCATTCTCTTCCCAAGTTGTTGGCACAAATAGGAAGAGGGACACAGAGTAAAAAAGCTGTGTCATCAGTTGCGAGAATGAAGATTGCTGCATTTGTCTTGATTTCAGAGATATGTTGATGGAGGGATTTCTGACAATTTGCCCCAATATGAGCTGAAGAACACAATCACGGTGTCTCCTTTCTCGGGAGAGAGCGATATCTGCCCACGGGACAGTTCCACAAACATGCATGAGCTGAGAGTCACCAATACAAGCATCCAGTTCAACCTTCGCAACCTCTACCGCCTCTCAAAGGCCCTGTTTCCTCCAGAGCCACAGGTGAGTTTCTTAGCCTCACCAGAACTGGGGGACCACAGATTTGGGTGCTGGCTATACTGTGTGCACTTTAGCAGGAGAAGATTCCAGACACTGTTGGTTTTGTATCTTGTGGTTTGTCTTTAATCTTGACATTATCAACCCAGCGACTTGCTAAACTTTGAGTGCCCGCACAAGGGTTTGTCTTCTTTTGCTACTTGAAGATCTGGAATTTAGGTGGTAGCAGTTGCTTGGAAGGTATTCCCATGTTGTTCTCTCTAGAGTAGTCTTTGCCTGGAAATCAGGCTCACTGTAAACAAAGATGTATTGGCCATCAGAACCAATGTGCACTTCTGTGTTTTAAGGTAAGGTTGGAGCTGCCAGTATGAAGCCTTTCTCCTAAGTCATTGTAGCAAATGGCACTGCAAAGTTTGTGTGCTTCTGAGAAGATGTAAGTGCCAGATGGCCCTGACATTTGGACATAATAAGCATGCATTCATGTACTTAATTACTTGGGCAAGTTTTTTCCCACCCCCCCTGTAGTCTCAGCTGGCTTTATCTGCAAACACAATGACCCTTCCTGGCATCTGCAGGGGAAGTATTCTGGGCTGCTTGTAAGAGTGACTGCCTGAAGGCTGCCCACAGCAGCATCAGCTGTAGATGGGGAAATGAGGTAGCTGCAACTCTAAGCCCACACTTAGGTAGGATTCTAGGTGTCCCTTCTAATCTGAGTTGTGCTGTAATTCCCATATCCAATGTATTGATTCCTCCAATTCCTGCTCAAAGCCTGAGAAAGGCTGGCAAGAATGAGACTTGTTCTTGGGATAGCTCAGGAGTCAGGAGAATTCCTCTGAAGGCAGCCTTGAGGTAGGTGTTTGCTCAGCCAGTTTCTAAATAACTCTCTATCGCCCTCCTCTGCCCACAGGTGCTGCGGGACATGTGCAAGCAGGGCTATCGGGATGCACTGCACTTCCTGAAGAAGAATGGTAAGGCACTGGCTGTTTGTAGGGTGCGCTGAATTTCCTGTTGTGCCACAGTTGGTGCCTTGGCTTTTAGAGTAGTCAGTGGTGCATATGAAAGGAGGAAGGGGAGAACTGAACTGTGCCTCAGATACTGGGGTTTGAAGTTCTCCTTGAGAAGTCTGCTTTAGCACTTCAGGAAGCAGAGGTGGGGACCTCTGCAGTTACCAACACACTGTTGGGCAGCGGGTGCAAATGGACCTGCTGCAGACACCGTGCTGCTCTCCGGTGCAGCTGGGTCTGTGTGGTGCTGCCCCCAGAGCTCCGCTGCCGGGTGCCTGCCTGGCTCTCCTGCCTCCAGCCGCTGCAGCGCTGGGTGTGCGCTTGCTGCCACCTCGTGTCCATGGACAGTGATGCGAACGGGGATAACTGGGATTGCACTGCAGTAGGGAATCTTGCTTGCAGGATTATGGCAACAAAACTCTGCAAAACAGCACCCTGTGGAACTTAGAGGGGGAAATTCGAGAACTTCTCATGGGGAAAGAGAGAATGAACTCAAACCAGCAAGGTTTCTAACTCCTTGTGGTAAACAATATGTAAGCTAAAGAGGCTGGACATGGCCTCAGCCTGAGGAGAGTTAGGATGAAGCAAGGACTAACACTCTAAAGGCCAGGTAGGGCAGCTGGTTTGTGTCAACTTTACAGTATAATTTCTCTTCTCAGGTCTCCTTCATCGTCCAAGTCCTGCCCGTCCTCTCCTTGCTATAGAAGCACCTCCAGGAGAGAAGAAAGAGGAAGAAACAGAAGCTGAGGACCAACTAGAGGACAACACTGCCCTTGCTGTTGTTGAAGAGCACATCTTCGAACACTTGCCTCCCAGACTGAACCAAGGTATGATTCACAGGGAGAGATCACAGGTAATCTTCCTGTGCTGCCTGCTTCAGAAGATTACTGGAATGATTCCATTACACTGGAATGTGTGATTATTGCTTATGGCTTGTGTTGGTCATGTCTGGGGGTTGAACTGACACCTGCTGAGGGTTAGAAGGATTGGGGGTCTCAGACAAAGTCATGGCTTGCCCTGTGTATGGTGGATTGAGAGAGGTTGATTAATTTGACACTGTTCTGTGTGTTAAGGAGAGGAGGGGATTTTACCCCTCACTACTTTAGAGTCTGATAAAGGTGAAAGCTGCTGGTTTTAGTTGTGCTCAGGGAATTACTAACCTGAGCAAGACTTCCTAAGAAGTGGGAGGTGGCTGCCTCAGGCTGAGTAACTTCTGAAGTACAACAAGAAAAGAGATAGTCCCACTGTGATATTCAACCAGTTTTCTTCTGCCTTCAGCTCTTCTGGAGGCTTGTGCTGAAAGAAGAAGTTTCTTGACTGCGCTCAGTAACATGCTGCCTGTCCGTGTGGCCACAGCAATGATGGTCCCCTACATGCTGCCTCTGGAGTCTGCAGTTTCCTTCACTGTCAGGTAAGCCTTGGGCTGGTCCCTCAGTGGTGGTTTTTCCAGTGCAGAGAAGCATTTGATATAGCTGTAGTGTTTGAATGGACAGAGAGGGGGATTCTCTAATTCTTCACTGCCAGTGTTCCGAGGGAAGGAGCTCTTCACAATTACCAGACGTAAATAAAAAAAAGGCAAACCAAAAAAATCGTCACAAAACCAGAAAAACCAAGAACCCAAAACTTTTCCTATTTTCCTATGTCATTTAGTTACACCAGGTATTTCCAGCTTGAAGGAAGATTCCTGTGTGCTAGAACTTGCCCCAGAAAACTGTGATAAATTTTTGAGCCTTGGTAGAGGCTTTAGAACTGGTGTTCTTTTCATCATATTCCCTTGTGTGGCCCAGTTAATGGTTTTCTCCTGTTTCTTTCCAGGTTGCTGGAATGGCTCCCAGATATCCCTGAGGATATAAGATGGATGAGGGAGCAGATGACAGAAATCTGCAGCTATCTTGTGAAGAAAGCCAAGAAGAAACTGGGTAGCCATCTTTCAGCCAGGTATGGCTGTTTTTCTTCACAGCACTGTTCTGGAGGAGCCTTCCATTTCCTCTTACACCTTTGAATTCTAGAGACTCTACTCTATTGTAGCAGAGCAAATAAGGCACAAATTGACCAGAAGGATTTACCACTTAAGCTGAGATGCAAATCTGGTCCATGGCTTCTTGGCTTCTTTAATGGTTGGATAGATTCAGCACATGGTCCCCTTCCTTTGTCCCGTTACAGGGCAGCCCCTGTAATGAGGCTGTCACTATGGCAGTAGGGCAGAAGGTGTAAGTCTGATTAAAGCAGTATGCCAGCTTATTGCATGCTCCTTCTAGAAGACAGAGATGCTTGTCTTTGTGGCATTTGCTGGCCCAGGATCCCCTGAAAGTCCTTTCCAAGAAGTATTTGCGTTCAAGCAATCTCTTCTACCTAAATATCTCGGCCTGGTTTGTGGCGGGGGGGGAGGGAATATGGTGGCCAGGGAACACAAGAGAGTTTCCAAAATGAGTCTGAGTGCTTTTGGCCTGCATGTGTGCCTGTGTTTCTGCACTGAACTTCTGCAGTAGCCCCTAGCTTGAGGCTGTGGCAACAGTGTTGTGTGGATGAGGATTCAAAACTCTCACAGTAGTAGTCAGGGAGTCCCAGCTGTGATCTGATCCTAGTACAGAGGTGTGATTCTTACCCAAAAGAGTTCATGGTCTGAATAACTGAGATATGAGGGGGAAAAATGGGCACACACAGGCTTCTCACTAAAATCATGTAGTCCATATAGTACAAAACAGGACTGTGGTTCTGGAGCTCTGGTCTGGTGACCTGCTCAAGTCTTCCAATGTACTGAGTCTTTGCATGTATTTGCCTTTTAGGCTTTACTATCACCTCGAGCTTGGAGGGCCCCAGAACCTGCCAATTTCTCCCCCGGCACCCTGTGGTGAAGCGCTCCCCATGTGGATGAGAAGCAACCGCTCAGTGTCTGATGTCATGATGAAGTGGGAGGAGTACCAGCGCCAGCTCATGCTGGGCTTGCTCTGCATCAACGTGGACATGCAAGCCTCCCTCTTCCCTCGGGAAGGGTTTCAGTTAAAGCTTCCACCTCTAGACTGTGCAAAAGAGTGCCTGCCACTCTTCTGAGCCTGCTGCTGTGAGGGGATGAGGGTGGGTGGGAAGGGGAATGGGCACAGGATGGGACCAGTCTCATCCCTCAGCAGCAGGCTGCTCTGTGCTCCTGAATATGCTGCAGAGGGGATTTCCCCGGGATGGAGACTGATGGAATTGACTGTAGCCATTTGTTGCCCACTGGGCAAGGCAAGGGACCTTTGTGTTCAGACACACACAGGCTGATTCCTTGCTCTAACTTGTGGTGAGGCCTGGCCATTGCCTGTGGCCAGGCTGATTCTAACCCAGCTGGGCTCTCCCAAATAGTGCACTTTGAATTGCCACTGGCTTTTTACCGCCAAATAACTGGGATGTAGATGACGCTCTCAAGTTCAAACAGCTTTTACCTCCCTTGGTTTTTCAGAGCATGTGTCTTGATTCTTCTCCTTAAATCATCTGACAACCCTTAACTCTTTGTGCTACTGAATGATGAAGTAGCCTCTTGCCAATCCAATTTTTCTCATGGCTTTCAAATCTTCTCTTGACTTTCTTTGCTGAAACCATGTCCTTTCCTCCCTCCCTTAATAGCATCCACACTGGAAGCCAGAGCTGGTCCTGCAGCAGACTGCACTGGAACTGCAGAAGTGTAGAAAAGCTATGTGTTTTCCCTGATTTATGTTGTCCTGGTCTTTTTATTTTTTGATTGGGGTCCTCATGGAACTGCTGTGACTTGAACTCTGAGTGTTAAGTGATTGAGCTTGTTTAAAGAATTCTGAGATTTTTTTTCTAGGGAAACATGTTGAATTTGAGGCCCTATTCCTGACTCTGTGAATGGAATTGGTGCGGGGCAGCCCTGAAAAAAGCTCAGCCTGGCTATCTCAGGATCAGCTTAGCAGCTGAAGCAATATAAAGTGCTTGTAGAAAGATGAGAATTGTGCAGGGCATGTTATTTTTGAGAGGCTCGTGGTGGAGTGTCACAGCAGGTGCTGGGGGAAGTGGCTGCCTCTGACAGGGGTCAGTTGGGCTTTGCTCCTTAAGGGGCTGTCCAACTGAGGCAAATTCCAAGTGGGCAATACAGAATGGATCTCCTGCCAAACTGAGACTTTCATTTCTCTTTTGCTCAGAAAGTTTGGTTGTTGAGGCTTTGGAGTGAGAAGGATTTAGGCTTGTAGCTACACCAGCATCACAGCTTGCCGGTCTTGTGCTGTGGCTCACAGGTCCTGCTCTGCAGCTGGCAGTAGCAGGAGCATGAGAAGGGAAGTTAAGACTCTTGATGCACATGCAGCCACCCGGAACTGGCTTCTCTTTGTCTTGCCCCTTAAAAGACCAGAGCTAGAGGGTTTGTAGCAGAGCAGGACTCTGCCTTGTGAGGCACTGCTTTCTCAGTGGTGATCTGCTCATGGCTTGTGTGAGAAGTAAGAACTCCCTGTTCTTCACAGGGTGAGGCATAGCTTCCTGTGGGGATTGCATGGACTTAAGCATAAGTCTTCACTCAGACAAACCCAGCTCCTGGTATCTTTTTCTGCTGCTTATTAACTACATGAGGCGTCTTCTACCTCTCCTAGCACAAAACAGTGTGCAATGGCCAAAGCAAACATATGCTGTCTTTGCTGGGGAGCAGGACAGGGTATCTGAAGCTGATTACATAGCCTATACGTGGAATAGTGATTTTTAATAGACTTAGTTTTGCACCTTAGATTTAGAAAGGGAAAATAAGCCCAGAAGTTTTAATTAGAACTGGAGAAAGTAGTAAATCTGCATGGGCAGTGTGGGTGATGGGGTGGGTGCAGTTTCCTACGAGCACAGTTGTGCACTGGGCATGGGTTTGGTGTTTGTGTGGAGACTCTGATAAGCATCAGTACTTTCCTGCAGTGGCTGTGCCAAGCTGGGAGGCAGTGGAGTGGGCAGCTGTGGTGCTGACCCGCTGCCCAGGAGATGCCAGTGCAAGAATGAACTTGTGACTTAGATTATCACCCCACTGTCCTTGCTGGATGTAACCTACCTATGTAACACAAGGGCCTGTGTAGCTTACAAAACAGGCCTGCACTTACGCAGTCAGTTTTAGTCTTAAGCTTTGCATAGTTCAGTTAGGGAACAGGGAAGTCACTACAGGAAGAGAAAAAAATTGGAGGATTCTGAAATCAGAATAAAACATTGGATTACAAAACAAGTCAATCTTATGATTGTCTAAAGCCTGCAGAAAAACATGCTAGATGCTAATGGAAGTGAACCAGCAACAAGATACTGTCACTTAGTGGGAGCAGGATGAATTTAATGAAAATTGGAAATGAGAAAAGGTGTGCATTTTGTGGTTTGGTATGGGATTTCTTTTCTTCCACTGTTTTGGACTACCTTCTTAGGGGGAATGGCACATGCACAGCTACTTAGATTGCTAAATGCATATCTCTTGTCCCTAGTGCACACAGAGCAATTGGCAACAACATAGATATACTTATTTTATCCAGAAGCAAAACATCTGAGAGGGGCAAAACTGCATAAGGAAAATCTTGCATTTAGAAGCTGCTGCCCTTTTGACTCTGCCTTTTTTTTTTTTTTTGAGTTAATATATGGGTGGAGTAAATGATGCAAGTATTTTTTTTATCCCTTCTTCCTGGACTGGTAAAACCACTGAGTGATTATGTAAACCACTAAACTATGAAACAAAATACTCTTAGCAACAGAGTGTGCTAAGAAGTTGCAGCTTGGCACCCTTATCCCTTACCTTTTGGATCAGAACTGACTGGGCTGATGCCACTGTCTTCCAGTGCTCTGATCCAGAAGGCTTGGGGATTCTGGTTCATGCATTTCAAGAGACCAACAGCTGTGCCTGGTAAAAGGCCTGAGTTTTGTTCTGTGTTTCACCTCATCTGTACTCTAATTTATTATATTAACTTCTCAAAGAGAAACTTTTTGTACGATTCAAACTATAACCACAAATCAAAGCCTGGCTTTAAAAATAAAGGTCTAACTCTTTACTGAGGAAATTCCTGTTTTTCCTATGCTAATTTACAGGGTGTGAATGGATACTGGGAACCAACTGCTCTGTATTAACCCTTTCTTTGCCTGTTTTTATTCCCCAAGTGTTACAATGGCTATTGAGTGATAGCTTGTTGACTTTATAGATTTGAGCTCTGATAAAGGAACTGCAGATCTGTCAAAAATACCTCAAACTACCCTCATTTTCCTTCTGAAATGTTTCACCCATTTGCTTGAAATTCTTGCTGCTCATTCACCATAGACTGCAAAGGATGAAGGAATTTGAGAAGATCACCTTTCCCTTTTGATGCAGAAAAAGGGCTGTGTCAGCTTATCAACAGCTTTTTGTTATGCAGTGCTGCCTTGTCTAGATGAAACTCCACTCTTTCTGAAATTTCCAAAAACCCTGTGATAGGCTCTGGATTGGATATGGAGGTGTTTATTGTGCTAGTGCTCACTGGAACTGTTCAGCCCCTTGTTCTGTGTGTACCTCATGGAATGCAGTTATCTTCTGGGCAGCCACTACTGACTAACCTACACTTGCCAAGTCCATAGGAACAAGGTCATCTGTGGCAGTCAGTCCCTTCTTCTCCAAAATGTGTGGCTGGGCAGCCCAGCAGGCAGTTGCCAGTGCCTGTCTGCTCTCCAGTATATGGCAAGTGAGAGGTCAGGTTCCTCGACAAAAATTCATCTTGTAGTCCATGTCCAGTGGTCCTCGTGGCATTCCCTGAATTCCTGAAGGAGTCCCAACCCTTATCATTTCCACTGTTTCACATAAAGGATCTGTGCATTCAGGGATTCCCTTTCTTTTCCTCCTTCCTGTGTTACTACTTGCTGCTTTTAACAAGGCTAATGGTGACCTTGTTGTGACTCTAACCAGCCTCTAACCTGCACAACACTGTAGAGTTGTTTTGTGACAGTCTGTGCCTATGGCATGCCCTGTAACCCACAATTACTGTGTAGTGTAATTGGTTTGGTTTGCTGCCTGCCCTACTGCTAATACTGTTGCAGGCTGGTTTTCAAGGGACAGGAGAAAATATTGACCACTACATATAGGACCTAGGAGTTGTTTTCTCATGGCTTCTTGGAAGGCTGTGTACCTGCAACAGACCAGAGAATAAAAGACGATCTGCTGTCTACCAGCACTGGGGTCCCTAGTACTTTTACATTCCCCAGTGGTTTTATTATTTTTTAAAAATGATCTAGTAGTTCACTACTTCCTTGGAGAAAAGAGCTCTCACTTTCACCAGAGTGGTTGTGGGAGAAATACCTGGAACTCTGTGTGTTTTTCCCTTAGGGGGTGTCCATTTCTTCTCAATATCTGCCAGTTGTGGTGGGTGGCAAGGCTGTCAGAGGGCCTTGCCAACAGTTTTAAGCTTTCTGTCTTCTCCTTAAATCAGTGAGAGAATGGACCATCTCACCTGGCTGCCACGTCAGCCAGCTTGTTTGTGCCAAACACGCTGTGCCTTTACAGGCTCTGGCCTCCTGTCCCTCAGCTGTCTGCCTTCCTGAGTGCAGCAGGACTCCCTCTCTTCTCCCTCCTTCCCTTTGCCTACTGGTGGGACATTGTTCCTTTTATAGGCAGCTCCACTAGGACAGTCTCTAACTGTATCTGTTCTCACTCTGTGGATCCACATCAGCCCTGCACAAGGAGCAAACTCTAGTTCCAAACAGAAGACTTGGAAATGTAACTTTGAAATAAATACCTCTCTCTTCTGGGGTTTTCTCTTGTCTTTGAAAACAGCACCTAAAGCAGCTCGTTGAGCTTTTTGTTTCCTGGGACTCCACTGCTGCCACTGAGTATGAGAAGATCCTTAAGCACACAACAGCTGTGGAGGTCCTGTGGAAATTACTGGTGTCAGAGCAGCAACTAGACCAGCAATAGCATACATAAGTTACATATTTACGTGGCAATGTCACTAAGTAGTGCTCACAGTCACTTTAAAAGTTCAGTATTAAATTGTTGATGCTTTTTTTCCTCCTGTTTCTATTTTCTAATGTTTTGCTGAAGAAAATGTAACTATTTATTTTGGCAAAAATGTATCTTCTAATAAAAACTTTCTCAATATATTTATCTGGCTGTGGTAGGCTGTTTGTCTTGCTGTTTAAAGGTTTATTAAATATTTTCTGGATGTGCTTTATGATGTGGGTTTGTCTTGCTAGGCACAAGACCGTTCAACTTCTGTTGTGAGCGCCTGGGGCGTAGGGAATGTGCTGAGGCTGTCCAGAGGCGTCTCCAGCTGGAGCTGCGGGGTTGGAGCCACACACACCAGATACACTCACAAACACACGAGACAGCTCTGAGATGGATCGGCAGCAAACAGGCAGGAAGGGTCCTTGCATGGAATTCCACGTGGGGTTTATTGCAGCCATGCATGTGAACAGAACCAGAGGAAAGAACCCAGAACAATGGAGGTCCAGGGTTAGGGTCAGCAGGGGTGAAGAGAGAGGGCATCAGGGAACCAAGAGTTTGGGGGCATGGGGTGGGACATGGGTGGGGTTAGGGTGTGGGAGCAAATAGGGAAATAGTGAAGGAGTGGCTGAGGAACAAAGGCCAATGGGGAAGCAGGGAAGAGAGAACATTCTAGGTCTGTGGCATACAAAGGAGAAAAGGAATGGGGAGCAGAACTGGGGGTTAGCATAATGCCATAGGGTAGCCAGGGGGAAACCTTTCTTCCCTCACCCTGAGCTGGGGAGTGTTTCTTCTACTGGGGTCCATCCCTCCCGGGGATCCTCTGGGACCCTTGTGCGGCAGGCTCACTGGCCTCCACAACATGCCTTTCTGTATTTGTTAGGAAGGCTTTTCCCAAGGATTTTAAAGTTAAACAAATAACTAAACATACACAAACAATAACAACAACCAAAGGCACCTATAGTACAGCCTTCAGAAGGGATGCAAGCCATCCCCCAAGTCCCCAGTGTCCAAACAAGTCTTCAAACCACTTGGGAACCTTTCAGCGTGCAGGTCTTTAACCAGATCTCTCATCTCTGGATGCTTGGGTGGATGCTTTCACTGTGGCTGGACAGGTTGAAGCAGCACAGCTGGTAGTCAATCACTGCCAGATTTTGGAGGGTGGAATGCCTGGTGATCTCTTCATCCACAAGGAGATCGTTCAAAGCAGCAGATGTTACGTTGGCCTGCTTTCCTAGCCTAGCACCCCAGGTGAGATATCTCCCCAAGGGCCTCTGTGGCAGCTGCCCAAGGTAGGAAAAGGGAGACCACAGCCCTCTTCAAGTGTGTCCAATCAGTAATGTGGCTATCACAGTTTTCGTCAAATTGTGGGGCTTGTCTCTTTTGTGGGCTGATTCGGTTTTTGATGCCAATTGTGGATTAGTGATGTATTTGGGGTGAGGAGGGAAAGCTGGCCAAGGGTGCATGGGTCTCCTCCTGGTGGTTGGTCAGGGGAAGCTGTTGGCACTGTGGGTTGTTCCTGGGATAGGTGCCTCTGTTCAAGGGTTAAAACATAAGCTGTTATTCTCCAAGAAGGGGGTGTTACCTTTAGGGGGTCTTCCTTTCTTCCCTTCCCCTTACCAATCCTTCTTTCCATTCCCTTCAGAATTTAATAAAAATAACTGGGGTACGGGGGGAACGTGGCCACAGGGAAGAAAACTTGGAGGGGGATGGGGGTAAACAGGGTTAGAGAAACACCCCAAAAGGAGCCCGACTTAGCCAGGGCATGGCTTGTCCTGTGGTGTACTCCAGAGGATCATTGGTCTGGCTTCTGGTGACGGGATGAGTGAAGATTGCTAGTATTAAACAAGGACCCTGGGAAAAGGGGGATGGTGATAGTGTTAACAGGGGTAAGGGGATATGTGGGCATGGGGGAAATAAAGTGGAACATAAAGGGGGGTAGCAACTGCAGCAACAAGGGTAGTTAGATAAAACCAGGGAAAACACAAAAGGGGGTACAACTTATCCAAATGAGGAGTCTTGAAATCATCAGGAACTGCTGTCTGCCGAGCTTCTGGTTGCAGGACAACTGGTTGGTGTCTGGGTAGCTCCGTTGGGAGAGCAGGGCAGAACAGCTTGGCATCTGACGTCTCCGTGCGGGGCCATCCCGCGCTCTGCTGGCAATTTCCTGGGCGAGGCTGGAGGTGTGGGCGATGCTGGTGAATCTGCTGGTTAAGTCTTGGGTAACTTGATGGTAGTGAGGGATGGTGGGGGTGTTCTGGACGTGCCCATGGCGGCCAGGAAAGAAAGCGCAGTCTGGTGAAGGAAGGTGTGGGGGGCAGCCACGTGGGGAGCCACAGGATGAAGGGCCACTGCCGGCAGCTGCTCCAGCCAGAGCCCCCTGCATAGGGTGGGACTTGGGGTGCCAGGCAGGGTCAGGGCTGTGCTGTGGCAGGAGCACACCCCTGACCCAGTGCAGAGCCGCGGGGTGGCCACGCAATCCCGAGGCTGCTGCCGATTGTTCTTGACTTCAGCGATCGCGGCGGCGGCGGCTGCCTGAGCGATGAGGGTGAGGGCGCTGGTGGCATCCCAGAAACTGGGGAATGCCACTACAATCCTCCTGTCCATCCACACAACCTGGCAATGGGCCCCCCCTTGGCTGACAATGGTTCTTACGTTCCGGGCAGTTCTTTACAAAGTGTCCGTACTCCCCACAATTAAAACACCTTGCTCTGCTTTGGGACGATGAAAGAGCCACCTGGGACATAGCCATGGCAATAGCGTGTTCTGTGGATGTAGCTCTGGTGCATGCCTCTATCATTAGACCAACAGTCGGCTTGGGGTCGAGGGGGAGAGTCTTTAAAATGTCCCTGCATTCCTGGTTTGCATTGGCCGCGGCTAAGTAAGTTAACAGCTCTGTGCGGACTTCCGGGCTCTCGATTTGTCTGTCAATAGAATCTTTGAGCCGATTGATGAACTCAGAAAATGACTCGCCTGCCTCTTGTTTTACTTCTACAAAGCTACAGGCAGGAACAACTCCAGGTGTTTGCAGCCAGGCAGTCTCTGCTGCTCTCTTAATGTCATCCAGGACAAGCTGGGGGAGGCTTTGGGCCTGATCTTGGGACCTGGCAAAGTCACCATTTCCGCACAACTGCTCAACATTTAAATGACTCCTAGTGCCATCTCCTCTGTATTTTTGCACAAGTTTTTCTAGCTGTCTCTCCCACAAGCTTTCCCACAGGCTGTACTGAGTGGGAGAAAGTACACACAACATAATTTTTTTAATGTCGTGTGGCACTAGGGTGTGGGCAGAAAAGAAGGCCCGCAACAGATTTCTAAAGTAAGGCGACGCTCGTCCGTAATCTATACTGGCCTTGCAAAGCTCCTTTAATTCCTCGTATGAGATGGGTTCCCAGTGGGGGTTTCTTCCAGTCTTGGAGGAGACCGGAGCTGCGTACAGGCCAATGTTATCTGCTAGCTCCCAATCACCATTCCTAGCGGTCTCTTTCCTCACCGCAACACAGGGGTCTCCGGACCTCGGGTCGTAATTTGAGGTCTCGCTGCTGTCCCCGTCCGAAGGGGAAGGAGGGTGGCTGGCTGCCGAGCCGCGAGCACTGGGGTACGCCAAAACGGCGTCGCTCTGGTTCCCACTGCCGCCAGCTCCGGCCCCGGCAGCGAGGGAAGCATGCGCGGGGTGGTTGCCGGGGGTGGGAAGGGTGGAGCAGCAAGCGAAGAGCGCGGGGCCCGAGGCGGGGAGGGGGTTCCCGGTGGAGGGGGAAGGACCGGGCACGAAAACGCCCATGGAAGCACAAGGGGAGAAGCCAGGCGAGGGGCTGGGGGCGGAACTGCCCATGGAAGCACAAGGGGAGAAGCCAGGCGAGGGGCTGGGGGCGGAACTGCCCATGGAANGCAGCAAAGTATTTTCCAAGTAATGGCGGGGGGGGCCCGGGACCCGCGCGTCCGGCCGGGCTGGTGCGCGTGGACGCCGCAGCCACGTGCCCAGCGCCGTCTTGAGAAAAACCTGGGGAGGCTGGAACTGGGTCCGAGGCCGTAGGAAAGAGGGTTAGGGAAGCGTCCAGGACAGAGAGCGCCTCGCTGTCCCGGGATGGGAACAGAGGGGACCCGGAGACGGCATAGAGACTGTAGCAGCTCTGCGCCTTGCGGTGGGATCCATCTCCCCGTCCCTCCTGGGCTGGGAAGCAGTGAGCACTGGGGGCACGGGGGGAGGACCGCGGGGAAATGGGTTTCATCTCGGGGTCAACATCTCCCGAAAGTTCTCCCATACCCTGAACGGTCTTAATAATTGAATTAAATAAAAGAAGAAACTTTGCCACCGACAAATGCTCATTTTCCTGTAAATTATACAACTTTCTCCCCACATCATCCCAGAACTTGTAAGTTAAAACAGAATCCTTGGAAACCGAGGGAAAATGCTTAAACAACCAGCGCATAAAAGACTTTAACTCCCCCCTCGACAAACGGCAGTTTCCTATAACCAAGGTATTTTTAACTTGGACATAAACTTCCCGCTGTGGCTGGGTGAAGTTAGCACCCATGTCCACACACTCTCTTCCCAGTATCCGAGATAAAAGCCTTAACGAAAAAGGAAGAAAGGTAACCCGAAATCACTCACTACTCCTGGGTCAAAACCAATTCTCGGGCTGGTCCGCCAATCCCGATCGGTCTTCTCGTCCTGAGAAAATGATGGACTGCCCCTTCGGATAGCCCTGGTGAAACTCCGGGCTTTCTTCGGGGAGGTGGCTGCTCGAAAGCAGCTTAGCTTCCAGAGGCGAAACAACGCTGGAGATGCTTCCTGGGGCTCCGAGTAGAGGTCCCAGTTCAGGCGGCGACTTGTTGCGAGCGGGGTGCCGAGGCGTACGGAATGTGCCGAGGCTGTCCAGAGGCGTCTCCAGCTGGAGCCGCCGGGTCGGAGCCACACACACCAGACACACTCACACACACGCCAGACAGCTCTGAGATGGATCGGCAGCAAACAGGAGGGAAGGGTCCTTGCATGGAATTCCACGTGGGGTTTATGGCGTCCGCGCACGTGAACAGAACCACAGGAAAAAACCCCAGACCACTGGAGGTCCAGGCTTAGTAGGGGGTCAGTAGGGGCGGAGAGAGAGGGCATCAGGGAACCAAGAGTTTGGGGGCATGGGGCGGGACACGGGCGGGGTTAGGGTATGGGAGCAAATGGGGAAATAGTGAGGGAGTGGCTGAGGAACAAAGGCCAATGGGGAAGCAGGGAAAGGAGAACATTTTAGGTCTGTGGCATACAAAGGAGAAAAGGAACGGGGAGAAGGCGTGGGGTATGTTAACATAATGCCACAGGGTAGCCGGGGAGAAACCTTTCTTCCCTCACCCTGAGCTTGGGAAATGTTTCTTCTACTAGGGTCCATCCCTCCAGGGGATCCTCCGGGACCCTTGTGTGGCACGCTCACCGGCCTCCACAAACATCATCTCAGGGTAAACGTATCAGTACACAATAAAAGGGACATCGATCTGGAGGTTGGAAAAGGGTGTATTTTTGTCCTGTTCTGATTTACTCAAGCTGAAGTGCTTCAAGTGCTATTAGTCTCTCTTTACTGGAGCTTCCTAGCAGAGCCGGGTTTCCAGGAGGAATTAAGCACCCTCTTGTGGGAATAGCAGGTGTTTGGCACCTGTGAAAGGGTTAGTAAAAAGTTACTCATAAATTTAAAACGTCTCCAATACCGGACCACCTCTTGAGGAAAGTGACCCCTCGCTATAGAGTCTGTTACCGGCCCTTGGGTTGTGGGAAAGCCGGGGCTTTTCTTGGTGGAGCCCAAGGATGTGGGCTGGGAAAGCCGGGGCTTTTCTTGGTGCAGCCCAAGGATGTGGGCATAGCCGCCCTGCAGCCGCGACCGGGCTGCGCCGCTGGGATCGCCCGGAGCGGGGACAAGAGCTCGGGCTCCGCTTTCTCCAGGCTTTTGGCAGCCGGAAACTTTAGGGATACCCTTCGTTATGTGCTGTCATGTGACGGGGACAAGTGCTGTAATTAGCACTATAGCATGCAGCTGGTAAACAGCTTTCTTAACCTCTAATAACTGCAAAATAACAAAAACTCCAGCCCAGTGCTGTTAATCGGTGAAATGAATCCTTCTTTTATAAAGCCGCTGGGGCAGTGCCTGCGGCTCCGCCAGGGGAGT
>VZTN01031894.1:71787-122000 GCA_013400515.1 Erpornis zantholeuca | reverse complement strand
GCTCCGAGGCCAGTCCCCTCCCCGGAGCAGCTGCCGGCTCTGCCCGGCCGGGACCCGCAGCCGAGGTGTCGGGGAGCGGCTGCCCTAGCAAAGGGCCCCGCCGGCGCCTTCCCCCTCGCCTTGCCGGCCTTCCCCCTTCCTCCCGTGCGGCTGCGGAGAGGGCAGCGGAGCGCTGCGGGGCCCAGTGTGCTGCGGGGTCCTCTCCTGGCCACAGCCACACACCTGCCCCGTCCCTAGCTGTCGGAGGTCCCTCGCCGGTGACGGACGGTACGAAGCATCCGCGTTCCTGTGCAACGCCGCCTTCTCTCGCACACAGCGCTCCTGAGGCGTAGCTGCGGCCGTGGGGCATGGCGAGCGCTGCCCTGGTGGGGTCCGGGATGGGGAGCTGCTGCCTCTTTCGCCTTCTCTTCTCCTCTGTCGCTGTGAAGTCTGCAGGCTTCTTTGATATGAGGTCACAGAACTTTGGTCTTTCTTGTTGGACCTGAGTGGAGACCTTATTATTTTTTCTTTTACTTTCTTTCAACATCCTTTGTTCAGGGAGTATTCTGTCTTGCTGTGGTCCGGGTGCAGATGACATTGCACCATATAAAGATGCTGCAGGCAACTGTGGCAACTGTGTTGGTGCTGCTTCTCCTTCTCTGGAAAGCAAAAAATACTAGACGTTTCCCCCTCCTAAGACTGCAGCGTCTTTCTCTTTAATATCTTGTGTGCATGGGATGCACTTCGGTGAACTTGTGTGTTGAACCTAAGTCCTTCCTGTAGGACTTCCTGAAAACAGCCGAGGGGAAAATAGTCCAGTCTCAGACACAGGGAGATGGCTGTGCTCAGGAATATCCTGAGGAGGCAGGATAATCCAAACACATCTTACTTGTTTAGTCATGACCTGTTGAGTTCTTGGTTGTTCTGCGCCAAAGGGGGCTCAGAAAACCTTAATTTCTGGCTTTGCATTATGCAAGCTCAGGGGCAGTTGTATCTTATTTTTCATGTTCTAGAGCTACATTTATTTTTGAGGATCATCTAATTAGCTATATGTTGATCAATATATGTACACATATACATCTCCTCAGGGCTATAGAAATTGCTTTCTAGATCAAATGGATGATCAGTTTAGTCTATTATTTCACTGGCCACTTCTGGTGGTCCAGAGGAGGTTCTGAAAAGCTGCAGTGAGCTGGCCTGGCAGAATCCTCTCTTTGCCAGGACACCCTGCTCCCCAGAGACTGATGTGAGGCTCGATATATAAAATTTTAGAATCCTTCATAAGATGGTATAAAATGTCTCTGAAGCTACCTTTCTGGGCAAAAAATATTCTTGTTCCCTGGAGCATCACTCTTCTCTTGGCTTCTTGTGGCAAGCTAGAGTGGGTAGTATGAAATATCCGATTGGAAAGTCTGCTTGGTTTTTTTATCACCATCAGATAGGAAAATTTCTCCCCCACACCCCAATTTGATGCATCTGATGAATCAAGAGCCTCCTGTCTACTGGTCTGAAGATGGTGTTTCAAAGGAGGGCTCCACATGGGGCTGTCTTTAGCAGCACACAGACAGTGCTGGGGAACTGCCGTTCCTCGTGACTTTGCCAGGCAGCCTCAGAAAAAAAACTAATGGGATGAGAACAATTGACAGCAACAGAAGTCACATGGACTCAGTGCCATGCACAATGTTCTTCATGGTCAGAGAGCTTTAAGGATATCGATCCTTCTGTACAGCAAACTAGGTTTGGTTTCCACAATGCAGCTACTCACTGTCTAAGTCTTTTTGATTTCATAAGGCTGCTCTGGGGACTGAATCCTCCCTCCCCTCAGCTCCCCTGCTTACAGGAGCTCCTCTTGGATTTAAGGACAGTGACCAGAAACTTCAGCTGTAGCAAATGTGTCATCTTCTACTGGGTGGATCACAGTCTCCCTCCTTCCTGCCGGATGCCTTGGCTTGCTGTCTACATACAGTCTGAGGTGGAAATACTTGGTTTGCTCTGTTCGTTTGAATCTCTCATGATTCATTTGTTATCCTACCAGAACAGCAGAATTGCAACAATGAGTACCCTTTGTCACTGTGTATCCTTGGATGTACCCAGAGCCCAGCAGCTTGAAAGGGAGGTGCTGTAGATGTCCTGATTAACTCTCCTAGTCTTTTCCTAGCAATGTTCTCTTTTCCTCATCCTGCATCCTGAGCCTTTAATTTCTTGGCTGGTGCTGAAAAGGATTTCCCTCTGCATGGCCCTAATGCACATTTTGCTAAGGAAACCTGACCTCTGCAGCTATGTAAGGAGCACTGGGGTGGATCCCATGTGCTTCTGGGGCAAGGAGCACCGCGTGCTCTCCCCAGGCCACATGTTCAAAAGGTTTGCCAACCCTAAGCTTTTAAATACCATCAGCCACACATTAAAAAAATTAGCCATGAAAAGACATAAATCGTAAGGGTTTTTAAAATTATGTTCTTAATTTGCTTTTTCCTGCTGATTTCTGATTTTCTTAGACATTCTGCGTGTCTGTATAGCTGTCAGGAATGCTTGAATCTCAGTATTTCACCTGACTGCAGGACCTAGGTGCCTCAAGAAGAATAACAAATGTGAGCTTTGGGAGAAAACAACCCCAAAAGTAGTGCTATGGCGTGGGTGGGTTGTGGTACTGTGGACTTTCAAATGAAGTCTGGAGCCATGGTGAGCTTTCCTTTGCTTAGTTCAGGTTGGGGTAACATGACTGGGAAGCCCTGCAGACTTTTTAACCAAATATTTTTCTCTTAATTGTCTGTTACAGAGCACTACAGCAGCAACAAATACTGTCTTGTGCTCTCAGAGACTGTGGCTTTAATCATAGGCTTGTTTTGGAGGAAATGAGGTATGGTGCAATGCTTTGGAAGGGTACAGTGTTCTTATCTGCTTGGCATAACTGGAGGAAAATCTGTCAAGTAAAAAGAGCGAGAGCAAGGAGGCTTGTAACACCCCTGCTTTCTATCCAGTGAAGTGTGTGATTGCAGTTAGTTTAGCAGAGATGTCATCTGAAGGAGGAGCTCTTGCCTCTGCTTCTGTGCCCTCAATCTCTGTGCTGGTAGGAGACTTCGTATCACTCTTCTGCACCAGTTCCTGGCCCTGTCTCTGTGGAAGGGGCTGCCTGGTTCAGAAGGATGTCTGAGGATTACACATACCTGAAAGCCTGGCAGGAAAGGCTTGCGTTGTCCTGGAGATGGTGGGAGAGCTCTGAAAATGTGTCTGGGAGTGATGAATCTCCTGAGATTTGCTGTGGTGGTCCAGCACTGTGTAGGCTTGGGGCTGGCTCGAATTTGTGTTGCTGGCAAGACTGTAGCAGATGCAAAGGTGTCCCTGCTTACAGCAGATGATACATCCTGTGTTTCTGGAGAGATGAGGCTATGAATAAGGGGAAAGCTCTGAAGACCTATCCTACATCTTTTGGAAAGAATTAGCCTTTAGCACATGTGCTGGATGAAAGTAAAGCAGGGCAGTGAAGGCTTGAAAAAAGCCTAGTTATTGTAACTGTGCAATAAAGGTAACGTACCCACCTGTTTATTGCTTCCCACTTCAAGATCTTCCAGTGAATAACAGGCAGGATATCTGCAGACCTTTGGAGGAGCAGAACTGATAGCTGTGTGGTGTTAAAAATAAAACTGCAGAATGTCTAAATATGTCATTTAGGCTATGGAAGGCAAACCTTTTGGGAAAATTTCAACTACGTTTGGATACAACTAGGTGAGTCCTCTGGGAAAGGGGACAGCAGGCTTGCAGGGTAGCTGTAAACCCTTGGCTGAGCATGGTGGCAGCTGGGTGGAGGTGCAAGTGCAGGGAGACAGATCTAACACATCCTATAGGAACTTGGTGGCCCTCACCAAGTAGCTGAATTCCTCTCTTTTCCATTCAGCATAACATCTGTGAATGCTTTTATCTGCCTCAGTTTCCCCTTTCCTCCCCTCTGGAAAATGAAGAGGAGGAAACCAAGCTCATCTCCAGCTGGGCACTGAAGGTGCAGGTGACTTATAGGTTGACAGCATGACAGATGTTGAAGTCTTCTCTCCAGACAAGTGGTCCAGCTCCCTGTAAATTTCTGCTTTGTCTATTGGCAAGGACTGGTGGGGCTGTATTGTGTCTAAGTAAGGTGAGCTGTGTGCCTGTGCCAGCACCTGAGCTGAGGGTGAGACGAGAAGTGTAAGTGTTGCTGAGCCTTATGTTCCCCACAGCCCTAGTTTGTGGACTAAATGCCCATTTTTTGGGGGGTGGGACAGGCAGGCCAGCAGAGCCATCCTGCTCTGGGGTGAATTGCTGCAGGCTGAAGCTCCTGGCCTCTGCCCAGCTCCCCTCCTCAGCAGGTGCTGAGCTACTGAGCTTTGCCCAAGAAGAAAGACAAGCGTCATCATTGCTTAGATAAGATAAAGCATGACCAAAACCTTGTTACCCTTGGCAGGTGTGTCTAGATGCTGACTAGAATTTGTGCAGCTCAGAGGAATAGCCAGGCTCTTCAGCTGTGGGAAGGGTGGCAAAGCCTCTTTAAAACGTGGAGACTTCATGCCGGAGCCCAACAGGGAAGGTGAGTGCAAGGGCCTGAGAGGTGTGAATGAAGTAACAGCCACCCAGTATCCCTGTGGGCAGAAGGATTTCTGCTTTGTGTCCCTGTGCCTATGTCCTGCTGCAAGCTCTGGTGTGGGTGTTGCTCCATGGCAGCTCCATCAGCTCGGTGCCATCTGAGCAGGGCTGTGTGGGTGCCCTGGTATCTAGCACGGCTGAGAACCTCTTCAGCAGCACTGTCTCTCTCTTCTCCTTTCATTTTTGATGTTCTCAAATATATGTTGTCCTGAACTATGCCCTTCTGTCTGAGATCATGGGAACTAGGGAAAAATTTCAGATTTACTGGAGGGAGAAAGGACATGTGGGTGCCCCCACAAATGTACAGTTTGCTCCTGTGCTTGAGACCTGCCTTTCTTCTTCCTTACCCTCTTTGCCTCTAAGGACTTTGCAAGGTGCCTGCTCTACCTTTCCTTTCTCCCAGACATGTAGTCAGAGGGGTAATCCTCTGCTCCAGTAGAGGTGTTCAAACCCCTTTGATTTAATGAATTTCCTATGGCACAAAGAGTTTTTCGCTTCCTATGCAAATTGGGTGGCTCAGTCGGAGCCGCTAAATGCAAATGGACCACTTGTGGCTGTTCCCTCTCCAAGAGTGGTGTGGGCTTTATGCAAAGCATGGAGATGAGACCTCAGGAGCTGGGAGAGCAGTGCAATACATGGATTTGTGCTGGAGAAAGGTCAGCATTGGCTGTAGTTCACCTGTTCCCAGACTTGTGAGGTGGGATACCAGGCAGGATATTTCAAGCTGTTGGCATCAAATAAATGAGTGTTTATAGGACTGGATTAACACCTGCTAGTTATGGGTGTGGGGGGCTGGGTTGGTTATTGTCTCCCCTCTCTCCTTACCAAGTCCCTGCTGCATCCAAGTGCAGAATCTGCGCCAGCTGCGATTTGTGACTCAAGCCACTCTGACGCCTGGGTCCCTTTCCTCTATTCAGGTTGGGCAAATAATGTTCAGTCTGTAATCATGCTTGAAAGCTCTTGCTATTGCCCTCGATATGGGGAACTGTGGTGATGCTGAAGATTGGCTTAATCCAATTCAATCTGAAAATCCAGTGCTCTGAACAATAAATGTTGCGTGTGGGGGGTGGTATTCAAGTGTCTTTACTAAATCAAAAGCCTTTTAAGCATTGGTAGGTGAAGCCTTTTTATTTTCAATGTGTACCATTAAATACACAGGATGTGCAGTATGGCTGAAGTAGCATTTCTATGGGAACCATAACTTTTTGTATTTCCTGACCTTTATCCATGTAACACTAAGGATTCATTAATGTGCCTCCAAGTGTGCGGTTTTGGGGTTTTTTTTTGGTATGTTTTATAAGCCTTTTTGTTGTGGCCAGTACTAAGAGAACCTTTATAAAGAAACCCAGGAGGAGGTTAGAGACAGGACAGGGTGCAAGGTGCACGAAAGCAGTTTGCTCCCTTTTTTGTGCTGTTCTAGCAGCATCCCAGCCAAGACCATGGGGCAGTGTCAAGCAAGACTTCTGCAGCAATGGTGAACAAAATGGTGAGTAAACGCTCCTGCTTGGAGGCAGATACCTCACTTGCTATGGGTTTGTTTGCTTTTATTGGGTTTTTTACCACAGCTGCACTGTTACAGCCTGCCCCAGGTTATTTGGGGTCCTGCAGCTGAGGCAAAGCTGAACCTGTGAGTAATGGAGAGGTGTTCATTCTGGTCTGAGTGGAGCAGGACTGCCCTCTGCTAGCACAGACCCCTGCCAGATGGCTCAGGGGAACTCTCTGGCCCTGTTAAACCTCTAGTAAAGACAGTTGTGATTGTAGCAGGTTTCATGTCCGTTTTTTAGTCTGGATTTTGAAATAACCATCTTAAAATAATAGGGAAGGACTTGTCTTTAGTTTTGCCTTCTACAGGTCCCATTTGCTTGTTGCAGGGAGAATGGGGCTGTTTGGAGCTCCTCTCTTTGCAGGTTGATGAGGTCTCTGCTGTTCAGATACCAGCTGGAGTCTTCTCAGTGGGAATTGGTGGAAGAGGAGGTTTTCCTCTCTGTAGAGGGTGGGCTTGCTGGCTCATGACTTGTATGGCAAAGCTTGTTTTCTGGGCAAAAGAGGCATTTGGGGTAGGGGTGAGAAAAGGGCACAAAACCACACCAGGTAATGAAGAGCCAGGCTACCAAGGTCTCAACACTCTTTTTTTCCTTTCCTTTGTCACCTTTCCTGAGAAGACCTCAGGTTTAACTAGTGGGAGCAGACACAGCTGAGAGCATCTTCATGCTGCCTGGAGACTCTGGAGCTACCACTGAGCAACAAATCCCCATCAGCATCTCCAGCTGTCAGCAGGCAGGGATGGCTTTGCATCCTTTTGGGGATGCTGTGGGATAGGGTGGTGCTCTGGTCAGTGGTGGGATAGAGGGGGGCATCTCTGGCTGCTTTAGTGAGACAGTCCTGGGATGAGCACCTCACCCCTGGTGTGTGTTGTATGAAGCTTTGGAAGCATGCACCTTGCCCTGTCATCTTACCCTCTGCTTTTCTCTTTTCCTGAGTTCCCTGTGCTTCTCTTTGTGAAACAAGTTGCCAGCCTCGTAAAAAGTGGAGTTAAACTTGAGGCAGGAATTCGTGGGGGTAGTTTCCAGCCCTTGCCTGGTGGAAATTGACTGGGGGGAAGGCAGCAAGCTAAGTACGAGCATAGCTAGAGTTTCTCAGGGAAAATAAGTTCAATGTGAGATGAGGGATCATCTGCTTTCCCACTCCTTCTTCCCCTCTTGCCTAAGGCAGCTCAGAAACCAGCCCTTCTTCACAGCAGTGTGCAAGGCAGGATTACAAGGAATTTATCTCAGAAGCTGCAGGGCAGGTTTTCTTGAGCTGCTTTCTGATGTGAGGGCTACTAGGCTGTGTTGGAAAGGGGCTGAGATGCGTAGGGAGCAATGCAAACCACACCTCCTGGCTTGGACCGGCTCTGATCCTCTATTTACTGTGGCAGTGTTCCTTCCTTGCTAGCTTTTTGCTGTGGAATATACTGCTGCTTCCAGGGAAGGGGAGCAACACTGTCCTGCTGCTCAAGGTATATGGGGGCACCTGCAGAGAGACAAAATGGGGTGGAGGGGAGGGAAGAAAGCCTCTCTCATTTGTGCAAAGAATTGTTTTAGCAGGAAGTCTGGACGAGTTTGCGAGTTGCTGTGTCTCAGCAGAGTTTCTCCCTAGGAATTTTCTGTTCCGACTTCCTGCTTTTGCTCTAAAGCAGCAGAGTGGAGCTCACTTAGTGCAGTGGCATTTGTATATCACTGCAAAAACCAGTTGTTATTCCCATGACAGAGGAAGGAAAATTTACTGATTGGTTTTCAGGAGCTGGGGATGCCTAATTAATTAATGCTTTGGTTTGGATCACTTGAGGTCTTTGTAAATGTTGAACTGAAGAAACTTGCTCTCAGTTCTGATGTGGTTCTGCAAGATGCTTAACTGATTCTAGTGACTTACTGATTTGGGAAACTGCTGATTTGGAGTAATAGCTGAATATTAGAACATGTGAGATTGTGATATTTTCATAAGAAATGGATGTCTTGAGCTGGTCAGATTAAAAACGAAAGTTTTTCTGCTGTGTGCTTTCTGAAGACAACTAGAAGTTTTTCTTTAGACGCATTTGGCAGGAAATTTCCCCCTATCTCTCATAAGCATAGCTATTCCCCTGTTCCCCTCCACCCCTTTTTGTAGTTGTACATCATTGTTCTGGCAGTGGGCTTCTGACTCAGTGACAGCTTTTCTCAAAGAGAGGAATATCCCCCCAACCCTGCTCCAGTAATTTCGCTTTTCCCAGAACAGTTGTACTTGTTGAACAAAAACAGCATCTGCTCTAAACTTTGCTTCAAAGGCTGTTCCTTGCTCTGATTGCTCCTTGCACTAAGCTGTGCCTGGTATGCCAGGAACAGGTGCCCTTCAGGTGCCAGTGTTATCCTCCTTTGTGGAGAAGCAGTTCAAGGCTCATGGCTGCTCAAAACATTCTCTAGTTTTCTGTCTTATAGAAGTCTGAAGCTTTTAGTATTTTGTTGTGATTGTCCCCTCTGAATGAGGAGAGGATATTTCTGATATCTTGTACTAGACCCTGGAATTGTTGTACATTTAGACCAATCCTTTCTTCTTTTGGGATGGAGAGTGGTGGTATTTGGATTCAAGACTTTACCTGCGTTCCCCTCAATGGTCTAACAGCCAAGAGGTGTCTCTACTCAGGGCATGAACTTCACCCTTTTCCAGTGCATAGGTTACACTGGTATTTCAGGAAAGGTGTTTTGCACAGCCAACACCTCCTTAGCTGGCAGGAAGGAGTGAATTTTTACCTTTATACCCACTCTTGGCAAGTTGATCAAGAGGTGAGAGGTAACCAACTGTCACACACCTGTGCACAGGGCAATTTTCCTCTCTAGGAGGTGGATAATGGGTTAACCATCTTCTTGGAAATTGACTTCACCCGCCTGCCTTGGCTCTGTTTGTTGTTTTAACAACATTTGCAGAAAGGTCAAACTGTCCGTGCATCCCTCTTGGGCAAAATCAATACTGCATCAGCCAGAGAGATGCTTGTTCGAGGAGCTGTGGTGCCTAGAAATCCTTTCCACACTCATCCCTGCTTGTTAATATTTGCAGACCTTTTTTGTTTTTTAAGTGCACCTTGCAGGTTGAGAATAGTGAGGTAAAGCTTTGCCTGCTGGTCCCATTGCTAACATGTAGCCTAGAAAGCATTCTGGGGGTGAGATAGTGGTGTCTGGTTCTCAAAATATTGGAGGGGAGTTTCTTGGGATGAGGGACAGGTGCTTGAACTTCTTGCATCCCCCTGCAGTTGTATCCAGCCCTCAGGGTACGGAGGTTTCAGGTGCTGCAGAGAACTTGCTGGCTCAGCTAGAGGGGAAATCACTGTTGACCAGATGTATTCAGTAAACACTGTGAATGTTTTACCAAAAAGAAATTTCTCCCTTGAAAGGCGAGAGGAGAAAAGGATTGGGCAGTCTGGTGTTGTGGTTTGATGTTTTATCTGTGCCTGCGTATGCTGGGGAAGCAATCTGAGGACAACATAAGGGTAAGAATTTCTCTTTGTGTGAGGCTGATTTCAATACAAAGGATCTTGATCAACAAAGGTGAGGCTCTTGCGCACTTCTCTGAGCTTACAGCTGCAGTACTCCAGGTGAGGTGGCATTGTCATGGCATCTTTAGCCTTTGCACAAAGAGGGCACTGAGGTGGCTGAGGAAAACTTGCAGCTGGCCAGGAGCGGCTTGAGATTGAGTCAGTGGGTTGCTGTTGGGAAATTTAATGAAGTGGCAGAACAAGATTGGGGGTCACCTGGAGGAAGCCATGAACACTTTCCTTGTTCAGCATCCTGAGGGTGAGTGGCAGAAAGTTCATCCTCCATGAAGCAATGCCAGTTGTTTCTCTCTCTTACAACAGAGGTGAGAACTACTAAGAAGAAGCCTAGAGAGGGTGACTGACTTAAACAGTGACTCTGCTGGCTGCATGTGCATAGGTAACAGCAACCCAGGAGGGATCCTGGGTGTGAGACAAGGTGTGAGGCTGTCATGGAGAGATTCAGCTTCTTATTGGAAAGGAAGATCTTTGCTCTGGTATGACATAGGCAGCTAAAATCTGAGGACTCAAAAGAAGAACTTGAATCAATGTCAGTACCCATGACAGCTGTGGGGAGAAGCCTGGCCTTTGGCTGTTAGAGTACCAAGTCCAGTTCACGGGACTGTTGCTGGTGAAAATGCAGCAAATGTTGTGGTCCTTTTGGTCAAAGATTCCGTGTACTTTGAGGAGGGTTTCTGCAGATGACAGAGCAGCCTCTATTCATGCCGAGGAACAGCTGAACCAACCCCATGTCTCCTACAGCAGGTAATGGCAGATACCCTCATCTTCCCAGCATAAAAATGGGGTGATGCTTTCCTAGGACACTCTTTTTTGCTATTTGTGAATCAGAAAATTTTCACTAAAACAGCTATTTTGTGTAATAGTCCTTCATGGACAAACTCAGAGCAGAACCAAAAAGCCACTTCTTTGGCTCACGAATGCCTGTGACATCCTCAGCATCTCATGTCAGTAAGTCCCACTCTTCAAGGGTTTGTAGAGAAGTGCTTCCTCCTGTTGGCAAATGCCATCACCAGCTTAATCTGAGGCTCCTGGATTCTTTTTGTAAAGAAGGCGGTGATGGAAGACAATTCTTCACCATCTCTGCCATTCAGATTTTGGTTACACAGGCAACTTCACAAACCCCAAATTTTAGCATTTGAAGCTTTGTGTATCCTTTAGAATCTTTTATCCATTTATTAAAAAAAGGCTGTTTCTGCATAATTTTGCCTTTAAAGTACTTCAAGAACACTGATGAAATGTGTTTGGCCCTCCACCAGCACAGGGCTGAGATATGCCTGCTTTCAGCCTGAATTTTTATCTGCAGGACACCAAGTGTGGTTGCTTTCCTGTGGGCTGGGGAAGAGCCTCGTGTGTAGCAGGTGCCTCTGCTGCTCACAGGATGTGAAAAGAGTCTTCTCAGCAGCGTTTCTCCTGGTGTGTCCCTGCTGAGCTGCAGCAGCCAAGGTCCTT
Organism: Erpornis zantholeuca; assembly: GCA_013400515.1. Lineage (NCBI taxonomy): Eukaryota > Metazoa > Chordata > Aves > Passeriformes > Timaliidae > Erpornis > Erpornis zantholeuca. The sequence continues at coordinate 110,899 of VZTN01031894.1, read as the reverse complement.
TTTTCCTTGGTGACACCTTAGCTGTTCAGTAACTGGTGGCATAAGCCCAGCAGAAGGGTGCTGACTTCTGGTTGTCTCTTGTGCAACCTGCTGTGTGTGCAAGTGCTCCCTTCTCTAAAGGGGCAGGTAAGGCAGGAGGGAATTGCCACTTGTGTTCCATTAAACAAGCTGAGAATCTGCCCTGGATTTATGTCATTTCCTGAAGAGCTTTAAATGCCAGCTTAGGTTTGGATCTTGTCTTCCTTCTGGGACATTCCTACCTGGAAAAGAGGAGTAGAAGAGAGCAGGGATCTCCTTGGCCCAGGCTCCCAGTGTACAGTTTTTGCTTTGAATCAAAAATCATCCAGTGTATCTGATGTCAAGCACAAAGTCCTCTTCTGTCCTCTTTTTCCCATATCTGGGCTGGCAAATAAAGTTTCTTTGCCTCCTGCCTATCTGCCTGGTCCGTAGGTATCACTTGCAGGGCACATAGTCTGTGGTCAACATACTTGGTGTTAGGCATGATCTAATTTCTGACTGCTGAACTCCAAGCAGCATCCACCTCCAACTTCACAGCACTGTTAGTAGTGTTCAGCTAATGCTGCAGTATATAAGGAGAATCCTTATGTGATGTAATGTTCTGTTCTGTCTCTTTAAATTAAAGTTTCAGAAAACCTGTAAGCCTTTATAAAGTAAAGAAATTAATGAAAATTACTTGTTTTTAAACTAGCTGTTGTTATCTTTCATGTCTTATTGCAGGCATGCTCTTTATTTTCTGAAAAATCAGCTGTGTGCTAGTTATACTGACAGATCCAAGACCATTAGCTGTTTATGGAAAAAATGTGGTTTGGATTTTGTTTTTAATTGCTGAGAATTAACTCTTGGCCCAGATACTGTTAGAGGAAAAACTGATGCTTTCTCTCTCAATTCCTGAAGCAAAACAACCCAACAAAGCCAAAACCCCAATTAGTAGGAGAGGTTCCAATGCAAACACTCTCCCTCACTGTTTGCAGTGCCAATGCTGTGCCAGTGTGAGAGAACTGCAAAATGCCACTGGCTGGTGATGCCAAAGGTGGGGAGCAGCATGAGGGGGTGATGGAGGATTTGTGGCAATTTCTGGGGTGAAGGATGTTGTTTTGGGATGTTGTAGATACCTATCTGTGTTGCAGACTTCTTATGTTGATAGCTCTTGGCACAGTCGGTAGTTTCTGTTGTGCTGTTGAATCAGGAAGCATGAGTGAGTGCAGATTTAAGAAGTTTATTTATTCACCTCTTGAAATGGAAAAAGAGAACCATTAGCTCTCTCAGGTTGCTTGGTGATATTAGCATAGAGTCTGAATCAAGCAACTTTCCCCATGGCAAGTTTTTTTAACAAAGATCAAGAAATTGATGAGGGTAAATTCCTCTTTGATGAGCTTTGGTGTGGGAATGCTGAGCTGCAGCAGAGCCTCTTTTTAAGTTGCTCTTCAGAATGATGAAAGCTCTTGAACCTGTCAGTGTTTCTGGGATATACCTCATATCCTACTGGCATATCCCATGATGAAGTCATCCAAGATACTGCAGCACGGGTTAGCTCAGTGCTATCAGGCTGGGCTAATCCCCTGCTGAATAAACAACACAAAGGTTCCTGGATTTGTTCCTGTTTCCTTAAAGGGATACAGTCAAGTGCAGGCAATTAAAAGAGAGAGAGTAAAGTGCAGCTCTAGATATGAACACCTGATTTCAGGCTTTCTGCCCAGGGTGTGTATGGGTTTCTTAGGTTTCTTTAAAGAAAAAAAACTTTCACAAAACAATGATGTTTTTCTCATTTTTCAGTGTATTTCTTTTCCTGCCAGTCCCTTTGGGAAGGGAGAACCCAACAACTACCCAAACAAATTCCAAACAACGGAAACAAGTTTCCTAGAGAAGGGAAAGAGCAAAATTAATTTTGAACCAAGTACACTAGAGAAATAACTACTTTCTTATTGCCCTTCTCCCAGCCTTTTCAGGCTGAGCCTTGGTAGAGCCTTCTAAAACAAATTTTATCAAGCGAGTACCCAGTTCCTTTGGGCAGCTTTTGGAAGTTCAGCATCTGTGGAATCCAGTTTGCCACAAGGGTCAGTGTCTTTCCCTGGCAAGATCTCTGCTCTGCCTTCACCTGGTCAGTTTTGCATGGCTGTGATTTTTGTCAGCACATGTGTGCTTCTTGCCTGCAACTAGGATAATAATTGTAAATACCCATATTTGATCACTGACTCTCACAGTACTATAAAATCTGGGGAGTGTAGATGTGACTGTGACCTACAACGAGCAGTTTTTATAGCAATTGCTAGCTTTCAAAACCTTGGGAACAAAAGGTAAGTGCAACAAACAGAGCAAGTGGCATATGCTTGATATAAAATGGTATAAGGACCTGCAAAGATTTTATTGCCCTTTTCTTGTAGAACTTACCTGTTGCTCACCTGCTCCTGAGCGATGCTTGCATTCCATGATCAAGCAGCAAATATTTTGTACCTACTGCATCTTGTCCTGTTTTTGTTGTGCATTTGTAATTTGCTGAGGCAACAGCCTTCTGCTGCAGTGATCCTTTACCCAGCCCTTCATCTCCTCTTTGTGTAGTATCTTCTCATGTATGGGATCAAACCAGTCTCATCCAGCGTATGCAGGAGGAGTGTGGTCGATGTGACCTAAACACCTGGTGAATTCCTTCCTTTGAAGTTGCAAGACTTATTTTCCTGCATCAGGAGTAGAAAGGAAAGGGTGTGTATTCTTCTGATTTGTTTAAATAAATGGCTTAAATATTTAGCTTTAGTATGGGGGTGGTTTTGTTGTTTCTAATAATATTGTCTTAGGCGGAGATACAGGAGGATGTCTTTTGGGAAACCTCCCAGCAAGTATCTGAGCACTTCAGTCTGTGCTACGTACTCTGTGCCTATAATGATTCTTCTTTAATATTCCTTTCTGCCACTCTGTCACCAAAAAATTCAGTGGTACAGGAAAGCAAAAACCTGCTTTCCCTTGTAGGTTCCTTATACAGGACTCAAACACTGGCCTTGTTCTGGAATCCTGGGTAAGCCACTTAGCCAGTTGTGCTTAGTTTTTCCCTCCTTCATTAACTGTAGATTCATTGTCTCTCACTGGGGAGGACTGCTAGGAATGCAGCGTATTCAGTTCGTGCACAATGCCCTGCAGCAGCTAGGGTCATCTAAGGACCAGCTGTGGAAATTTGGCTGCACTCCTCACTTTCCTTTCCTCCTTGTCATTGGGCTGTGGAAAAAACAAAACAAAAAAAAAATAGCACCCCAAAGCTGTCATGTGCGTATGGTGGTCAGGGTCACCTAGATAAGGGCTTGGCTGTTGATAGCATTTTATTCATTACTTTCCTGTACCTCTTTAACACTGCTTAGAGCTACAAGAAGCAGCTTTTAGAGACAATAAATTGGAAATTATGACCTTGTAGTGCTACCTTGAAAGTAGGACCTCCCTTTTCCAGAAAAGCAACTTGGGTCTGTTCTTCTGTTTGTTGAAATTTGCAGTTTCTGTGTTCAAGTTTCTCATTCTTCAGCTTCGAGGCTTTGAAACCATTTTGATGCTTGAGTTTCACAGGTAATTATCAGTCTCCAGATACTGAGTCCTAAAGTGCCAGCTGTCACAAGCATTAGGAACCAAACTGGAGGAGCTGACAGTCTATAGGCATAGGCAGGTGACATGACTTACCCAGGGCCATATGGCCAGCTGAGTCAGGATTCAAATTCAAGTCTTATGATTTCCTTCAAGAATGCCAAGACCATGAGATCCAGCTTTCTGTCATAGCTTTGCCCAGGACAATCCTCAGTTTATGCCTCAGGTAGTTAAAATAGTCATGTAAGACTGGTCTGAATTTCCTCAGTGTAGAATTACAAGAGCTGGTGCTAGCTGTCTTTATGGCAGATAATTTCCTCTGCTGTGTCTGAGAAGACCTATGCTTGCTTTCCAGGCTCTGGGAAAGTTGTCTTGCAAGAGCAGGTGAATTTTTGCTTGCTAAGCCCCAGCACATACTATGGCAGGAGTTACCTGGTATAATCCATAGCTGTGTATCAGGTTTTTCACGTGTTGGACACTGCCCAAACTGGACTATGCAATATCAGAGCTGACCTTGAGCATAGGCAGACAAGCCCGTGGGGTGGGGGAAGACAGGACTGAAGAAGAACATTACAGACCAGGGAGATTGGAGCATGTTGTGTTGGAGCCCCCTAGATCCCTGGCACTTCCACCTTCCTATTAGATCTCCCAGGCCCTGGGAAGGGAGTTTTTGGTCTGCAACATAGTTCCCAGAGGTGAAGGTGGCTGAGAACTTGTTTGAACTGAAGCTGGGACTCCATCTCTTGTGGAGTTGATGCTGGTCAAACTGTCTACCCCAAAAATAGTCCCATGAAACTTTGTTACCACCCACTGGCTGCAGCAGGCACCATGTTTCTATCAGCATGCTCATGGGAACAGTGAATGTTTTCATACAGTTTCAAAGGGAGAATGGGCAAGTGTCTTGGAAGATAAGGAAGGAACCATGTCGCTCAGGAACTGCCCCAGGCTGACAGTGGCTAGTAGTTGGCAGATGTCTTTAGGGAAGTCTTCTCTTTCCTTGCCCTGCTGGAATGGAAACTTCACCAGCCACTTACAGCCACTGCTGAGGGCAGGATGCTGGGCTAGACAAACTCTGCTGTGACCTGTTGCACTCCTTTTTATGATGGAAAGCAACAGCTTAAGATGCATAGATTGTTCTGACTCCAGGTTAGGTGTGGGAATTATTCTTACTGGTGCTGACTGAAAAACTACCTTTTCCTGCCAGAAGGGACCTGGAAAAATGAATCGTGACAAGAAGTTTTGCTAGCAAGCACTGGCTTTGTCAGTGGAGGTGGCTTGACTTCATCTCTCTGGCAGAGCCTGGCAGGTTTGCCTGATCAAAAGCATCAGCTGCCTGTACATATCTTCTCTGCCTTTGCCCCTTGTGTTAGGCAAGCGTGGTTCTGCCCAGCTGATATTTCTGCACTTGAGCCAGCTCTCTGCTTGCCTCACTTTTGGATACCAGTCCACAGTTCTGGTACTCCAGTGACCTCAGCCTCTTTCAAAGTAGCCCTTCTGTGATATTGTGCATCATGCTGATGAAGCTGCTGCCCCAGTATTTTGCAGTGATGATCTGGGAAGGTATGACAGCACTTGTTAGACTGAGATCTGCTTTGTGCCTCACCTGCACCATGCACTGCCTTTACAAACAGTGATAGAGAGGAAGAGCTTCTCAGTCACAGGCTTCTGGGAGAGAAGTCCATCAGAGCTGCAGTGTATTTTGCTTGCTGGGGCTCTCTCTTATTTGCTGCTTTGTTCCTCTACAAGTGCTGTCTCACCATTGAAAAAGCCACATCTGGCTTGAAGCCACTTGAAGCAGCTTGGACAAGAGACTTCCTGCTCTGAACATTGAATTAACGGGCTTGGTCTTTTACACGAGTGAAATCCTTTCAGACTTTTGTCCATGTCAGGCTCCCAGCTCTTCTAATTAAGAGGCTTTTAAGTCAGCCAATGTTTGGGAGCTACAGTGCAGCTGGGCTTTTGATAAAATGAGGAAATGCTAGAGGTAGGGATGTAATGGATTGGATTTCAGCTTCAAAAAAATGTCTCTGAGAGAGAACAGAACATCCTCTTTGCACCACCTTTTATTTGCTGCAGCAAAGCTGGGGAGATGTCAACTGCGTGGGCTGCTCTAGAACTGATGGAGCTGATAATAAGAAAGTAAAGTTATCTTTATTTCTGGGGTCCTCAGTGTCTCTTAGGCAGCTAGAGGGATGTTTTAGAAAACATTGCCTACTTGTGCCTTTTCTTATTCTGGCTATTTTCTACAATCCTGCCATAGCTCTTGATTTGAAATCCCTTTTGCTTTCCATCCTTGCTGCTGTCTGGTATAGGGTGCTGCTTGTTCTGAGGCTGTATCTTTGCAAAAGGAATGGGTCTGGAAAAAACTTTCAGGAAGGTGGTGTGTAGAAGCCAATAATTATCATTCATCAGTGTGGCTGTTACTCCTCGCCATAATCACCTGTAAAATCTAGGAAGCATAAGATATTTGGGTCCTTTTTGTTTTTCTTTCAAGGCCAGCTTTGCCACTTTTACTTGAATATGAAAAATAAGCTGGTGTTCTTTCTGCCTTCTTTACTACTTACACACACAGACTTGCCATCAGAAGCCAGCTGACTGTCCAGCTAATATATAGAATCTAACTTTAGTCTTCAAATTTTGCTGTGTTGGCTCCATAATACAAAAAATGCTTGGGAGCTGGGTTTGTTTGAGAAAGAGCAAGAAAGAAAAACACATTCTGCCTTCTTTTTTATGCTTTCTTCCTTTCTTTCCTCTGCTGTATTCCCCAAAGCTTGGGTCCAGCTCTGTGCCCATTGCTTGCCAAGGATGTTTACTTGACTAGAAACATATAATAATACCCATTTATAGGTAGTCTTCTGCAGAGTTTAGTGTCACTTGAAGCAGATATTTATTTGAAACAGAGGCACCCTGGAAAAACACTGAGTTGAAAGGGGGAATGAAGCGTTCTCCTTGTTCTGTGAAGCAGAACCACCTGCTGGCTCACGGACCAGCAGTAATAAACGGAGTCAAATAGCGTGGGGCATAATTGCCTTCTCCTTTTGTGTCAGTTTCATATGGTTCTCGCATGTGACATTCTTCCTGGCCATCATGCTCTTTATCCTCCCATTGTACCAAGAGTGCAAACAGAATTAGTTTGTTTGTTATCGTGGCATCTCTACGTGGCTTTTAATTTCTTGGAGGTTAAAAAACCCAAGCAACCCAACCCTCAAGCCCTCTTTGTCCAGCACTGTTTAAATCTGCTCTCAACCTGCTTGCACAGCTCACTTCTGCCCTGCAATGCAGAAAACAGGTCTGCAGACAGAGAAATCTAAAGCAATCAGTGTAACAAGGCTTCAAAAATGTGGTGGTGTTGCTGAAGAGCAGCTGTCTGGAGAAGCTGTCTGATTCCATGAGATCAGTAAGTCAAGAGGTGGCTTGGTGTAGGGACGCATCGTAGGCATTTTTACTGTGCTTAAATGGGTGCTCCCATTCCTTTTTGCTTTAGGTTCTTGTAAGTGATGGGAAATATTTTCTTTGGCCTCTGAAATGTCTCCATAGTTTTGTGGTTTCCTTCCTATAAAGGTGAACGTTTCAGATTAAAATTCTATTTGGCAGCTCATGAGTTCTCAAAACAGAGGCTTGAAGGCAAGGGGTCAGGAGTTCCCGGCTTATTAGATTTTTCACAGTGTAAGAATTGTCTGACCTTTCTTTGTATTGTAACAGAATTAAAAAAAAAAAAAAAAAAAGATGGAGCTACTATTTGGAAAGAGTTAACAAGAAAATGTCAGAGATGGAAGGCCAGACAGCGGACCTGGCTGGGAGAGGCATTTCTTCTGTTTCTTCTGTCACTTGCATAAATTGTACTCCTATCTGTTCTTGTCTCTCTCTGGGTTTTTGCAGTTTTAATGCAGATTTGGTGGTCAGAGGTGTGGTGCAGAAAAGCAACAAAAGGAGGAAAAGTATGTGTTATTGGCAGAGGAACCAAGACCAGAAAGGAGCAGCTCGCAGTGTTTGAGCCCCATCTCAGCTGATGCAGGACTATCACTCTGCTCCCATGCAGATTTACCCGTGTGCTTTAATATCCCCTTCCCACCCTCTTGTTTCTGCTGAAACCTTCCCTAGGCACCTGGCTTTCACCAGCAAAGAGCTTGGACTGCCCTGTAGGTCTGAGGCAGGGGAGGAGAGATGGCAACAGAAGCTCCCTGCTGGGTGCAGGGTGGAAGGTTATAGATGTGTGGAAGGCTTAGTTACACCTGTGTTGTGACCTACATGTGGTGTGTACCTCAGTGTGTGTCTCTGACACAAACTCCCTTTCCCCTCTCTGCTCAGGTCATAGAACCATGGAATATTTTGGGTCAGAGGGGACTTTTAAAGGTTATCTAGTCCAGATATGGGTGCTGAATGTTCTTTCAACCACTGAGGCATTTAACTATATGATATGTGGGTTGGAAGTGGAGGGTTGTGTTTGACTGGCTTTTCTCTGTTTCCTGCCCCACAGCTTTTCTGTTTGGCCCTGCCCTGGGAGAAAAGACTTTGAGAAGATGGAGAACCAGAGTGGAGTGCTCTTGGGATATGTCCACTGGGAAGGAAAAGAGGAAGGGGGTCAGGAGGATGAGGTGACTCCTCATCTTGCTCCTCCCAGCCAAATGAGCAAACTGGAAGATGTGCAGGTGGACATGCTTGAGAAGGCGAGGGAGCTCTTCCAGCTGTGTGACAAGGATGAGAAGGGTTTTATCACCAAGGTGGACATGCAGGTGAGGGGAAAAAATTCTTCCTCTGTCCTGGGAGGATCTGTAAAGTCATGGATGGCAGAAGAGGGGACAATGTGGCATGCCTTCATTCTTAGCATGTGTGGGTGTGCATGTGGCCTCTGTCTTATTCAGATTTCTGAGAACTAAGCTCTGGCACAGCCAGCTGCTGGGAGCTAAAAGTCCCAGGAGGGCCTTGCACTTCCAGAGAACTCCTGAGACAAGTGGGACTGCAATTCTAAATTTTTAAGGAATGCATAAAATAAAGAGTCATGATAATTCTTACAAACATCAAGCATGCAGTGGATAGGAAATCTGGAGGGAAAAAAATTCTTTGGTTTCATTAAAGAAAAAACCCAAACAACAACTCCCTCCAAAAAATGCACATGATGAACAATCCATTACCTCTCACAAAAAAAGTTGAGACAAAAAAAGTTATACAATCATAGCTAAAGCCTGATCCAAAAACTCACCTGAGATCTGAAATATAACTTTGCTCTACAATAATATGTTTTGCTGCATTCTGTTTAAAAAAGTACTTGTTAACAAAATCCCTGTAGTTCTTAGTGAGTTTTGTTTTAAAGGCTTATCAGGAAGGTTACATGTGGATTGTTTTTCTCCTGCTCCATCTCTCCCACATTTATAAATAACATCTGACGGGTTCATGCTGCTTTAAATATTGACTCACTTTGTTTGGGTTGTGTGATACCTAATTTTTATAGTTACATTAATAAATTTTTATTAAGCTTTTATCTGAAGCTGCACATTTAATGGACGATTATGAGGTTTTTAACCCCTTTGTTATTTGTTTCTTTGGGTGCCCCTCCACATTAGGTGCTCTGCATATGTATTGCAAAGGGGAATTGCTCTGCTCCTGTCCGTGTTGTGGGAGTAGTGATACAGTCTCAGCAGGCAGAAGGTGACAGAAGAAGGTGAACTGGCTGTTATGGACTGAACATTTCCTTTAGAATCTGCAAGATTTCCTGCAAGATCTTGGAACTGAACCCAGATACCCAAAAGTCTGACTTCCCTCCCTGGCCAAAGAAATGGAGCTGTTCCTGATGTGCCCAGAGAGAGCTCTCTTGGGAGCAGCAGTGGTCACAGGAGACTGGCAGTGCCATGTTTGAGCAGGAATGGAGAGAGGCAGGCAGTGAACTAGAGACAGTGGTTCTGTAGTGGGGGAGGAAATGGGTTGAGCTTTCTCCAAACAAAATAACCTGAAATTTCCTCTCTGAAGTCCTGGTTGAATCATCCAGTAATGGAAAAAGTCAACATATCAATGGCTCCAGACAGGTATTTGTGTCATCACTCAGCTGTACTGGCAGACTGTCGCACCCTGGGCAGGATGCAGTGCTGAAAGGGCACATTGCTGTGGGCCAGAGCTGAGGATGGCAGGGACAGTCACAAGGAAGACTTGAGCCATGCCTCAAGTTTGTTCATTCTTTTGTCTTTGCAGCGGCTCCAGAGTGAACTCCCCCTAACCCCTGAGCAGCTGGAGACAGTTTTTGACAGCTTGGAACAGAATAATAAGGGATACCTGACACCTGTGGAGTTCAGCATGGGTCTAGGTAAGGACTGCACAGAGACAGAGGAAGAAAAAAGCCTACCTGTGACAGGATGTTTTTTGTTGGTGCTGAAGCTGCACCAGCTATGCAGGACAATGCCCCATGCTCATGTGAGCATCATTGGAGAGGTGGGTGTGTATTCCCCTCCTGGAGGCTTTGTGCTGCCTTTTCCCACAAGTGTTACCTGCCAACCTGGTAGAGCCAGCCACAGAACACCTCCTGCTGGAGAGGGTATGTGCTGTGAGCTGTGCCTGGCTATCTGATCTACAGTTGTTCATCTGCATGGAAATATGCCTCTTGACTGGTAGCAGTGCTGTTCAAGAGCATTAATAGGAGCCCTGTTGGTTGGCTGGAACACTGGCAAACAAGCCTTTGTCTTCTTTTTACTGCTGTCTTTTCTAAACACAAGGAGAATGCTAATCCTTGCCCAGAGTCCTCTCCCAGCAGCACAGGTGCTCAGCTGCCTTGTCAGCTCATAGAAACTCTGCACCTGACAGCACCTTCCTCGGACATGCAGAGGTGTTAAATGGATCAGGTCAGAACAAATGAACACAGCTGGTCTAGGGTTTTCAGAAGTGATGGAAGAGGCTCCTGAATTTTGCTGTCCTTATTGCTCAGATTGTGTTTGCTTCTGGCTTTCTCACAACTTGGGAGAGAGGACTTTTTAATGTTGCAATTTGAATGGTCAGAGACAGCCACCATGAGAGGAGAAGTTGCAAAGATTTCCTCTAAATACACCCAGTAAACTGTGTCTTGGGCCAGCCTGTTCAACTGTTTTAACCCACCAAATGCCTGCTGACTATGCCCATTGCTACCCTGTGCCTCTGTCCTTGTTGTCTGGTTCCACTGCTTTTGGCAGAAACAAGAGTCCAGTTGGGAGTGGGGGCTTTCCATGGAGCACCATGAAGCAGGTGAACGGGCACCATTTGGGCACTTTGGCATCCACAGTGCCCTCTGTGTTATGACTTGGTTATTCCCAGATCTCCTTATATGAGGTATTTGTCTCATGGGCACAGCCTCAGATGGACATCATGAGAGCATCTGCCTCAGTGCCATTGCTGGGAGGGGAAGGCAAGTTTTGTCTTTGTGTCAGGTACCACCCTGTGTTGGCAGCCTGGCTCCATGGCACTTGCTCCAGTCTAGGCAAGACACTTAATTTCTGCATTTCTTTTCTATATGGTTATTCTTTGTGTGTGGCATTGCTGAAATCCTTCTTTAGACCTTGCCCCTAACTCAAGGGTTTGGTCTGGCTGTCTTTTGTACAGAGTGTGCAGGGGCAAATTGAGGGAAGCAGTTCAAGCTGCAATCAAGTCTGCTTCTTGAGACGGCTCCTTGCTCCTTCTAGGATATCAAAACAATCTTCAGATCATTTTCTACCTCAATTTTCCTATCTCTACCTCATTTTTTCCCATCTGCAAAAGAGAGATAATGAGGCATAATGACTCTTCCTCAAAAGCAGACATCAAAAGTGCCTAATCTAAACCCTTCTCCTTAATTAACTGTCTGATCATCAGGTTTTAACTAAGTAGGGCCTCTATTGCCACACTGCAAGTTTTTTTACAGCACATTTTAGGAGTGGGAGTGAAACAGATAAATTCTGGATTTATGGACATAAGAAGAGATAGAGTTGAGTCCTTTGAAGTATAATAACGGTGAATATTTTTCCCCTTAGATTATCTTCTTGTTCTCATCTGTGCTCTGTGAACATCCTTGACTCCTGGTCTTGTAGTTGGGATATAATTTCTGCCTTTTGAACCAAACAGATATATTTTGGAAAGGAAGAGTAGCTGCTGCTGAAGACCTGACCTCTGTATACAAGATGAGGGCCTGTGTTTTGGATAGGATTGCTCGATTTGTTTCTTTGAGAAGGATTTGTTCCCAGCACCAGTACTGGTCACATGCCTTGCATAGCAGGATGTTCTTGTGGCATTAGCGTCTCAGCACGAAACAGGATCCAAGATAGCTGGAAGCCATCCGTACGTGGGATGGGGCAGGAGGAGGTGCTTAGAGGGCGAGTTCATTCTGTCCTACACAATCCTAGCAAGAGGCTGTCCTTGCGTAGTGCTTGACTCAGAATGGATGTAGCACATGAGGAGGGAGGGGTAACGAGCCCCTCCTCTCCTGTTTTTAAGCTGAGGAACTGCAGCATGGTACTATTCGGGGCCGGGCACGCAGTCCCGGAGGGAGCGTGTGGGATCCTCGGTGCCTGGAGCCAGAGCGCCGCTCTGTGGGAGCGGAGTGACCGCATGCCACACGCCGAGAGCACAAGGCCGTGGGTGGTAGCCCAGCTGCACACAGATGTGAGCACAGCCCCGGCAGCCTGTGGCTGGGCTGGGAGCCGGTTTCAGCCCCAGCGCTGCGGAACGGACACTGACATCACTCAGGACGTCAGAACAGAGGCTCTTTACTGACCAGGAGCTGTATCCTACACCAGCAGCATGCAGGAGGCTTCTCACGGAGCTCTGTCAGGCTGCCATGTAAATAGCAGTTTATTAAATGACATCCAATTTGACTTTCTTTACTCTTCTTCTCTTCACCTTCCACCAGGAAAGTTAATAGGGATTGAATTATGTCAAGGGGCTGAGAGAATGGATCACCCCAGACACGAGGAGACCTTTGAGTCAGGCTGGTCAGATGACTTGGACCCTGCAGATGATGATGAAGAGAAACGATTCTGTTCCATGATGGAGCAGCTTGGAGCAGCCCAGTTGTTTGAAGAGTAAGTAGGGGAGTTGCATGGCATTGCTTCTACCCTGTTTTGATCTTGCAGTACCAAAACTTCAAAGTACCATAAAAGACCAAAGAGGTGAACTGAGCTGCTTGTTCTCTGAAGCACTGCTTGGGATTTCTGTACTGCTGCCTTGGGTTTTCATTTGCTTGGTAACACATGCAGTGCGGTCTGGGTTTTCTCATCAGTTACCAATTACTTTTAGCTCAGTGCTTTTTGCAGTTTCCCAAATTTGAGTTCATAACACAGCTGTAAAATGGAACAGCTGGTGGCATACAAGTCCAGCACAGGCAGCAAATGAAAAGAAGCCTTGTGAGGGTTAGATGAGGTAAGGAGGATGAGTGTGCTCTCTGTTGCAAAATGATGTGTGACTGCTTACATATTTTCAGACAATCACTTGAAGGATCTGTGTTCAAGGAGCTGCCTAGGGCTGGGCTGATTCTGAAGAGTGTGAGAGGCTAAACTGGGCAAAGGGGTGATCTTGTGAGCCTTGAAACTTGGTATTAATGCCCTTGTATGTAGCCCCCAAAGAGTCTACTGGCCCCAGTGTCATCCAGCGTTTTTTTAGGCTTTCCAACATGAAGCATTATGCATAACTGGTTCTTACTGAGGCACACTTGCAGGGCCTGGGGTGCCCCAACTGCATCTGGGCTGTCATTTTCAGGTTTTGCATTCCACCTGTGTTGCCAGTTTGCAGGGAGCAGTCCAGGTTAGGGAAGGAGGTGGACAGGATTGGAGACAGAAGCTGAGAGTGATGGAGTTTGCTGCTTTCAGAGGTGCATCTGTCACAAAATAGACCTTTTTTTTTTCCTTATTTTCGTTGCAATGCAAAGCACCTTCATGTTTTTAGTGCTAAACAACTTTTGTCTGGAAAAAATTCTGGAAAGCTGTTAGGCTTCAAACAACAGGATGACACTGTGAAAGGCCATATTATGGTTCTGGGAAAGCAGTCTCTACTGTTTATAACTCTGCTTTAACAAGCAGAAGTCTTAAAGTGGAATTATCTTGTGTTTGATTTTGACCACTTACTGGCAGTTTTATGCAATGAATTCAGTAGCTACTTCATGTCATGTCTTTGTGCCAAACCAGCTGTTGTAAAGCAGTAATCTCAAACAGAAGCTAATTGGGGTGAGAGCAGGAATCTGAAATATTTTCACTGCTTTCTCTAGAAAGAAATGGTTTCATTTACTAACAGGACTCAGTACATTCTTTTATCTAAAACACGAAGTTTTGATGAAGTGCTATAACTTTTTAAACTTGGGACAGAAAAAGAAGGCTGTCATGCAATACTGGCAGAGGAAATCAAAAGCTTTTTGGTTGTTTTGTTTTGTTTTTGTGTTTTCCCAAAGAATACTAAGGGACACAAATACATAAGCAAAGAAAAATACCTATTTGGATATTGACTGTAGATATAATTATTCTGCATCTTTCAAGGCAGTTTTTCAAAGTGTCTCATTATTAAAAAAAGTAAAAAAGCTCTTCCCTAAAAAGAAACATGAATTGATGTCTGCAGGCTTACAAGACACTTTGGGAATGCGTAAGTTTGTAAGTGCTGTGTTCAAGTTGCAATGAATTAAATGTGTAATCGTTATTGCAGGTTCAGAAAAAGACGTCTTTGGTTTTCCAGGGCTTCCTCCATTGTTATCCTGATGTGACACTTGAGCAAATTTGCATCTTTTTTTGTGCCTCGGTTTCCAAACCTATTTAAAAAATAAGGAAGACAGTAGCAGCCAGCAGTACAATCTGAGTGTAAGAAAAACACCAATGATGTGTGATGTGTGCTGAACTCTGTGTGCTGTAACAGTTTGACTATAACACACAGCAAATTTGCTGAATATTCATTTCTTCAAGTCTTGATGTAGACACCAAATGTATTATTGATGAATACTTGGAAAAGAAATCATTCCATGTTTGCTTGCTAGATTATTTCTTCTCTTCTTTCAGATGACTTCCTTTATTTTGACTTCACAATAGATCCCACTCGGCATGCATTCTCTGTCACTGTCCCATTTCCCCCTTTGCTGTAGTGGTGTAACAGAGATCATCACAGGAGAATGGCAGTTTGTCCCGAGTGCATGCTGGAGTTGGATTAACAGTCCATAAGATGACACAGTAACTTTTTTGCTTTCCTTCTCTTTTGTATGCTTGCTCCAGCCCACATGAGATTCGGGAGCTCTGGGCTCGCCTACGAAAGGAGCGTCCAGAGCTCTTATCCAACTTTGAAGAGTTTCTGTTGCGTGTTTCCTCGTACATAAAGGAGGTGAATCATGAGAAGGAGTCTATGGAACAAGCATTGAAGAGGTAAGGAGGACATCATGGCCATTTGCTGCCAGGAGCCAGCTGATGCTTGGATCCTGCCTCGAATGCAAGCAGAGACTGGGTTACAGGATGCACAGATATTTCTTACTGTAATAAAATGGCTCTATCTTGGTCTGCTCCCCATGGATTTACTCTGCATCAGTGCTCACCTGTAACATTCAGTCTGGTTAAAATCCCACTCAGTGCCACACAGCTGTTAGAAGGAAACTGTTTCCACCCTCCTCTTTCCATTCTGTATTCTCTTTTACTCTCTTGACCTGCATGCACCTGTCTTTTGTAGGAAGGAGTCAGATCATGATCGAGAAGTCAGGTGCCTTTATGAAGAAATGGAACAACAGATCAAAGCAGAAAGGGAGAGGCTGGTCTGCCAGGTACCTTCTCTCTCTCTCTTGAAGACAACCTTTGGTCCAAAGTAGAGGTGGTGTCTCGTCTGGCCAAGGAGCAGCTCTTACTGTGCTGGCTGTTGTGCACAGCTGTGTATCTTTACCTCTGCAGGAAGCACTGAGGCATGACAGGAGTAACCTGCTCCAGAAGGAACTGCACAACAAAGAGCAGGAGCTGGAGAAAATCCTCTACCGCCAGAAGAAGGTATTCAAATGGGATCCAAATCCTTTCTAACAAAACACATCCCCCTCTGCTGTCTTTCTGCTGAACTGTTTTCTGATGGAAAATGGTGTTTAGCTGCTGAAGGTTGGCTCTAGTTAGTGTAGTCCTCTCGTGTCTCTGAAGGTGTTGAGATGGTTTGTCAAATAATTGGTTTGTCTTCAGCTATAATGCCTTTCTGTGAATGTTTTGTGCATGCATTTCCTTATCTGCTTTGTGTTCTCTTGGCACACTCTTCCTATCAGCTGTACCATAGTGGCAAGGAAGATGGGGTAAAAATTTGAAAGTTGGGAGTTTGAAGCCTTTTGTGGTGTGTTGGGAAGATGTGTATGGACATAAAAGAGCCAGATTTCTTTAGTTTTTGTATTCTGGCTGCTCTAAAATGACCCAGAATGAACAATTCTGTGACATTTAGAGAGGTACATATCATTTGCTTTTGGGCACTTGATGGCATACTAATTGATCAACCACATAAAAGATCAAAGCACAAGCTTTCCTTTAGCCTGCCATCCCAGGCATGGACATTTGTATGGGATGGTCCATTCCAGATGTCTTTTTTCCTTGGTGTGTGAAGAACTGAGATGTGACCCCCACAGAAACAAGTCATGGCAGGTGTCAGCAAGATGCTGGAGACTGGGGGTATCCCAGTTGGATACCTAGCCATGATGTGGATGAAACAGGTCTTCTCTGAAATCACCAGCTCGTTGTGCAGCAGCTGGAAAAGGCAGCACAACTGAGGTGCCATCAGGAAGGATACTGAGAATAAGAGAATGTATTTTTCCTGCTGCCCACATCTTTGATGTGCCTCATTTAGTGTGTGCAGTTCTGTTTTCCTCTAATTCCACTGTGTCCTTCTTCAGTATGACGGTACAGAGTGCTAATATTATTAGGAAAATGGAAAGTTTGCCTTAGGAAGAGAAATCAGGAAAGTTTAGACTTGGTTTTGGAGAGAAGGAGACTGAGGGGAAGATACATGTGAGCTTTATGAACTCTGAAAAGTGGTGGATAAGGTCCACACAAAACTGTTACTCCCCAAGTCCTGCAACAGCAAAGCTGAGGGACACTCAATGGGACCAGTATGAATTTGATTTAGAAGAACACACTTCTTTATACAGAGATTAGGGCTGGACTTTTGGCCACAAGAGGCAGGCACTATCATCAGTTCAAAAATGAATTGGACAAACAAATGGACAATAGTCTAGTAAATATTCATTGAAAGGAGGAATAGTCAGAGATGTGGCCTCTAACATCCCTAGTCCAGGGACCATAGATGGGAGGGCTGTATGAGGGGAATGGACCACAGTTAGGAGCCTGGACATGCACTTCCTAACTGGTGTAGCATCTGCTCTTGCTGAGGGTCAGGGCAGAACACTTGGGCTGCATGGACACTTACTGTTACTCAAATGGCCATTTCTGGTGCTCTTAACTCTGAGGCTTGTACTGAGCTGTGTGGATAATCGGGTCCCTCTTGTGGCCTAAGACTAGTACTGTGATGGTGTTATTACACAGTATCGCTTCCAAGGACACACCACGTAGACGGGAGAGTTATATGTGATGGAGATTTCTTAGGGAGGGGCAGGTGTGCTTTATTTAAAACCTGTTCCTTGGCTTATTAAAAGATCCGAAGGCTGTAAGCAGGGATTGCCAGTTTTTAGTCTCAACTCCACTGCTCAGCATATGTAGTCTTGCTGAAATATTCCCCCGTGTCAACAGGCCTGGAGAACTCCAGGCAAAGCTGGGTGTGGCTTGCCCTTCTAGCCTCAGTGGCAAGAGAAGTGGGGCTTGTGTTTCAAGGAAGGTAGGAAAGGTCAGATCATTCATTCCTGTTCTTGGCTGTTGTACACATGTGCTGGCAGAGAGGAGGGTAGCAAGAAAAAAACCATTTTATCTTCTGACATGGTGTGCTGCTTTATTTTTCTTTTGAGAGGGGGAAAAAGTAGGCTGAGAGAAAAGGCAAGCTGAAGGTGTAAATGTGGAGGCTGACTCTGCCACCTGCTGCCCTGACCAGACCTGATTCCTGGTGCTTCTATGAGCATGGATTGCAGACTTTTATTTTGGGCTGTAAGTTCTCAGATGGGTACTGCAGTTTCTGTGTAGCAGCAGCTTCAGCAGAGGGCCCTGGTTAGCTGGTGTGGCTGGTTGGATGCTGCAGTGTCAGTATGATCCCTCTTGGAATGCCCTACTTGTCATCAGAGATGGGCAGGTTTGGCGGCTGCCTGTGACTTTCCAAGACTATGCCAGCCATTTGTAAGGAATTGAGTCACAGGCCAAGTACACAGCAGCAGGCTCTGAACTTCCCAAATCAGGCTTTGTTAGTTGTGTTGGGGGCTTGTGCTGCCTAGAGTGCAGCTGTGCTGTTGTGGCATTTAAACAACAGCTCTAGCCCAAGGTCCTATCTCCAGCAGTAGTAAAGGCCACCCAATCACTTCACTTTCCAGGTGCAGCACTGTCAAAGGTCTGGGCCCCCTGTCCTCTGTCCTGGGGCTTTTCTTCCTTTGGTTCGTCATGTTGGAAAAAATGCAGCAAGAGATCTTCTGCTGTTTCAGAGTTGTTTTTATTTGTCTTATCAAAACCTTGGAGGGAGAGACAGCATCCCCCGAGAACACCAGGGCAGAAAGGGCAGAAAAGGCAATGGCTGCAGATCAGCAGCTACTTTTATATCTTACTAACAACCATTCAAGAAACAATACGTATCTTATTTTCATTTCAACACCAGTAAACCCTCATCTTATTGATATGTCTTTTCAATGCTAACTTTTTTCCACCAACCAACACACCACAGGAACTGGTGTCAGAGAAGAGAGGAAGAGAATGAGGAGAGAGGAGAAGAAGAAAGAAGGAAAAACCACACCTAAAAATCTCCATCTTGTCCCTATGTAATACATAGAGCAAGATCCTAAAACTACAACTAAACTCTCTGTGGTACACTAAACAAAAATCTCTTCACCTCTCTGGTGCATTCAGGCTCTCCCAAAAGTGGAGGGAGCTTCTCCAAAAGCCTAGGTTGCTGGTTAGGACACTTTTGAGGAGCTCTGGGGATATAAAGAAACCACCAGAGGAGCAGGAGAAGCCTCCAGGCTTCCCTGGACTCTGACATAGCACCTCAGTATATCCTCCTCTCAGCTGCCATGGGCTCAGGAAGGCCCTAAACTAGAGGATGCATTTCAACAACTGTGCTTAATAAGTCCCGACAGACACAGCCCTGCTTCCACCCAAATTTTTCCAGTCCACCCTTGACCCCCATTTGCACTCTGATCCCTACAATGCCTGACAGCATCAGGCTCCTCATGCTGCCTGAAGCACTTCCTCAGATGTGCCTAATTGCATTGCTTGGTTCCCCAGTGCTGGCATGATGAGAGAGAATTCCTTCCAGTTCACCACCTTGATGCCACTGGTGGCCCTGTAGACTTAAGTTGTGTTTACCCCCTTCTGCCTCATTATTTACATCTGCTTTTTCAGCTTGTTTTTATAGTTGTGATTGTAGCACAAACCCCTTCCTCTCTGTGTTTAACTCCTCTTCCTCTCCCACTGCAGCTGGAACATCAGCTACAGTCACTGAACTCAGAGCAGCTGGAGACCCGTGTGCAGAATGAAAGGCTCCGGCACCTGAATGAAAACCTGCTGGAAGAGCTGGAGAAAAGCAAATGGGAGCTGGAGGCAGTGAAGGGGCAATTACAGAAGCTCCAGAAGGAGGCTCAGCTTGAGCAAGAGCAGAAAGACAGGTGGGAAAGGGCAGGAAAGGGGAGTGTTAGGGCAAAGACACAAACAGAGAAGGAAAGGTGGCCAAGTAGTTAAAGAATAAGTATCCCTAGTTTGGAGCCTTGGTCTCATTAGAGGATTGCCTGTCTCTTTTTGATGAAAAGGAAAAATATCCCAGTGGTCTTATGGGCCTAAACAGAGAGTGATGCTGCTACCTCTTGCCTACCTTTTCTGGGAAATGAATATGAAAATCAGTACAAGGCTACTACAGGCTAAGTAGCTGTTCCTCAGGCTAAAGGAGGCTTCTCTAAGTATTTTCCAGTTCACCATCACCTCTATAATTTTCTCTTTAAAGATCTTCTTCTAATCCCATTTCTGGGCTAAATCTAATAATACACATATAAAACATGGGGATGTTTCAGATCCAGATGGCAGTGAGCATGTTCCCCATCTCTAGCAGCTGAGGAAGTGGAGAGGATAAATTGCCTGCTCTCATGTTGGAGGAGAGCAGGAGAGAGCTGTGGTACAATCCAGCCATCCCAGCTCCCAGAGCAGAGAGCTGCTTCCTCTGAATTCTCCTAGCATAGGGCAGGCCCTTCTCTTTGAGTGCTCTTGAGGGAGGGATGTTTGTATTTTCTCTCCCATTCATTTATTTCCCCTTTTTAAAATACCTTTTCCTCAGGGATGTGTTTAGAGTCTCCAAAAACATGCAGAAAGAGAAACAAAGCCTCCTTCGGCAGCTGGAGCTCCTCAGGTGAGAACTGGTGAAGGCTGGAGGGAAATGCTGAGCTCTTATGCTTGTAAGGGGCTGAGGTTTCAGTACTGTGCTCATTTCTCCCACGGAAAGCTACAGGATTGTATTCAAGCAGTGTTTAGATTCTGCTTGTTTTTCTAGATCCAGACAGAGTTGTGCAATTTGGCCAGCTCTGGCACATTACAGATGATGTTATTTCATTAGATAATCCGTCCTCTGGAGGAATTTAGTTTTTCCTGCAGGCTAAGGCAACAATCTAGAGCCCATTACCTCGGCTGGGTTACGTGGAAATCCCAACATGTCTGGCCATAAACAACATCTTTATCTCTGTTCCCAAGCTCTCTTTCTGTTCTCACTTTCAAGTGTTGGGGTTTACTTCATTTTTGACAAGCATCTCATTGTGTCTTTCCTGTGTCTTCCTTTGGAGCAGAGAAATGAACAAGAAACTTCGAGACGAGCGAGATGCTTTTGAAGCCAAGAAGCTGGTTAGTCTAAGAAAGAAAACCTTAATTCCCAACCACCCTCCTTTCATCTGCTGCTGTTGCTGTCACCACTCGGGGGCCTGTCACTTCCACGGGGGACAATGACAAGAGCTCACAGGGCCTGGTGTTGTGCTTAATACAGACTTTGCAGCACCTCTGTGTCCGTGCTGGAGGCAAGCTCTGCTCTTTGCTGCTGCCAGCTGCCCGGGTTTAACCCAAGGCACATTGGCTGAGGACTGTCACACAGCCCTGTGTGACCCACTGTGCAGGCCTGCAGTGGGTGCTGCCTGCTGCACACGTGGGGTCTGTGTGTTGTGCCAGGCACTGAGCACATGAAAGGAGGGGAGAGAAGCTGGATGCATCCTGGAGCTGAGTGGTGAGGAAGAAGATGGATTCCCAGATGTGCTGCTGGCTGACTGGGCATGGAGTGGCACAGGAAGGTTTTGGAGTCTTTCTGACCCCCTGAGTTTGTAGCAGATGTTTGCAGAGGTTCCTCTGGGGCAGCTCCCCATTCCTGTGAACTTTGCTGGGTGCAGCAGTGAGCCTTGTGTCAGAGAACTAGGAGAAAGCAGGATCTCTCTCATTTGGAGCTGTCAATCTGGCATTTCCCAGTTGCCAAAATAAGCACAGATATGTGGTCTATTTTTACTACTTATTATTTTTTCATTAAAAGTTTTTGTGTTCCCAAATGTCACTTGCACAGCTGCTCTGTCCTCTTGGACCCATCCCTGCCACCATGTCTTTGCCTGCTCTGCCATCATGCCCTACCTGCAGATCTGGAAGTAGGTGACCTGCAGGGAGAACAGGCAGTGATAGGCTGTGAGAGTCTTTCTGACTGGTATGTAAGGGATTGTGGAAGGAAACACAGGGATTGTGCCCAGAGAGGAGATGAAATGCTCTGCTCTATCCAGATGTTGGAGTTCTCCAGGTGGAGAGCTGTATAAAATAATGTGAGTAACAATTCTGGATAGAGGTGTAAGGTGTGTGTTTCTGAAATCTCGAGGATTCTTTTTCTTCAATCTTCATTTATAAAGCTGCTAACTATGTGTGTGTACACCAGAGCTTCCTACTCCCACTTGGGGAAGCCACAAACACAGTCACACTGTAGCAGAGTCCAGTGCAAGCAGGCAAAGGAAATGGTTTGTTCTCCTCTTTCCATGTGTTGTGCTTCATCAGCTTGTGGGTTCCTATGGGTGGGTGGGTGACCTGTGGTGACCACAGCTCAGGTATGTACCTCTGTGTGTGCAAAGCTTGTCTCCTTCTCCTCTATTCTCTTCTCTCATTGCCCTGCTAAGACCTGCTGCTGCAGGTGGACCCAAGAGAGAGCCTGGCAGAGAGAGTCATAGCACAGAGGGGCTGCTTTCTCCCTTCTCCCGGCACTGGCAGTAGGGAATGAGGCACAGGGTGAACTCATCCTATTGCCATTGCTCATCTGCCAAGGCTGTGTCTTGCTGGGCAGTTGAAGCCTGTACTGGAGTAAGGTTTTTTTCCTTTGGCCACTCTTATTTCAGTCTGCAGGGAAGCAGGGCTCCAGGGGCTCGCAGAGATGGTGCTATCATCATATACCTGCAGAAGATCTGCTCTGCAGCCTGTCTCACAGCAAGGGGGAGAGAAAATGGCAATACTTCCCTGCAGAAGCAAAAAGTAGAGTCCAGCCTTCTGATGGGGATCCCTAGTGTGCGACACACACTCTGCCAGAGACTATCAGTGCTTTTACAGGCTAAAGAGAAACCCAAGGCCTTAATACCCTCTCTTAGTGCTGGGAAGAGTTATTTTCATGAAATGAAGGGTGTGGTGAACAGAGGTTCTCTCAGAGCAAAGATTTTGAAGTGGTTGGAAGGAGGAGTTGGGCTCTATGTGGCTGATAACAACCCAGTCACTGCTCCTTTGCTCTTCTCAGTTCCCAGCTTAATACCTTGCTCTTCATAAGAGTTTCTGGCCTTGCCAGGGTGGGCAGACCCTGGTCCCAGTGCACTGTGGGGCGCTCTCTTTTCCCAGACAAGAGAGGCTGGGTCACAGACAGCGATATGTGGCTATTTCTGCCTACGTGCAAACCACTGATGGGTATTTTTAAGGCCCAGGAGTTGCAGGTTCAGTTTCACACGCATGACCCATCTGGCTATGGAGCTATACTTGCATGCTTTATCTTGACAGAGCTAATTTCATGTCTGCTCATCATGAAGAGTATTTTGGTACTTTGACTACATTTGACATGTATTTTTATTTCACTGGTCAACCAGAATCTTTCCCATCCCAAGTGCTTGTACATGTGCTGTTGTGGAATCCTTGTCATCGTGTGTTACGCAACTGTGATGTCGTGTCTGTCCCTTTATCATCCCGGTGAAAAGCCAAATGTTACACAAACCTGGCAGGCCAATAAAGCATGGCAGAACCAATGGCAAAACATGCCCCACTGTTCCTCCTTTTTTACCCAAGTACATGCTCTGCAGGCTGTTCCCTCTCCAGGTAAGGTGGTGCCAGAGCAGATTGTGTGCAAGTCCTGTTGCTACACAGATGACTTGAAGATTGTGACTCTGCTCCAGTGGCCTGTAACACAGTTTCCTTCTTTCTTTGTGGCTAGAGGGTGCCCTTGAGTGAAGCTGCTCAAACACTGAAAACTTCTTCTGTACCTGCTGGAGAACCACTGGTTGTCTGTACCACAGCCTGGCTGTGTTGCCTGGAGTGTTGTTATGCACTTGGGGGTAATCTGCTGTGGAAGATTTGTGCTCCACAATTGTGAGCCTCTCAGTTCTGAATTGTTGCTGTGGTTGGAGGTTCTCTTGAACATCAGTTTTATATGTAAAAAAAAAGTTTTGTTCTTTCCCTGCAGAGTTCCTAGTTGGGACAGGCCCTCTGTGGAGTCCAGAGCATTTCCTTTTGTTAGACTGCATTGCAGTAAAGGTGTTTTGGGAGTAGTGACCAGCAGAACAGCTTCTTAATTTTTTTCCTTTTTAAAATAAGCCTGCAGTAAGCATTTCTGAAGCAATAATCTTTGTAGTCCTCCAGATTGTGGGGAGCATGAAGTAAGGCCTGTCCAGAGCTGCCTGCAGGTGTTTGGTCAGTTCAAAACTGCCGTGAGAGGCAGATTTGGCAGACTTCAAACTCTTCTTTCTCCACCTTTTCCCCCAGAAATAACTTGTAAGGACAGGTTAGAAATCTTTAGATTTGCAGGCTGAATACATCTCCCTTTCCCACAGTGCCAATGTGATGGGCACCTTTCCATGCTGTCTCTCACTTTGTGTTCTGTGTGTGTGGCCAAAGCTGTGACTCTGCTGGGAATGGCAAAGCTGCTCTATGGGGGGAAGAGGGTTGGGAGAGTAGCTGTCCCGCTTTCTCCTCCTCTGAGGAGCTCGTAAATACTGTCTGTAGGAAGTGTTCAGTCTGAGGTAAGTAGGAGGAAAGCATGGAGAGGGATGTTGGTGTAAGGCAGAGCATGTGCATCACCCTTTGCAGAGCTGCCTCCTTCCTTTCCTGCGGTTCACGTGCAGCTCTAGATGAGTACAGGTGGAGGAAGGGTACTAGTGTCTTCTGAGGAGGGGGCAATTGCTCTGTCCCACAAAACATCAGCATGGGAAAGAGATTCAGGTGAGACCAAGTGGAGAACCAGCCATAACAAAGAAATAACAACTCTGGCTGGCTAGAGGAAGAATTCTGTTTGGGGCATCACCAGTTTTGATGGATTTTAAACTGAAGAAGAAAGCAGCAATAGTGATGGCTTCTTGCAAGAATTAAATTATCTGAATACAGGAAAGCAAGCTCTGTGTTCACCTCTTTGAGCCTTCCAGTGAGGTACTACCACTGCAGGGTGTGGGGCTGCCAGGGCTCTAACCTTGCCTCCCCAAAGCGCTCTACAGAGGTGGGGAGTGGTTGAACTGGGGCTGCAATGACATTCTTCATTCCTTCTCTTTTCAACTTGCAGGTGCCACAGAACCAAAAGCCCCTGTTGAAGAAAGGGTCAGTGCTAGGCAGTTACCTGCTGGAGGACAAGCCTGTCAAACGGTTAGCTGGGTGTCTGTGTCGTGTCCATGGTGTCAGTCTGTGCCCACTGCAGTACCCTGCCAGTCAAGCTGTGCCCTGTGTCTGGTCCTCCCACCTTGGTAATGGCTGGTTTTGGGAGCATGGTGGGGTGCAGCTTTTCTGTGGCTCTAGCTGTCTCTTGGCATCAGGTAGAGTTGGCTCAGCATGAAGCTAATTACCGTTCACTAATTTCCACAGGGAGGTGGCCCTGCTGCTGCTTCTGCCTGCAGCAAGGGGGAGCAAATCTAAATCTCACCAGAAGGTTTGTTCATGGGATGGGAGTCACAAAGGCTGCCTCTCTCTGAGTCAGACAGCTCTGTTGAAATTACTGGATCAACCCAAAAGTGTGCCAGTTTGTCCTTAGGCACAAATCCTGTCCACTGGTGCCTCATGCCAGAGTCTATCTCCCTGGGGCACGGGAGAGAGCAGGAATTGCACAAGGGATGGGTTCTTTCTGGCAGCTGAAAGCCTCGAGGAGAAGGCTTGGCTCCAGGTGGGTTCATCCTGCCCATCTCCCTCTACACCTATGCAGATGCTCACCTGGCACACCAGGCCTCTCTTTAGCCAGGGCAGGAGACACAGCTGTGTGGCCAAGGCCTTTTCTTTTTTTTTCCACTCTACATGCAAAATATATGTTGACCTGGCTTGGAGCTGGATCTTGCCTGCAATAGCTGGCCCCAACAAGTTTTAAAGGCAGCATGCTCCTCTGTTTCTTACCAGGTCTCTGGAGAAAGTTCCATTGCTCCCCAGTTTCTCCTGATGCCAGCCAGAGACACAGGTCTAGGCTCAGTTTTTTCCAGCTTCAACTCACCCTTAATGCTTGCAGTTCTGGTAGTGGCATTTAAGAATTTAGCTCCAGGCTCCTTGGGTCATGGACTGATGGAAAACCAGGTGGACTGTGGAGGAGGGCTGATTCTTGAGCCCAGGGTGGGAGATGGCTTGGATAGGTCTAAGGCAGAGCTCCTTCATGGTTTTGTGACTGGCACACATTCTATCCATTCTATCCATCTTGCTTATCTATCCAGATAAGAAAGTTCTCGCATCTTCCTCCCCAATTATTTCTTGCAAAGATTCTTCTAGCTGCTACTGGCACAGACCCACTGGAAAGGCTTAACAGCTGGAGAAGTTTGGCAGTGAAGGTGATGAGAGAAAGGGAGAAGTAGTTGTTGGTCCTGTCTCTGTCCCAGTGCTGTGTCACACCACATTGCTTGGGAAACATGAAAAAAAAAATCCATTAGATATGGGGTCACTGCTCAGAGTTTTGTGTTTGTCCCTTTGCCCCCACTAAAGAGGCTCTTGAGGCCCCTCACTGTGTAATTTTGCTGGCCATGGGAGATGGGCACCATTCCCCAGAGCCTGAGAGTATGTGTCCATTTTCAAGAGGGAGAAGTTCCAGCCGGCCTGGCTCTGGGCTGGCATTTGGGGCAGATGCAGGGAGGCAACCAGGAATGTGAGCTCCCTTTCATAGAGAAAGTGTAAGCATGGCAGCAGGTGAATTGTGCAACCCAGATGAATGTACTTGCTGGAGTGAGAAAGAATTGTCTGGATTCCTGCACTAATAGCAAGAGAAAACTGTTGCAGAGTGGGGTGGGATGTCCTGCCTCTGAAGAGACTGACTGTAGTAAGCTCTGGTCACTCTAACTGGCTTCCAAATGTAATTTGCTGGTCAGTGAAAGCAATTGAGATATATGTGGTGGATGAATAATAATCATTAATTCTAGGTCTTCTCCCTGCTTGTCTAGTTCTTTAACCATGGAAAACCAGGGAAGCTGCCCTGCTCCTCAGCAATGATTCCAGTAGTTTAAATTGGTTATTGGTTATTCTAGGTGTTCTTTTGGAGGTTGTTCTTCCACTTACCAAGTCAGCTCTACCCCCAGTGAGCAAAGTGCATCAGCCTGCTCTTCTGTGGGCACAGACTGTTATTTCTTTTTGTATTGTGTTTAATAACAAAAATACAGGGGTAATTGTTGCTCTTTTTTTAAAAAAAAAAAAAAAGGTTTTAATTTTGCTACTTTTGTATGCTTTGCTTCATTTTTTTCACTACTGGGGGAAGTGGTAGACAAAGAATTCTTGAAAAATTCAAAGTGGCAATTTTTATTAAAATTAATGAAATATTTGTCAGCACAATGAGTACAGAACAGCTCTGGTGAGCTGTCTCTATGAGAGCCATTGACACCTTAGTCACAGGGAGTATGGGGAGTGAATATATAAAGTAGAGTTCCTGCTAGTGCTTCATATGCACTAAATGGATTGCATCTGTTATTTGGGAATTTGCAACCTCCTTCTTTCCCTATCTCCTCACCCCCTCCCACCCTACCTCTGCTGCCTGTGGGCTTTAATACAGACAACTGGCCTCTGCGGACCTTCCCTTCACCTTCCCAGTGGATGTGGCAGTGGAAGAACCCAACAGAAAGAACTGTAAATACTTCCCAGGCAATGCGGTATGGATGAAAACAGGAGAAGGAGGCAGCACAGACTTTGGAGAGAACAGCAGAGACGAGGAGAGATGGCCCTTGGCAGCAGATCCTGAGTGGTTTAAGATGACTTTGAAGGGTGGCTCTGACTGCAGAAGAAATGCAGATGGCTTGGACACTGCTCCGCTGCCTCCTCGAGCCCAGCCTGTTGGCATCGAAACCAGGGTGAGTGCACTTACCTGGGGTTATTCCTCAACCACCTGCAACCTGCTAGGGACTTGAGGGTGTCTGACTCTCTTCCCATCTAACTCCAGCTCCATAGGTTTATAGTGTAGGGGTCCAATGCCTAAATCAAAGCACCACCTGCAGCTGGACTTTTCAAAACCTCATCCCTTTTTTCCATTGTAGCTCCCAGCACTGGAACCAACCAGCTGTTCCCCAGACCGCATCTTTAAAGTGGTGTTTGTAGGGAATTCTGGTGTTGGGAAGAGTTCCTTCATCCACCGCTTCTGCTATGACAGGTTCTTGGCTGAGCTCAATGCAACCATTGGTAAGTAATAGGCTGCCTGGCTCATCTGGATAAAAAAGGTGGGAAAATCTGCCTGGGCAAATGCTTTATTGCCTGTATTATAGCCCAGCTAGAGGTAAAGATGGTCCCTCTCCCAGTTTTGAATCAATCTTGCAATTTCCCTGAATTAAACAGAGTTGGCCTGGCCATTGTAATGGCAAACTGCTCTCGCCCCATCCTACCTTACAGTCATTGTTACCTTCCTGACAGGTATCGACTACCAGGTGAAGAGTCTAATGGTGGATAACACCCAGGTTGCCTTACAGCTGTGGGATACAGCCGGACAAGAGAGGTAAGATTTCTGCCAGGCTGAGGGGAGAGGAAAGGGAAAGAGTACATGCAGCTGGTTTCTGTCCCTGGGAAAACTAACAGTTTCAGAAGGACCAGATAGGTTCATGACAGCTATTCCAGTGCTGAACCTGCAGCAAAGATCTGTTTTAGAGATTTCTTGTGTTGCCTTTCCTTGGTCTTAAAATTAAAACCAAAATATGGTTTATGGGGAAAAGGGGTTTTTACCTCAGTATTTATTTCAGGATCCTTGGGTGCAGCACTTCATCCAGGTGGAATGCCCTGAAATGCACACAATTATAGGCCTTGCAAATTAACATATCTATCAAAGATTCCCCAATGAGAGGCTCGAGTGAACCTCCCGTTCTGAGGAACTTTCTCCTCGGATGGGCTTATTTTAGTTTACAAAAGTATGTTTTGGAGAGGACCTTGGTGTCTGGGGCTTCCAGACTGTTTGGTCTTCTGGCCTAAGGGTACAGTGAGTCTCAGCTAAGTTATCAGACTTGGAAAATTACAGGTATGTAGGCTAAAAGCACTAAGAATACATAAAACTATATTAAAGGCTATGTAAGAAGGGTATAAAAGAAAAAGCAAAAAATCATCCTGGAATCACTAGAAGCTGTGGCTGTGAAGCAGAGCATAGGGAGATTGCTCTGCGGATTGACAGAAAAGTAGTTTTCCATGTGTCTGACCTGCATGCTTGTGGCCGCAAGCAGTGTGTCTGTAGATGTATGTCATGGGGTTCAATGCTCCTCTAGCCCTCAAAGCTCTGCAGCATCAGCCTGCTTCTGGGAAAAGCTGCAGGCCAGGGCTGCAGAGCAGGATAGAAACTAAGGCTCTGGCAGACATTCTGTTCTCAGATAAAATTGTGCTGCTGTTGTCCCCAGCTGCTACTCAGGGGGTGGAAAGGACTGTGAACCTTTCCAGATCTGATTCAATTGTCAAAGCCAGCTGAATTAGCATGACCTGTGGGAAAGGTGATTTGAACTACCCTGCTGGATTCTGTCAGTGAGGTTATCAGCCCCTTTCACTATCCCTTCTGCTGACAGACTTGTGGAAGGGATAGTCCTTGGTAGAGGGATTGTGCAGCTTTTTGTGACAGTGAACATTCCCCGTTTGAACGCCTCTAGTTTCAAAAGCATGGGATATCTCTAGATGTTACCAGCACTGTTGGTGAGGATCAGAGTAGTAGAGGATATGTTTGACCCTTCTCTGCTACTAGAGATGAAGGCCCATCACTGCCTCCATGTAAATTACATTTTATTTAGGATACAGTTCGAAGCTTAAGGTGAAAAGCTATTTCAAGGGGACCATGAACCTCAAGGGCATGACAAAAATAAGTACTGGATATTTTGAGCTGAATAAGTTATGGGGGCAGGCCTTCAGGGGGCAGTGAAGGTCATGGGAATATTCTAATCCTAAACTGTGCTATGAGACCATGCAGAGCTGGTGGGAATGTCCTAAGTTGGAGTATTTATTGAAAAGTAAGTCTCTCTTCTAAAATTAAGGTTCAGGCTGAAGAAATAATTATTTCTGAGGTGACTCGTGGTTATTTTGATGCTGAAACAGAGTAGTAAGTAAGAGTTATTATGACACAAAATGTGACATTTTATTGAGTCCAGATTGCAGCAGAGGCCAAATTCAAGATATTGTCTCTGCACAAGGACCTTTAGCAGCCCTAGCAGGTCTTAGATGTGTACCCACAAGAGAGAGCTTGGCTCAGTGCTGATACCAAATAGGAGACCTAGGAGGAAACAAAAGCCTGTTCCTCTGGAGGAATATTAATTACTTCTAACTAGAGGTGTCCAACAGTAAATATCCTAAGGAAGAGACAGAAGAACCCCTTGGAGCATACAAGAACTCCTTGGTGACTTCCCTGAGATTGATTTATGCTACCTTTGATGTTTCTTCTGGAGCATCTGGCCTGGCTTAGCAGTTCCAGAGGTGCACCTTGACTGCCAAAGATACAGCCTGTGCTTTCTCAGTTGGGTAGGTGGCAGAATGTCATGTCCTTATTGTTCTGAGAAAGAACAGGCTTCAGGCAATACCCTGAAGAGTTCAGGAGGGTAACAGCTGTAGGTTTTCTTGGCTCATAATAGGAGAGTTTGTTATCCTGTGCAGGGGTGAAATACACAGCTCTTTAGTGAGATGTCAGTATTTTTATTACATTTAATTTTATCAGTTTGCAACCGGTGTGGTTATATCATGGCTCTGTTACAAAGTGCTTACAAATTTTAAGGTTTGGGTTTGTTGGTTGGTTTGGTTTGGTTTTTTGTTTGGTTGGTTGGCTTTGGTTGGAATTTATTCACAAAATACAAGCCTGTGGTTTTAAATTATATGGACAGGAAAAAGTAGATGTTTGGCAGGAGTTTTTCCTGGAAATTGTGTCTAGATCGTGATTTGTTATGTATAATGGGGTTGGTTTATAGATTCAACAGTGGAAACAGACTGTATTGATGCTGAGTTCTTAATTGCTGTTTTGGCAGCACTGGAGCAGACATAATGCATGCCTGGTTTGTACTGTGGTACAGCTTAGTCTGCAGATTCTTCCACACTATAGAGAAAGATCATGTTTTTTCCATCAGTTTCCCTTTTAATAGGAAATTACCTTTTCCTATCCCACCTAAATAGATTCTTCTGCTTCTTTCTTCCTGACCTGCAAAGGTCTTCCTTCTTGCTGTCTCAGCACTATGCATTTGGCAAGATTCCTGCTCACCCATGGCTGCCTGGCCTGTCCCAAAGGTGGAGGGGTCTGACCTGTGACCTGTGTGTAGACACCAGCCCTGAGGAACACATCACACATGGGGGCTGCCAGGCCTTGCAGAGAGTAGTAGTAGAGCCTTGCAGTGAGCACTAACAGACAGATAATCTCATTCCGTGTCTTGTCATTGCACAAGTGGTTCTGAGGGTGCCTTTGCTTTTGTCTGGGCTCAGGTTTCGGAGCATTACCAAGCAGTACTTCCGGAAGGCAGACGGGATCCTGGTGATGTATGACATCACGGCCGAGTGCTCCTTCGTGGCAGTGCGGAACTGGATGAGCAGCATCCAGGTGAGAGCGGGACCTGGGCTCTGATGCTGCTGGCGCTGTCGCTACCTTGCTCCAGAGCAGCTCCAGTGGTCTGTCTGCAAGTGACATTTCTCAGTGCCCCAGGAAGTCCTATCAACCTTGCTAAGCTGAATTACCCAGCACATGCCTGTGGTGGTCAGTTTGGGATCAGGGACTTTGTGTTGAGGGTAACAAAGCCAGTGGTAGCTCATTAAATCAGGGAGGGCTGTTTCTGTGGCAAAATGTGGTGGGACCTGCCAAAACAGTAGTGTGTGTTTGTAAGCAGCTTGTGTGCCTTGGCTACATCTCCTAAACATGGTCACATCCCACCTGTGCTCAGGCAGGGAGATCTTGTGTCTGGCCTATGCACAGGAAAGGGAGGTGGCCCTTTTTGTTTCCTTTTTTATTTAAAATTGGTAACAATGTATTAATACTCTTGCTTTTCCCCGTCTTTTATTTCCAAGCACTCACTTAAAGCATTTATCTGTGGCTTATATCTTCTTGAGGAGAAAAAAATGCCTTTCTTTATAATTTGAATTAGTTATGTGTAGATGATCAAGAGGTGAAGGGGAATTTTCAAGAGCAGTTTTGTTTTGATTGTGCCGAGTCTCAAAAAACCAAGATCTCAGTGAAATGAGTAAGTATAGGTCAGAGGTTTCTAATATTATTATTTTCCACAAGTCTGCTGGGGAAAAAAACCAAAGAAGCAATCACTTATCTATGTCTTTGGACTCTAAAAGAGCAAAGGTTAAGATCTTCAAAACTAACCAGCCTCTGAAAATCAGGTTCCTTTCAGGAGGAAGGTTAAACTGAACCCACAGAAAACCAGACCACATGAAATTTGTAACTTTTAATCTCTTTCTTCTTTTTCTCTCCCCATCTGTATATTTATTTTGTTTTGAAGCTGTTTAGGTTCTGTATGTCATCCAGGGCACTTGAGTGTGGAAATAACTTTGAGCCCTGTTCTTACTCTGACCATGTTTTAGTGAGCCAGTGGAACTATAGAGTTTGTCCAGAGGTAAGGGGCTCCAGGAATTGCCTAGGAATAACAGTTCCTGCAGAGACAGTTTACAAAGGTTGAAGGTTGCTTAACTTGCTTGGCCAGTGGATTTTCAGCATGGGATTGTTGAGTTTAGGACAGCACATTAGACACAGTAATGCACATACAAAAATTGCTGAACTTATTAAGAAGCTCTGCCTGATCCCAAATTCGGAATAGCCTATGAGGCAAGCTGATTTCCTTTAGGCTTGTTATTTTCCTGAGAGGCACTTACGTCCTGCCTCCCCTCTGTCGCCATTCCAGCTGAACATACCAAACATTTGGAATATGTTTCCCTAATTCAAGCTTTCTTTCACAAATCCCTGGAGCTATTAAAGGAATGGTCCTTTATGATCTAATGGGCCTGGTCCAGCTGCCACTGAAGGTCTTGTTTGCTTGAGCTGGAAGGATCTGCGCTGAGTTGCTGGGTCTCTAAGGGTCTTTACTTCTTTTGCAGGAAGGTATTGAGGATGGAGCTGTGGTCTTTCTGCTTGGAAATAAATTGGATGCTGTGCAGAGAGAGACCCGGAATGTGCCCAAGATGGAGGGAGAAAGGCTGGCGAAGGTGTGACTCAGTGCTCTGCTGCTTGACCTGCTCTACAGTCACCCTCCAGCTGTGAGCAGGGCAGTCTGACTGGCAGAAAGCCCTTCTTGGAGCCATTTTCCAGTATGGTACCTTCCCACTCCCTCCCACCCCTGGTACCAGGGAGGATGAGGTGTCTGTTTGTGGCAGACAATGGCCCTTGAGTCAGGCCCATGTATTTCTCTTGGGGCTTGATGCCTCCTTGCAGTCTTTCAGAAGGGAACATGCATGGCTGGTTTCCCATTTGAGGGCTCCCTAATCCATCCTGCCTCTTTCCTCACTCCCTTGTCTGCCTGCCTGCTGGCATCTTGGCCCCTGGGTGGGGGGAGACAGGGTTTCAAAGGTGTTTCCTGCCTTCTGGACTCGCAACAAAAAGGCAAGGGAACTAAAGTACCCTGGATAGAAGTTTTCTCTTCCCAAACGACTCCCCCAGTGCTCCCTTTTGGACACTCTGTCTTGGCCCCCAAAGCTGAAAAAGCATCTCCTTTTTCTGGGTTGGTGAGCAGGGTGTGCACTCCAGCAGAGGAGCAGCCACCCTTGTGGCTCCCATGGCTCTCGGCAGGGCTCCTGAGGATGAGGGTGGGCCAGCTCCCAAGGCTGTGGGTGAATGGTGCTGGTGGAGAGCTGGCAGTCACTGTGGCTGCTTGCTGTGCTCTCTGGCAGGAGTATGAGGCTGTGTTCTACGAGTGCAGTGCGATGACTGGCTACAACATCATGGAGCCCATGCTGCACATGGCCAGGTCAGTGAACAGGAACAGTCACCCTGGGATACTTCCCCAGCTGGAAGTAATTGGTGTGGGCTCTCCTGGGGAATGGGCAAGAAGAGGGGAGTGTCAGAGACTGACTTTCTGTCGTGTCCCAAAAAAGACCTGAGTCCCCTGACTCCAGGTCCTTGTCTTTTGTGCCTGGAGAGCACCAAGTGTAGACTGGACTCTTTGCACACAAAGCTTCACCTGGAAGAGCTGGCTGTTGCAAGATTAGGAGTTTAATTTGAATATTTCATCACAAAAACCTTGGATACTGTCCCAGATTTTAAGCTGGTGCTTTGTTCAAAGTAGTTTGAAGACTTCATGCAGCTCTAAGGGTTCTTTCTTCCCTATCTTAATAAGCATTGTACAGACTGTGCTATTTCAGTGGCAATAGTTTAAAAAGGAGATAAGATACTATTCAGCTGAAAGAAGTTTGCTCTAAGTTTTTTAGTTTTTTTTTTAAAAAGGTAATTTTGGGGAAAAAAAGGATTTTAAATCTTGCATGAAAATTGTTTTGTTTTCTTTTATCCCTTCACCACCTCCTACATCATCTCTGTTACAGCCACAGCAGGACTTAGCTGTTCATTAACTGGGAGGATTTACTTATCAGCTAGGTGAATCACGTTTCACATAGCACGTGCCTTCAGCATGCTTTATTAGCACGCTTTATTACCATGCTGTTGCCCAAGATGGCCCAGACAGATGGTGGAGCAAACAACTGGGGATTCTGACATCAGTGGGGGAGCTTGGGATAAGGCACAGGCCACTTACACCAGTGCTCTGATTACTAAGCCATGGGTGCCCCCTCTTGTATGTGTCCATCTTCTTTCCCTGTTCCCTGGAAATTCATGCTCATTCTCTGTGTGTTGTTCACCTAGCCCATCTTCCAGAGAAGTCAAGTCTTTGGGCCTGTTACTTCTTGCAATCCTAAATGTAAATCCTAAAAGGCTGGTGGAGAGCAAAGCAAAAGCCTTGGAAGGAAGATTTCAGTAACCAGGTTGTGTTCTTGCTCTGTGTTGCTCTTTCCAGGTTGCTGACAGCACAAGAAGACAGGCAGAGGGAGAATGCCCTGCAGCTGGAGGATATCAGCAGGAGGAAAGGGTGCTGCACATAAAGCACACCGATGTGTCAGTGCGAGACATGTGCCAATGCTGTATCATGAAGCTGGGGGTTCCTTTCAAGCAAGCTGAATTTGATGGTGTCAGCTCTCTAGAGACTTGGGGAAGGTGCAGCTTTTCCCAGTCTGTGAATTTTGAGACATAAATCAGGCCAAAACGTGCATATTATCTGCAGTGTTCTATTTCTCAACTCTGCATGCAGCCCTGGTCTCTGGAGGCCTCTGCTTCTTTGGGGGAATTTGGCTGGTCTTAGCTAGTAGCACACACTGGGCCTTCTGTCTGGAGAGGTTGGTTCCTTGTAAAGGGATGAAGTCTTGTTCCTGTTCTTTCTGGCAAAGAAGTGGCCTAGCAGCAGAGAGCAGAGGACACAGTGGGTCTGTATTAAATAGAATTTCTGTGTAAGAGATAAATTATTTTAAATTTGGGCTAGCTCTAAGTAGTGATCCATCCGTCCCAGAGAGCAGCATCTCCTCTTGGTTCTGCAACAGCAGTGCTCAGCTGTGAGTCTGCTGTGGTGAGCAAGAATGGTTCCACCACTTCCTGCACGATCTGGATCAGGCCCTGTATTTACTGCAGGATTTGGTTGGACTTGTCAATATTGTAGTTAACAGATTCCTTATGTGACTATGGTATGGACTGGTAGGACGAGTCATCCCAATGGCTTTCAGTGCTCTGTCACCCCAGTGGACCTTTTCGCTGTCCTGTCATGTGTTTACAGAACACAGAGCAGTTGCCCTGGGACCTGCAGGCGCTGGCATGTGCTGCTGATTCACGGCCCA
This sequence comes from Erpornis zantholeuca, assembly GCA_013400515.1. NCBI lineage: Eukaryota > Metazoa > Chordata > Aves > Passeriformes > Timaliidae > Erpornis > Erpornis zantholeuca. The sequence continues at coordinate 75,842 of VZTN01031894.1, read as the reverse complement.
TTGCAGGAGCTGTGCTGTACAAACAGGGGAGCCATATATAGCCTGTTTTAAGGCTGAATGCTGCCTGTTTCCTCCCATTCTCTCATCGTTTCCTGAAGAATCTCCAGCAACTCCAAACTGCCTTACCCGCAGTCCTGGAAGATCCCACTGCAGTGCTTTCAAATGCACCTGGGCTGGAAGCACAAGGCAGCTGCCTGTGTGAAATGTACCTTTTTCTCTTGCAGTGATCTTGCCTCACTTTACTGGTGAAGGGCCTGAGAAAGAGGGAGACTGAACCTGTTCCCATTGGGAAAGGGCCTTCTTGTCACTAAGGGGCAGGGCAAAGCAGGGCGAGCAGGGGCACGGGCAGAGGTAGAAACTCCCCAGAAGTGCTCCTGTCGGCATAGCTGCCGCTGTGCCTGAACATGGAGCTTCTAGGGTATGATGCTTTCTGGTCTGCAGCTCAGTGGCTCTTGTTGGGACTAAGCGAGATTGTTGGCAGTGCCCTTTTGCCTTTTGTCTTCGAGACTGTTTGTGTATGTGACTGACATTTTAGGTACAAGATGTGATACTGCAGCTGTGAAGCAGCCCCCAAACCTTGTGGCATAGGGAAGGCCTGTACTTTTCCATGGTCTTTCCTCTCTTGGGATAAGGTAGTTACTCTAAATGTCTGTTTATTGCACAAATTTTGCTGGGTGTATCCCAGGCAGGAAAAGTGCTCTGAGTCACTTACAGCCCATCAGTATTACAAAGAATTTCCATGGTTCCTCCTGGTGCCCTTTACTTCTGATAGGAAAGAGGAAGTTTTTCTCTGGAAGAGAGGATTTCTGAGTAAAAGGAAGAGCTAAAAGTAGTAAGATCCTGCTCAGTCCTTACTGTTGGCTGGCTGTGGCTTACTCTGTTTAACTGCACTAATGCCTTCCAGAAGCTGGGAATCAGAAAGCTACAAGAGGCCCAGAAGGAACCAGGGTAGCTGGTGTGGAGCCTGGAGTTAGACCAACAGTGCTGCCGGGGGAACTGCTTATGTTTTCTAGAACTGACATTTGAGAAGGGAAATCCATACTAAGGTGTTCTGAATGCACCTCCCACGCTCTGTACACAGCACACCCGAGATGAAGGCGTGAAATACAGCTGACACACAAATATGGGCCAGTGTGTGTATTACCTTTATCAGTGCTGTCATACTGCAATGGCAAGAACCATCATGTCTTTTTAGTGTACAACCTTATGTTTTCTTAGTGTGCAAACTGTACAGGCAATAAAGAAAAGCTGTCTTACAAGTGGTGGTGTTGAGAGATTTTTTTCAGGTGCTGCAGGAGATTTGACCTCACATCTTCAATCACTGGTTGTAGTGTGACCTTCCCTTCTCATTTCTCAGGAAGTGGCCTGTCCCCCATGGTGGTACACAGGGAGAGAGTTGACCAAAACCCATCTCTTGGAGGTAGCACAGGAGAAATTAATCTCCAGCCTTGTTTTACCTCTTTCAAGCAGCTGGACTCCAGCTGTTCAGGGAAGGCAGAGCATGGAGGAGAAAAAGGGGAGACACTTCCTCAGTGTCTGGGGGTGTAGTGCTTTCAGAGAGGGCAGGTTCTCACCTTGCTATCTATATTCATAGAACTAAACCATTATTTTATTAATGTCTCATGCATCCTTGTCACTAGACTCAGGAATTTGGTTGCTTTTAATCTTTGTGCCCTGGCATGGCTCCAGCTGGGATGTTCATGCCTTACAGAGCTAATCACTCTGCAGTTTTGACCAAACAAATTATTACTCATTTCCCCTGCTATAAACTGATAACACAACTAGCTCATTGTAACATATATTTTTTTTTAAGCAGGAAAGGATGGAATTTTGTTTCAAGGATGACAAAATGGCACAGAATTTGAGCAGGCTGAGCTTGGACAATGGTAAGCAGCAGGATGGGGTTTATTACTGGAAGGTCTTTTGTTGTCTCTCAGCACAATAATTAAATGTCCTGTTGGAAGACCCAGATGCAGTCTAAAGGGCCATGTTGCTAGTTTTTAAACCTGTCTGATACCAGACCTAAACTAGAGCAGAATTAAAAAAAAATTCTTCATTTTACTGCATCCCCCTTTTTTGTCAGAATCTCTCCTGTCTCTAAATGGAAGCTCTGGGAGCAGCCACCCTTTGTAAGTGACTGCTGGAAACTGCAGCATAAATGCAAATAATGGAATGTCCTGAGGGGGCATGAGATGAGGGAGGATGCAAAATAAGACTGCCTGGGGGCTTATTCCTTCACCACATTGGCTCCAGCCTCTTAGTGAACAAGTGACTTTTTGCACATGATCTGTAAGGTATTTTGGAATCATATCACAAGAAAGTACTCTTCTTATAGCCTGAGAAGCCTTATCCTGGCACATGCAACAGTGCAGCTGTGTACACAATCAGGTTGAGGGGCAAAAGCAAAAAAAAAAATAGCTGCTCTGATAAGCAGCCATGGTCCCACAAATCTGTGCAGGCCGGCAAAGGGACCTCACTCTGCTTTGCTTTCACTTGTCTCTTTCGTGTTAATATGCTAATGGTAAGCATAAGAGGATTAGGCTGACAGCACCTCTTTGAAAAGCCAAAACAGGGCTGAAAAGAGAGCATTAAGCCACAGTGTTAAGTTTAAAGCTTTTCCTCAGGACAAATGCAGGAATTGCAAAGGCTTGACTTGTTGTTTTCCACTACGTTCTTTATTCCAGCATCCTGAACTCCAAGGGACAGTTTCCATTTACACACAATGAGTTCCTGCTATGGGGATCATAAAATCACTCACACGTTATTTTCTGTCCTGTCACCTTCTTTTGTTTGTGTCTTTTCATAATCTTTTTACTTGTTGATGGCTTAGACTATAAATATATACATGGACCGAGTACTTCATCTCCAATTATAAATGTATCTCACAGCCCATTATACATCGTCAAATGCTCTGTTTGGCAATCTCCTGCCCGGTGCCAATAGACCTGCGGCCCTGCAGTTCAGAGCTTTGTTGGAAGGTGCTCATTCCTTATCTGGCTGTTGATGAGTGGCACAGAAATTTTGGTTGGCGAGGCTGTAATAACCCGGCTCCAGCCTCTCCAGCCTGCACGGCATGTGTATATACGTATTATATGATGCTCCAAACACGAGTGTAGTTGTGTGCTACTTCTAAATATACTAGTCCACGGGAGACATTACCAGGTAAAATTAGTCTTCTCGAGGTAAAAAAGTATCTGCAGCAAGTATTTATTACTCCAGCATGAGGACGGGTAGGTGGGGGTCCTGTGGTGCATGTCGCCTTTGCCTGCAGGCTCTCCCAAGCACGGGAAGCGCTTGTGCCCGGTCATGCCCATTTGCTGACCCGAATCGGCCAGGGTGGGAGGGCTCTGTGCTTTCCCGTTTGTGTATGAAATCCCTGGACATGGCAAGAGGACAGCGGCCCAGTGTGGTGGCTACCCAGGGCTCCACCAAGCAGGGCCAGGACCTGGGCAGGGGTCGGCATATCTTGTGGCTTCCAGGTTCTGCCAAATATTCCCTGCAACAAATCTGTCGATATGTAAGAGTGAGCTGATACCCCAAGGCCCTCTGTTTGATCACTTGGTTCTCCAGCAGCTCTGAGCTGAAGCTTAGGCAGGATTCTCATGGGCTGAGAGAGAAGTGAGCCGACTTCTTGGGAAGGATGAAGAGATTTTTGAGTTTGGCACATGGAGAAGTTAAGGCAAGCAGGAGGTTCTAAACTGGCCTTTCCCTTCCCTGCCCAGATCTCCTGTCTTCATACCACCCCCGAAAAAACATGTGAGGCCACTCAGCCGTGGAGAGGGTGGGGGTCTTTCCCTGGGAGCATCCCCCGCACAGGCTGCTGCTTAGCACAGAACTATGTGGGCTGCGGCTCAAGTGAGGTAATGGGAGGATGAGGCAATGTGCCAGTCAGGGCTTGATTTTGATTTACAGGGTGTTTCATGGAGAACTCTTTTAACAAGCAGGTCTGACGCCTTAGGAAAAAAAAAAAACAGCCGCCCCAGCTGGAGTTCGCTGTAACGTGTTGCCTGGGGCAATGGAAATGGCAACGTGAGGCGCGGGAGCCGAGAGCCGGG